>JABTTQ020001847.1:0-385194 GCA_016081115.2 Rehmannia glutinosa | reverse complement strand
ACTTCATCTTTTCCAATAAATCGTCACGTCACGCAATAAATCAACAAAACCCAAAGTCATGTCTCTTTCTTCTTCAAGTTTACCTATTAGTTTAGCAATAAATAACGTGACTTCATCTTTTCCAAAGTCATGTCTCTTTCTTCTTCAAAAGTTTTAGTTTAAATAAAACAAAACAAGTGTGTTCAATCGTTTCACGGATCAAAGAAAGGGATTAGTTTAGCAATAAATAACGTGACTTCATCTTTTCCAATAAATCGTCACGTCACGCAATAAATCAACAAAACCCAAAGTCATGTCTCTTTCTTCTTCAAGTTTACCTATTACGGTATCAGCGTGAATATGACATCCACTAGACATATGTAACGTTTTAGCTAGTACATGAAAGTGTATACCATGATTCTTCTGATGCGAGTGGAATAAATGAATAAATAATTGAAATAATTTCGCCATTTTTCTTCAATTTTAGGTTTTCTGTGAATCAACGGGGCATTCTCATTCAATGTGTGAGATTCTTATATATATTGTGTCGTCAGTCGGGCGCTCCACATCACAATTTCGGATAATTTTTTTGGATAAAATTAGATATAGTTACAAATTTGTAAAGTGGGACATTTTATCAAATTCTAATTTAATGTGTTGACTAGTGCTAATAATAGATGAAATATATATATATATATATATAAACTTTATGTGCTTGCTGTCCTTAAATTTAGGGGTAACAATTCATGTCATGTTCAGTTTTACGTGTCGTCTTGAAACATAAAATTCATATTATTCATGTCAAATTATTCTTAACTCTAACATGACTTATTTAATTATTTGTGTTACATTTCTCACCACTAACCTGACTTGTTTATTAATCCGAAAATAATATTTATATATATATATACATTTGCTAATTTTTTTATTATTCATTCACTATACTAATGGCATATCAATAAATCAAATAGCAACATAATAGAAGCACAATCAGGTCAAATAAGTTAATCGTGTCGTTTCAAGTTAATAATAATCCGATTATGAACTTGTATGATAAGTACTGTCGTAGAGCTGTTAATTCCGGCCCAGCCCAACCCGATATTTCAATGGACTGAGCTTCATTATCCTAGGCCTGAAAACCATCGGGCCTCAAAAGCCCGGCCCAACGGGCTAGCCTGGTTGGCCTGGGTTTTTTCAGTGTATTTTTCATTGATGGTTGGCATGGGCCCGACCCGATATTTTGACAGCTATAAGTACTGGTATCACTAAACTTTTAGAAGGGACTTGATTAGGGTTCGAACACCATTTTTCAATTTCTTTGAGATTTATCCCCCTAAGGTTCTCCCAACTTATTAAAAAAAAGGTTAACATTACCTGACTTGTTTATTATTTGTGTTATTCATATTCGACCAGTCAGATTCCGACAATAAATCCATCAAGCCTCCACTCTAACTCGCTTATAATATGTTAGATTCGTGCCATGGGCCCGTATCGTGTCAAAAATTGTCATTTCTATTGAATTACAGTACTAGACATAAACGACTTCATTGTAATTGTTAATCAAAATATTAAAAATTATACTTGAGATCGAAAATTTGATAACAGCCAACTGCCACATTAGTTATTTTGTGGGTCAAAAGCTAGTCAATTGAATATGATCTGTAATTTCCTCGAAATTTGGGGGCATTTTCGTAGAGAGAAAGCCATAAATACTACTCACAATCCTCCCCAATTCGAAACAAGCATCCCTCTTCCTAACTAAGAAAAGGGATAAAAAAAGAAAAAGAGAGAGAGAATATGAAGAGAGAGATGAAGAAAGTGTTAATGCTACTATGTGCAACTCTCCATTTTGCATTGTGTTTAGGCGATGGTAAGAATTTTTAATGTTTTTCTAATTCTTTTTTACATGCTATTTATATGTATCACTTAAATGAGTTTTATTTTCTCTTTTAAGTCCTTAAATTGCTTAAGAAAAATGCGTAATTTTAGATTGTTAAAATATCAACACTGTACTTGGAGAATTTTCTTTCTATTCTTGTTGGATGATTTTAATCTTAAAATGTAAGTAGAATAATTAATTAATTATTCACGCTTTCAGTACATTTAAATTAAATCCTTTTTTTAACGTACAATTTTGATATATCAATTTTTTTGTAATGTAGTAATCCTCATTTGGAAGCATTAGTGAACTAAAAGGGTGAACTCTGCTTAATATAATTTATTATATTTTTTTCCGTTTTGTTGGATATGGGAAGTGTATGGATTGGGAATTTTTGGGATTGATTTGAGAGTTGAAATTCCATATAAGATAATGGTGACATTGTAACATTATAATCCTAGCAATGAATGAATTTATAATAATGTGTCTCATTATGTTATGAACTTTAATTATAATTTTCCTTTTATTTTTGTTTTTTGAAATAAAAGAATTTTTTCTATTGAGATAATTTTATCTATAATTTAAAATTAACATGGTTTTTGGCACTAAAATGCACTTCAACGTGGGAGATTTAGATCAAGTTTGAGCTGATCCAACCCAATCAATTACGTAACACATAATTAAATTAATTATACTTGCAGTATAATTGTCATTTTCTTAGAGTGTGAATCAGTTAGCATCGTAATTATTTGAATGAGCCATATCGTAATTCCAAATACTATAAAAATATTGTGTTTTATTCGAATTATTTTCAAAAATCAATATAAAATAAAAATTGATATCTATGAGTTATGACTATGACTGATTTGACAGTTAAATTAATAAACAAATTTAGGAAAGCCTACTAAGACAGACAAAACAGGAAATTTCATGTTCCATTTTGGTGTTTACTCCCTGTTCTATTACTTAGATGATGGGCCACGTGTATATATATCAAAAATCAACCGTGCACATGCATGTTTATCTTATAAACATATGTCCATCATCCAAGCACTCCAAACATGGAGTGGAACAACAAAACCGACAAAACATGCCCTGCAACTTTTACTAATTGGAATAATTCTTTTCTGCGTAAGCCATGCCGCATTATAAAAATCTCAATTTCCTTACTTTTCTTAAAATAAAACATATATTTTAATTTAATGATGGACATAACATGTGATATCACGGGGTGCAGTTGGACCAAACGTGACTTTACAGATCGAAATCAATATTACAATACTTACAAAGCTTAATTAAGATCTGTAAGAATTGGAACATGCTAATATGTTCCAATGACACACGAGTAATAATATCTTATTACAACCTATTGACTATTATTAAGTATATATATAATATTAATAAATCAGTAGAAGATCATTGATCGTTTAAGTAATTACAAACTGATTGTTCATATTTTATTAACTTTTATGTTATATTTAATTATTGAAATTTGTGAGAAAAATACTAAGGATCACTTCATATAATAGCTCGCATCGTACTTTTACTTCAATTGTCCCCCCCCATTTGTCTGTCTTCAGCCCGATAGTGTTATAGCTTATATTATGTTTCAGTTTTCCATCTAGCTCACCCTATTATCTAATTTTAATCTTCATCAACTTGTTGACATAATGCATATTCAAAATTTTCAGGACAATTGCCTAACGGTAACTTCGAATTTGGGCCGAAGCCATCACAAATGAAGGGCACCAAGGTGATAGACCCCCATGCCATACCCAATTGGGAGACCTCCGGTTTCGTCGAGTTTATAAAATCGAGCCAAAAACAAGGCGATATGCTTCTGGTGGTGCCGGAGGGCGTGGCCGTTCGCCTCGGAGACGAGGCATCCATTAAAACCAAAGTTAAGGTTAAAAATGGCATGTTTTATTCAATTTCTTTTAGTGCATCAAGGACTTGTGCACAAGAAGAGAAATTGAATGTGTCAGTTTCACCAAATTCAGAGCCCAAGGATTGGGGGATTTTGCCCATCCAAACAGTTTATAGTAGTGATGGTTGGGATTCTTATTGTTGGGGTTTTTTGGCCCAGTCCAATGAGATTGAGATTGTGATCCATAATCCAGGAGTTGAGAAGGACCCAGCTTGTGGCCCACTTATTGATTCAGTTGCTCTCAAGGCCTTATCTAGCCCTAAAAGACCAAGAGGTGCATGATTTCTTTCTCCCCCTTTTTAATCTTATATTTCACATCAAGCATAGTTTTGACCCTTGTTCTTATGGGATCTCATAAGTGGTTCGGATAAAATATTTTTAAATTTTTTTTATTTGTCGTGAATCACATGCACCAGTTTAAGTGGATTATGAGATGAAACACCGAAATCCATATAACATGCCCGATAGATATAGCAAGTTTGGATCTTTTACTCCAATTTTGTATTGTATCTTATATTCCAGTTAACACGTGTGTCACACATAAGAGTAATACCAAATGTGTATTACAATGTACAATATGTAATTAAAATCAAAATAAAATTCCCAACTCATAATAGCATCGCCTACTTTTTATTGCATTCTAACTAATCTTTTGGCTATATATAAATAATGCAGGTAACTTGTTGAAAAATGGCAACTTCGAAGAGGGTCCATACATCTTCCCCAACACTACTTGGGGTGTCCTAATTCCTCCCAACATTGAAGATGATCACTCCCCATTGCCCGGATGGATGATTGAATCCCTCAAAGCCGTAAAATACATCGATTCTAATCACTTTGGGGTGCCCGAGGGCAAACGGGCAATCGAACTAGTGGCCGGAAGAGAAAGTGCCCTAGCACAAACAGTTAGAACCATCCCCGGAAAAATCTATGACTTAATATTCTTAATAGGCGATGCTAAGAATACTTGTGAAGGATCGATGATGGTTGTGGCAGCTGCAGGCAAAGACATTCTTCAAGTTCCGTACGAATCAAAGGGCGTTGGAGGATTTAAACGCGCTAAACTTAGGTTTAAAGCCATTTCACATCGTACTAGGATTAGGTTTTTGAGCGAATACTATCACATGAAGAGTGATAATTCCGGTTCTTTGTGTGGTCCAGTGATTGATGATGTGAGGTTGTTCAGTATTCGCCATCCAGGACGCGCATAAATCGTGTTTAGTATGTTATTTTTTTCAAAACACGAGTTATGTGATGTTTATCTAAGTTACTCTCTAGATTGAGGGTTATTTTTTTATTATTTTTCTTCTTATTTTCCGTCGTGATAGGAAGATGAGGTCCGAGTTGTTTTGGAGTGCTCTTTTACATGTAACCACATATCACCAATGTTTTGAACTTATATTTATTAATGTTAGTTCAATTTCTTCATCATCAATAGTCGTCCTAATTTTGATGAAGTGAATTTTCTGATATTTCAAGAGACTCAGACATATGGGAAATACCGAAACAGACAGGGATTATGGATTGAGTATTACGAGTGACAGCTCTTATATCATGTTCATACTAACCCAAAATTCAACTAGTGCCCCATTAGAGAGGGGAATCACCATATATTTATGGTTATTAAATGATCTAAGTCTGATTTAAGTGATTGAAAATCCCATCGATTATTATATAAATAGCAACTAAAGAAAGAGTACGTATTTATGTTCTTGTTAAACGAGGCGAATCTATATAGCAATGTTGAAATTAAAGTCACTATTATTTTGGATGAAGTGAACGGCACTTACGAATAACTCTATTGGTGCAATTTATAAAATAAAAATAAGCATCATATAGATATTCCCTAACGGATTCGACATAAAATAAGCCAAACTTATCTACTCACAGATATTCCCGAGGTCATTAGCTCGGTCAAGGCATCTATAATTTAGCTTCTAGAAGGCTCCTTACTTAAGCACGATTTTCTAGAAGGAATAAGAGCTCGGTTCGGTCATGGACTTAGATCGAATATTTTAATCAGATAAGTTTTTGGTAACAAACTCTGACACATCCCAATAGGCCTGAAATTTCCCGTAACGGTCCCCTTAATTTCCAAAAACCCTAATTAGTTGCTTTATAAATACCTCTACATCATGTATGAATTACATCATACATTTTGCATACATTTACTGATACTTGCTCTTTCTTATTATTTTCTTAAAATATCCCCTAACTTGAGCGTCGAAGAGGGTACGCCGGAGCAATCCTCCAACCTCCCTTTTGCAGGTTGTTCGGTGTAGTTAGGTAGAGTTCGGCGGAGCAGGTGACAATGGCAGAGATTTTTGGATTGTACCACAAACTTTGAAAAATATATATATTTTATAACTATACCAATTCATGATAGTTTTCAAAGGGTGTCCCCAACATAGAATTTGAAGGATTTTTTAATTAACGGACTAGAATTTGAAGGATTTTTTAATTAACCCATAAATATAGCTTCTCGATTCCACCAAAATCCATCAAAACCCATTTATAAAAGAGATTCATGGAATTCATTGAATGTTTAAGGATGTTGAATTTCGGTATAATACATTAAAATCCGAATTGAAGACCTCGGGATTTAATGAATTCCATAAAAATCAAGATTAATGATACATAGAGTGCTATGGAATTCTAAGTTCCATTAAATTCCATGATTGGGGATATCCCGTTACTAAAATAGTGGTTCTTCATATAACAAGATTATGATCTTGAAGTCTTTGGAATGACAAGTATTTTTTTACATTTTGTGACACCCAAATGGACAAGCGTAGTTATGAGCCAACTACTAATGAATTTGTAACTAAGTAAAGTAGAGCGGTCAAAACCAACCCCAACCAATAAGCCACGTCGGGCAACAATTTCATAGGCCCAAAAACGCCGGGTCCATCCGGTTTGGCTCAATTATCTTGTGTGTATTTTCAAAGCATAAACCGAGCCGGGTATAAAAATAGTGGCCTGATGGAATTTCAGCTTGGCCTGGCACGATTTTCTCTTTGGCCCGGTGGGGGAAGCACCGGGTCTGTCAAATGTCATTTGACAGCTCTACACATAAGTTTGCGAAATAAAAAAAGTCGCCCAATTCACGTAGTTACTAGGAGACTTTAAGGATGAAAGAAGTGCAAAACCTTGGTGCTTTTACTGCTAGGAGATAAAAAGTGCAGCGACAACAAATGTTTCATATAAGTGAAACTTATTTTCCCTCAGAAGACAATACTAGTAATAGCACAGACTATTGCGTCGTGCTAATGATGTAGGTTATGAAAGTGTATTTTGAATACAAACCCATAATCTAAATACAAATGCCAGTGCGCTTATTAATCAGCGTATCGTCTCGATCGCATGATGCAAGAAAAATAAAGAGGTTCAGTTGACTACATCAAGAACCAACTTGCGAGATTTGAGAACGGACCATCTCAACCGTCTATAGTACCCTGCTTGGAGAAGTGCGAGTGACAATACAAAAATCCATTTAAATCCCATCTGCAAGTATTCCAGGGGAGAAAAGTACAATCAGGGACCAGAATAACGAACGTGTAATAACAAGATATGTAGTAGTATTGAGCTACAAAGGGAGTGTTTGCAAACACTCAAAACAAATGATCCTCAGCTAAAAAGCTGGAGAAAAAAACACTTTTGTGTTTGCAAATGTTAGTTTTAAACATGTTTCATTGAATCAAAATTTAAAGGCTAAGGTGGGGTGCTTCTGAGTTTGGAAAATTGCTTTTGGTAGAAGTTTGTTTTTGACATTCTTATCCTCAATTTTTTTTTATAATCCAAAAATGCCATTTCTATCCAATACTGGCCTACTAATAACAAGAATGGTGATTTTGTGTTTCTATGATTCTATGGAAAAGCTCATTTGAAAATGCGCATTTTTTCCAAACACTTCAACTTTGATTTTTTCAGCTTATAGCTTTAATTTGCAAAGAGTACTCACTTCTGATTCACAATTACTTTTAGCTTATGCACAATGAATCACTTATTCTAGAAGTAGAAGTGTTTGCAAACACTCCCAAAGAGAATTTAATGGTCATTGCTAATAACGCCAAGATATAGAGCAATAAGCATGTCTAATTTATGAAGTACAAAAATTGGAAACAAATAAACAACACACATATAGAGCATGAGAGAGAGTACCAGCTTTCGTTCTTCCATTTCTGGTTCGGCAGCCCAAGACAAAAATGTTACGACATCTTTTCCCATCTAGATGACGAAATAAACATGTCATTTACGCCTTAAAAAATGAAAGAATAACTAACACAGAACTCAAAGACCATCACCTGTGCTTCGGTTGCAGGGGTACCATCTTCATACTCAACAGCACCATCATTAAGCATTTTAGGCATTGCAATGGCTCCACCAGGGAAGTAAGGATTATAGTGAAGTCCTTCTCGAATCTAAAACAAACTCAAACACAAAGGGATATTTAACTTTAAAAGAAATGAATATATTGCTACAATTGATTTATTTATAGACCTAGACGACATAGTGAAACATAAATTGCACAGTTACAGAGTGGGATAGAAAGAGAACAAACAAGAACAAGAGAAGCAAAAATATGGAAGATGGATCCTTTTATCTTAAGTGTACAGCGGTAACTTAGGCTGTACGTAATACCAATATGAAATAAGAGATCTCTTGAGAAAACATATATATTAAGCCTTTCGAGAGTAAAAAAGAGAGTCGCTCTACAGCAGGGGGTCAAGAAGAGTAGGTATAGTACTCTAGATCATTCAATAAAGTAACTTATATATTGAATAATAAAAAAATTGCTAACAATATCATGATCCCTAGCACTATACTCTGCAGAACAAACATAACCTGAGAAGCAGAAATTACCGTGACGCCAGCAGGAGGATCTCGATACCCAGTTAGAAGAGCAAAAACATAATTCTGACCATTGTGTCGAGCCTGAAGGATAATAACTACTTATCAATCAAGGGTATGTGTATTTTTCAAGAAGGTTTTATCTCAACGTTGGAAAAGCGTCCGAACTTACTTTGGTTATAAGACTTAAATCCGGAGGATAGGCCCCTCCATTTGCAAACCTTGCAGCTTGTTCATTCGCATATGGCTGAGGAAGACGGTCACTCAGCTTTCCTGGGCGAGTAAACATTTCACCCTCGTCGTTAGGGCCATCAACCACTTCAATCTCTGCAGCCATAGCTTTAGTCTCTTCCTCAGTGTAAGCCACACCAACAAGATCACGATAAGAAATAAGTGACATTGAGTGGCATGATGCACAAACTTGCTGGTAAACCTGGTGACCCCGGCGAATCCTGCTCACATAATTCAACTTTTCATAGCCAGAACAAATAACTATCCAACAAAAAAGTAAAAGGCAGATTAGCAGAGATCAAAAGCAGTAACAAATTATTGTATCGTCCATCCATAAAAGGAAAAATTACAAATATTACCCTTTAGATTTAGTCTAATTACAAAAAATATATATTTCAAAATTACAAAATATCCCATTGACATGTGTTTCTATTTTACAAATTGCACCTTTTTTTGTTGGGGGTGGGGAGGGGGGGGGGGGTAGAGTTTGTGGAACAAACACAAACTTTAAGGAAATATTTCTAAATTTGAAAGACAATTGGACTTTCTTATAATTAGGTTAAACCTCATGGGTAGTTTGTAATTTACCCTCCATAAAATGTTTCGTTCAATTTTAAGTATACTGACTACAAATAATTGTTTTTCACAGTAATTCTCCTTTCTCCAATTTCAGTTGGGCAGGTTTAGCATAAACGTTCAAGTATGCTTCACCTGGAGTTGAACGATAACATTTCAATAATTGAGGCTGTTGGATTTACTTACGAAGCATGGTCATATGAACTAAGGATGCCTTTGTGAGGCCATGGATAGCTAGGACAATCTAAACCATGCTCTGCCTCATCAGAATATGCTATTGTTGCACAGCTCAGAAGCCCTGAAGCCCCTGCACCAAAAAGCGCAATTGCTTGGAAAAACTTTGAGCCAGCAGATGTAGATCCACCTTGACCATGCTTTGGAATAAGTGTTGGCAGCAAAGGCACAGCCTGAAAATTATGCTAAAAATCAGTAAACAAAAGGTAAAACCTTCACGAATTAAATGTGAACAGCAACACACTCGACATAACAGCAAACATTTAGGTAAGAAATTTGCGGACACAGTGAAGCAACAGCTGTTCCTTTAGCAGAGCAGGATACAGAATTTGCAAAATTAGCTTCGTGTGTCATCCAATAAGAATGAACTAATAGCTACCCGTACATGTTTGGGTTTGGCTTTTACTAATGTGCTAATTACATTTTCGGAAATTGATTACCAAATATCTAACTTACTAAATCAATTCAGGCAATATGTCAAAACTGCACTAAATTAACTGGGTCGAATTGGGACACTCAAAAAGTAGATTCCGCAAAAGGAACTACATTTCTGTTAGAATGACTATTTACTTCTAACCATCCCTCAGCCATAATTCACCACATGCTTAGCTCCAAATATCATTTAAAAATACAATGGCATCATCTTAAATATGCATGCCTAACTCATCGTAAATACACTGACATTCTCTTACATATAAACAATTTATTTTATCAGCATTCGAATAGTTTGTTTTGGTGCAAGTATGCTAGATATATCAATAATAACTATTGCTAAATAAGTCAAAATGACAAAATATCAGTATAAACCAGACTGCTCAAAATTTGCTGTAAATTTTATTAACTGGTTAAGAAAATTGTCACTTTTGAGAAATTAAAGCCAACACTAGATAACCAATATCGTATCCCATTTCACCAATGCAAGTAACATATATATCGATACGTATTCAACATACACCTGCCATTATGACATGTACTGATGAAATAGAACACATGGATTACTATTTTTTTAAAGGAAAAAAAAACAAATAATCATTTCCTGAAACACATGTTAATCACTTGGTACGAAGTTACATTCCACAAACATTACAGCAAAAAAAAAAGGAAAAAAAAAGGAAGCAGCATTCGATTTTATCATAAAAGGTTAAAAAGGTTCGCTCTTATTTACAAATTTAAATCAACTTAAAACATAAAAAAAATACATATCAATCAGAAAAACAAATTTTCACACTCACTATTGCAATCTTTACGCCAACAACGAAACCAAATCAACAGAAGTGAATTTCATTACCTTGAAATCCGAAGCTGCAACCGGAGGCGCATTCACCACACTTCGGTGAGCGAATTGCGCGATAAATTTGTTGAATTTCCCAAGTCCTGATCCGGAAAAATATGACCATATTATTTAACAAAGAAATTGTGAAAGAAACGATTAACAGTCAAATAACCATCAATTTCTCATCCGTAAACCTCCGTGATTGCAATTAACGGGAGAAATTATATCAATAAAACAGATAAAAACACATTTCAAACTAAAAATCGATATGGAAAAAGGGAGAAGGTAAGCTTACTCATTTTATTCTTCTCATAAATTACAGGGAAAAATAGGACTAGGAGAGTGGAAGAAGAAGGAAGGAAATGACTGTGTGTGGGCGTGTGCTTAGCTGCGTAGGCTAGTCGAAATAAGCGGTTCAGAATCGATGCCGTCACCGAACCGGTTTGTTGAGGCTTGAGGAACATAATTGACAAATTACCCCTGATTTCTTATTAATATTATTATTATTATTATTATTAGTTCCCAAAATGAAAAAAAAAGTAAAAATGATTATTGAATATGTAAAACTTGTAACCCCTCAAGTTACAATAACAATTTGATTGTAACATATAATATTTTGAACTTATAACTTGTCAAGTTGATTTGTTTGTTTTTTTTTTTTTCGAACGATAGATTTTTCATTAATCAAAACTCAAAAAGAGACTATTACAACTAAATCGTAGCCAACAGGCTAAAGGACCAAAATAACTAACATACGATCCATTTGGGGAATTGATCAAGCCAATTCAAATTTGAAACACCATCAAAAACTATACTAGCTAATCTATTACATTTAGCAATCCAACTAACATCTTGAACTTTGAAAAAAATCTGATCAAAAAGGAAACATAATAGATAGATGTCTTCGGCTATCTTTGCACCCTCCTTCAAGAAACCGCAATGGTTTGAGAGTCTACAGGCGATATCCTTATCATCTATAATCAAAATGTCTAAACTTTTTGCCTTCGAATAATCCACAAAACAAAGAGCCAATCTGATTCATGTCAACGTTGCTTCCACTGGATTCTGTATAAATTCCCTAGAAGAAACCCATGCTTGAAGAAGCCTTCCTGCATCATCAACAAGGCACCCTCCAATTGCTGTTCCATTAGCCAAATCACTCATTTGCCGATCACCGGTTTAAGGTGTCCTACACCGAGTGGTTTGGTTCCATCAATTTCCGACTTACAAGAGAATTACCACGCACTCTGTTTTCTCCCCGCTTGCTCCCTTTAATGCAAAAACTCTTGCCATTCATGGATTGCAGCTTTCACAACATCACTCTCCTTCCACCTGATCTTATGAAAAACCCAAATATTTCTGGTTTTCCAAAGCCACCATAACATATAGACAGATAATTCCATTATATCTTGTGCAAAACAATCATTTTTCACAGCACAAGCATGGTGCCACCACTCCCTAATACAAAAATCAGGTAACAAAGTATAGAACCAATGCAAAGGAGCAAGTTTCCAGATTATTTGTGTTCTCTCACACTTGAAAAAATAAATGTTCCACTCGACTTACTTCATCACCACATTGGACATCTAGGATCAATATCCAGCCCTCTTTTTTTCAACAAAGAAGCAGTAGGGATACAATTATTAAGAACCTTCCACAAGAAATGTTTCATTTTATTTTTAATCTGCAGGTTCCAACATTTACCCCATTTCATGTTGTTGTTTGTAGCACTTGAACTGGACTCAAGCCAGTCCCTTTCCCACTAATGGATTTGTAAAAGTGATGGTAGGCGTTTTGACTCACCATTCTTCTCCCAATGCGAAATCCATTTGTCATTCTGCTCCTCAAAAGGAAGAGCAACCTGCAAGATATTGGTAAAATCCTCCAAACACATGAATTTAGTCAACAAATCTTTGTTCCATTCTTTACCATTACCATGATCACAAAAAAAAAATCTTTAGCCCAAATAAGCTCACAATCAGGTGGTTTAGAGCTTATCAGCTTGAAGTCAGGAGAATTGTGTAATCATGGAACCTCCCAGATACGAATAGCCTTCCCATTACCAAGTTGATATCTCAGTCCCAAAGCTAGAGTTTTTTTGGACTTTAGCCAGCTTTTTCAAAGCCAAGAATCTCCACTTTTTGGCACAGAAGCTAACAACCCCCCTTTGGCATAATACTTATCCTTTAACACCTTACTAAGAAGGGAATTAGGTTGAGTAATTAATCTCCAAAGTTGCTTGGCAATTAGAGCATCATTAAACAGGCCAATGTCTTGAAAACCCAACCCACCCTTGTTTTTAGGAAGATACATTTTATCCCAAGCCATCCAAGAAATCTTTTTGCCCCCACAACCGACTGAAGTACCCCACCAAAATTTAGAAGTGATTTTACAAATTTCTTTACGATGTGGGCGGTGTAACTTGAAACAAGACATCACATAATTTGGAATAGCATTGATGGCGACTTTCAAAAGCACCTCTTTCCCAAAGATTAGAGAGAAAATTATTGCTCCATTATTGACCCTCCTCTCGAACACTCTCCACCACAAAATGAAAGATTTCAATTTTGGATTTCCCAATCACCAAAGGCAAGCCCAAATATCTGGCTTGATGTTGCTCAGAAATACCATCCAAGAGAGCACAAATATCTTTTTTAACCCTATCAGAAGTATTTTTACTAAACATAACGGAGGATTTATCTAGATTGACTTGTTGACCGGATGCCTTACAAAATTTGTCCAAGAGAGTTCTAACACTAAGGCTTGAAAAGGGGTTACTTCACAAAAGATAATTGAATCATCTGCAAAAAAAGCAGATGAGTCAATCTGACAGACCTTTGCCTCTGCAAATTTTCATTCCCTGAAAAGACCACATTTTTGGGCTTGAAAGATTAGGTTAGACAGAACTTCATAAAGCAAGATGAAAAGATAGGGGAAAAGGGGATCACTGTAAGTCCAAGCGGCTACGATAATCTAGAGGGGGGTGAATAGATTATCTCCATCTTTTCGATTTCGCCCTCTTTTTCGAACAAAACAAGTCAAGACAATAATAAAGGTGCGGAATGTAAATAACACGCGTCGATTTATAGTAGTTCAACCCACCTAGGGCCTAATCTACTACCACCCCAGTATATCCGAGATGGGTTTCGAAAAAGAAAAAGAATTTTATTAATTACCACAATTAATACAAATTCAACTTACAACAACACCTTGAAGAGCACCACACTCTTCTTCAACACCACCTTTGAGATTACCACAATCTCTCTTGAAGATCACCACAATCTCCGACGGCACCTCGTGAAGATTACCACAATCTTCACCCTTGAAGAATACCAAATTCTTCAACACCTTGACAAGAAGATTACCACAATCTTCTTACACCTAACACCTAGATCACTTTCAGTGTGTTCTTACCAAAGAACACTCACAGGATATCTTGTGTTGAATGATTACCAAAAATTCAAGATTACAACTCGATAATGAATTATACAATTGAGTGCAAGTGTAATCAAGAAATGAAAGCCTAGACCTCAAGATGTGAAAGTGATAAGCTAGGCAAATTACAACTGAGAATAATGACAATATAAGACCAAGTGTTTGCTTGAGTATTTCTTATTGTGTTGTATTGTTCTCTCTAGTAGTTGTGCTTCAAATCTTCCTCTATTTATAGGAGATGATTGATACTTGATAGGCTCCTCTTAGAATCGATATCTACAAAAAAAAAAATTGCAATTAAAATCAAGATTATAGTGTTAGAAATCAATCTCATAATTTAGGAAAAAGTCATTTGTTTCTTTGCTTGATTAAATTTTGTTGTCAAAACATAGGGCGGCCGTCGTAAATAAGATTTTGAAAAGAACATAGCAAAAATCACACGAGAGACCGGTCCGGGGGTGATCGGCCAGGTCACCCGAGTGCGACCGGTCGCCCCCTAGGTTGACCGGTCCCCCTGACCCTTTTTGGGAGTTCCGTGAGTTCTGTTTCAAGAAACTCGTTCCCAGGTACCGGTCGACCTCCAAAATGAAATGTTGTCCGATTTTTGTCGAAAATAAACCTCAAGAAATACTCCAAAAAATTAGTAAAAACATTTTAAACCGACCAGGAGTATTTTGGACAACATTAGAAATATAGTTTTGATGAAATAACACATTAACACAAAATCATCAAAAGTGTTGTCCGCTATAAACTTCAAGAAATACTCCGGAAAATAGTAAAAATATTTTAGACCTATCGGGAGTATTAGGACAACATTTAGAAACATAGTTTCAATGTAAAAAATCCATTGACACAAAATCATTAAATGTGTTGTCCAATATTGTCGAAAATAAACTTGAAGAAATACTCCGGAAAATATTAAAACCATTTTAAATCATTTAGGAGTATTTGGACAACCTTTAAAAACATTGTTTTGGTATAAAAACAAAATCATCAAAATCAAGATAAAATCATTTATCTAACAATCACCTTGCCTAATACATTTAGAAGGAACACAATAACCAGACACCTGACCATTGACATTGAAGGAAAAGGAAGAAGAGCTAACACATTTGAAAATCTAGTTGATAAACACACAATCAAAGCCCATTTTGAAAAGCACAGAAGCAAGAAAACTCCATTCCACTCTATCATAAGCCTTTGACATATCCAACTTAAGAGCCATAAATGTTTTTTTACCAGTTCTCATGCTTTTAATGAAATGAATGCACTCATGGGTAATAACAACATTATCAATGATTTGTTTACCCGGAATGAAAGCAGATTGATTCTCACTAATGCAGAGGGGAAGAGCAGGCTTCATCCGACAAACAAGAATTTTAGCAATGACTTTATAAGATCACCACACAAACTGATAGGTTGAAAGTGAGCCATTGTTGTTGGGTTTTTGATTTTAGGAATGAGAGTGATAACAGTATGATTAGTGCTTTTGAGCATCTTGCTGGAATGGAAAACATGTTTTACAACTTCACAATTTTTGGTCCCACCTCCCATATATGTCTCCATATGGCGCATTGCGAAGATACCACAATCAACTTTGTTATCCTTGTCCCTCCAGGCCATGCACAAACGAGATGCAGTCGATTGCTGGATCACACGAGCAATTGACGGGAAACCCTTCGTCGATAGGTATTGCGAAAATACTTGTCATTGTCCATTAAAAAAATATATATTTGAATCAAGAAAACAATAAAGAATGAAAATATATCTTCAATCATCTATAGAGACGAATCACCAATTTATCAGGAACGCCGTCATATTTGAGGGTTTTGTTGCCGCCAACCGAAGAGTTGTCTAATACGTGGCAGTCCTTTTTTTTAACGTCGAAGCAAACCACGAAAAAATGTTCACTCTTGAATATTGGGAAGAAGAACTACACAATGTGTAACAAAAATGTTAGGTTCAAGGACAAAAAAAAAATTAAGCCTCACCATATCATACATACCAACTGGATCTCCTCCATCCTGCTCGCGCTGGAATCGCTAAACTCGACGTCGAAGCTTTCGCTGAATGTCTTAACCATTTCACTCGTAACCGGCGCATTGCTGGGCATTGCAATTGTGAATGTCTGCAATAAAAATATGATTAAATTAGAAGTAATTAACCACTGGCAAGCAACGTTTAATGCATACATAAGCATTGTTCATAACAGACACAAACAATCTATTATACATAAAGAAATAATGGGACGAATAGCAATAAGCATAATGCATAACATTAATAAGCATAATTCAAACCCAACTTAAGCAAAATTATAATCCATGAATTCACAGAAACACTAGCATAATGGAAAGCATTCGGAAGCATATTGTGATATATCCATAAGCACAATCTACAAAAACAGAGCATAATAATGGATACTACTAACAAAAAGCATATAAACCGACAAAACTCATGCATCACAAAAATTATCTACCAAGAAATGCGGGTGAAACATACGAATGGGATATGTCGTGGCAAAGAATCTACGCGAGAAACTATCGCCCTCAACGATTCCTTGCGATTCGGGATAAACGACCAGTATCCACAATAGCCCCGACCGTCTTGTCCGCCCTTCAAAGTCTCCATATCTTGTCTTGTTATATTAAATTCACCACTACCAAATATGACTTCCTCCCCGCATGTTCATATAATTGCTCAAACTAAAAACTTCATAAAAAGACATTTTTTAAAATAAACAAAATAAAAAAGAAACTTACGATTCACCTACGGATTTTCAAAATCGATTCGATACCATCATTTCAAGTTTTGAACATTCGAACAACACGTCAATATTTAATGCATTCTCAATTTGCCCTCCCTCCATCTCATCCGGCCTTTGTTAACCTCGTCTTCTTCGTTCCCATCGCCACCGCCGTCTTATTCCAACTCGGCGTCAATGGGATCCCCCTCATCATCGCCACTACTACCATCCTCATCCTCGTCTTCGTCGCTCTTACCTCATCCTCCCCTCGTTGTCATCCTCGTCATCATCCTCGCCGTCACCCCCCGACACCGTCTCCAGTATCCACACCATCTCCGCCAACATCACGTGCCCCGCTAACCCCACCCTGTTAATAAAACAAAAAAAGCAACAACACACATCAGTACAATACATAAAACCAACATTCTATTCATAGTAAGCGGCGTATCTGGATGTTAAAAAATAACAGAAAAAAGCTCAAAAAAATCTTACATCCCCGCCCACAATTTTAACAGCTCTTGGGTAACACCCCACTAAAACTTGGCAAATCTTCCACACCCTTTTCGTACTCTTCCCTACGACCAAGTGCAATCTCAACTTTTTCGACTGCAGCTATCATCTCGGGATTATTCCAAAAAGCTTCATTCAGCTGCGTCTCGCTCATATCGTCAGCATGGGGTCCGCCCACGTCCAATGTATGCTTACTAGCTGAGCATATAAGTATCATCGCCGAATCTTGTAATTTGCAAAAGTCTGCGTCGTCTGTCATCTCTTTTGGAGCATTTTCAAGCAATGCGATTATGTCGACCACATATGTAGCAAGGCCTGACAACTTCTTCAGCACTCTCGATTTATACTCCTTTCCAAAAGTTATCAAACCAAAAATGTCAGTTACAGGAGAAATATTTAAATGACTACATATCATGATTTACACTTCATCATTATTTATAAGCATAATAAGCAACATATATAAGCATAATTTGCAAATCCATAAGCAGTCCAAAAACATTAGACAAGAATACCAAAAATAAAAATAATTAATACTTCATTATTCTGTAAGCATTATTAGCAACACATATAAGCATAATT
This sequence comes from Rehmannia glutinosa, assembly GCA_016081115.2. Taxonomy (NCBI): domain Eukaryota; kingdom Viridiplantae; phylum Streptophyta; class Magnoliopsida; order Lamiales; family Orobanchaceae; genus Rehmannia; species Rehmannia glutinosa. The sequence continues at coordinate 366,977 of JABTTQ020001847.1, read as the reverse complement.
GGAAACTATCATAAGCAAACCAAAATATTAGACAAAAAAAAAATAGAAAAGTGCAAATAATTAAATACTTCATCGTAATGTAAGCATTATATGCAACACATATAAAGACTGGCAAAACTCATAAGCAAGACAAAAAAATTAGATAAAATATACAAAAACATCATTCTCGTGAGCAATATTAGCACACCATATAAGATGAATTTAATTATATGTCATAAAAATATTCCAAACATTTGAGGGAACCAAAAATTACAATAACAATTTGTAAGCATTTGAGCAACATATATAAGCACATTTGGGAAACATAATATGCATTATTAACTATAAATGAATGCAAGGATTACAACAATCAAATTCTCCATTATTTATCTAATATAAGCAAAATTAACTACATGTATAAGCATATGTTTTATCTACCACAAGCATTAATCAAAATGGATTCAACCAACCAAACCGAACTAAAAATTTTACCTCGTGACTCTCAATCCTGACGACGTGCGACCTGACTGACTTCCTACCCAATGTCACCCCGACCGCCGTTCAAAATCTGGCATGCGGAGCGGTTCCGCCAAATGACCCCGCCCAAACCCACCTTCTTTCATCTCCTTGCGTACCCTTTTCCGGATGATCTCAGAAGTCCAACCTCTAATACTGGGGAGAGTTCTAGTCACGTCCCTAGTATAGAAAACAACCCTATCCAAATAAAAAACCTACACAAACAACAAAAATTAGAAAAGTATGCAATGTAGTGATACAAAAAATGTAAAACAATAATAATTTACCGCTTACCGATAAAAACAAAAAGGGGCCATTGAACATTTTTTGCTTCCCTTCTCCCCAACGTGCATGGTTTGTCACCAGCGTATTAATCGTGTACTCGCACTAGCCAAGGTTGCGAATATTCTGAACATTCTCCAGGTTGTCCATCATGAGGGGGTTAACATAACCAATAGGGTTATTCCCGATAATCAAGCAGTCCACCAGGGCAACAAAGTGCCTCTTGAACCAGTCACCTCCGTCCTCAAATTTTAACATCTCCGTAGCTACGTGTTTTGTCGTGATGTGGTTGTTAGGCTTATTAAAAATCTCTAGCCATTCTTTATAAAGTTCACATCCCCCCGCTTTGTTCTTCCGTTCAATATTCACACTACCATTTGGGATTCCAAGAACCCGTTCCACATCCGTGGCGTCAACGTGAATTTTTTTCCGCTTTGATAGCACCAGTTCACGACTAATCAAGGTTAAAAATTTTAACCACGATGAAGTTAATCGCGTCTTGATTTCCCACGATCTTCATGTGCAACAGTCCACCGAACCCAATCTCGTTAACGGCAGCCGTCTAGGATATTTGGATTCTTCGTCACTCTGGCTACCGTCTATCACTTTTTTACCTTTGTCCTTTCCCTTCTTTTTCTTACTCGCTCTGCAAAGAACATCAATATCTCTGCCACCTTCCTCTTCTTGCTCCATTTATCCAATGTACCCTTACTCTTCTTGCTCTCCTTAGCCATCTCCAAAAGAAACACTAAAAAAATAAGGTAGCAAATAGTCATTCAATTCTCATAAAAAATGGTAACAAATTTAAAGCATACAACATAATATAGGTAAGCATGATATAAAATGTGAGCAAGCATAATTGTCAACACCAAAAAGCGAAAGACACATTATCAACATGCAAACTTACCATACTTGGAAAAAGGTGGGGAATACGAGTTATCAAAGAACAAAAATGTATGTAAAAATCACATAAGAGCTAACCCTAACGACTTAAGCATTATATATAAGATAAGTAAGCATTATATAGAATGTGAGTAAGCATAGTTCTGAACACAAATAAGCTTAATACATAAGTAAGTAAGCATTATATATAATGTGAGTAAGTATAATTCTAAACACAAATAAGCATTACAAGTCACCAACGTTCAAAACTACCAGACTTGGAAAAAAAGGCAGGAAATACATAGTTATCAAAGAACAAAAATGTATTTCAAAATCCCATAAGACCAACTCTACCAGACTTCAACTTTTCAAGATAATAAAGACAATCTAAATCAAAAACACAGCAAATGTCCTAACCATAAGCGATATTATTTTCTCATTAAAGCAGACAATCAACAGTTGTAAAAAACAAAAATGGTTATTGACAAACAATAGGCAAATTTCGGCTATTGTTTGTCAACTGTCTCCCCATATTGATGACAAACTAGGAAAAATACTAATTTCCACCATTCCCCATTATAAGCATTATTCGTGACAATCCTAAGCATATTTACAGGGACAAAATATAGGCAATATTAAAATCAAATCCACCAATAAAATAGAATACTACATAAAAAATGCAAAAAAATAAAAAAAAATTACGAAAATAAAATGAGAAAAAAAGTTGCCCTAACCTACACTGTTGCGGGGACGCAATAGAAATTCACACAATTTGTTGTGTTCTTCAGCGAAAACTAAGGGTTCCAATGGGCTTCTTCTGGAAAAAACAACAATGTCTGATTTTGCCCTCGCCGGAGTTTGATTCTCGACTGGAGATTTGGTGATTTTTCGACTGAAGAGATGGTGTTTTTCGGGGAGGGTTGAGTTGGGTATGGTTAGGCCTTGTGATTTTTGTTTCGCGAAGGAAGACGGTGGAAGACGGGTTCGGAATTGCAGGGAAATATGGTGGACGACGGTTGAAATTAGCGTGAAAAATCTTGTGTGGAAGACTCGTGAATGGTGGAAGACGGTTTCGGAATTGCAGAGACTTTGAGTGTGGAAGACGGTGGATTGGATGAACTGACTTTTCAGTTACCAAATACTGTAAAGATATGCAAGATATTGGATTTACACGGTCGGTTCAATTACCAAATCTTTGTAAAGATATGCAAGATATTGATTTACACGTCCATAACCGCCCCTAAAATTTAGCCCACTACCAAAAATAAATTCCTCCCAAAAATTAATTTAAAATAAAATTACTAATAAGCCCTTTTTTAAATTAAGTTATATATTAAATAATATTAAAACCTGATTAATCTTAACCGTTTAAAAATTAAATCAATGACTCAGATTTGGTCTCGTGTACTCACCTAAGATATGTGGACTCACCTGATCTAAATCCTATATATATATATATATATGGATTGGTTCAAATGAGACCAATCCCTTTTAGGTTAGTCCATAAGAACACTTATAGACTCTTGAATTAAAATTTTGGATTGTTTTAGATCATTTTAGTTAATTTAGGCATATAAGAATATAATTGTACTTTTATATTTAATTAGTTATGTTAATTGGACGGTTATTAGCTATTTTTAAGGAAACATAATCCTACCTTTTCAGTTACGCGATTTTTAGGGAGGAAAAATCATCAACTTCAAGCGTTTTTTTAAAATTGATACTTCTTTCCGCCATATTTGTGAACAATCGTTTTATTGTATACTTAGTTAAGTGGACTTGTATACTTAGTCATGTTTTATTGTATATTTAGTTCAGTGGATTTGTATACTTGGTTCAGTGGAATCGTATTCTTAGTTATATAAGTAGTTTAGTAAGTAGTTTAGTGAATTTGTATACTTAGTTATGTGGATTTGTATACTTAGTTCAATGGAAATGTATACTTAGTTATATAAGTAATTCAGTGTAATTGTATACTTAGTTAAATATTTCTGTATACTTAGTATTATTTTAATGTATAGTTAGTTCAATGTAATTGTATACTTAGTTAAATATTTATGTATACTTAGTAAAGTTTTAATGTACAGGTAGTTTAGTGTAATTGTATACTTAGTTAATTGTTTATGTATACTTAGTAATATTTTAATGTATAGTTAGTTTAGTGTAATTGTATACTTAGTTAATTGTTTATGTATACTTAGTACGATTTTGTTGCTGTTAGGAATTTTATTGTTTAGATTTTGATGAATGCCATGTAAAACTTAGAATAGAAAGTTGGCACCCCAATTTTTGTTGTAAAATGCATTGTAATAAATAGAGTGGCCAAGTTTGAGTTAAGTCACCTACGCCCTAACATGCAAGAAGACAATCAAGATCGGAAGGAAAACTTCTGTGCAAGACAATGAGTATGGCAAAGAAGAGTAGACGAGAACTCTCTATCAAGAAGCGGTGAGATGCGGTGGTGGAGCATCGATCAAGTCAACTCAAGAAAAGCCAAGTCTCAAGTTGAAGTGACGGAAGAGTCATCCAATGATTGGAAGGCGACTCTAAGTCACCTGGGGAAAGCAAGGAAATGCGGTCAAGTCGAGATAATCAGAAAAGAACCGCGTTAAAATCAAGAGATTTACTTAAACAAGTAATATCTCCATACCACCTTTCTTGGAGTGCTCGATCCCCGAAGCGTGCAAAAGGAATGAACCAATGGGAAGCACTACACCGTGTCGAACTCGAAAAGGTGAAAGAACAATTCATACGAGGAAACGGCAATTCCAAGAACTCGCAAGCCAACGATCGCAAAGTAACTTTCAAAAATAAGCCTATCTCTTCAACGGGCAAATTTTTGAAAGTTCACTATAAAAGGCCGAGGAGTTTGTTTGAGATAAAAATATGACACACACGTGAGATATACGAGCATATTAGAAAAACTCGAAACATTCTCAATCCTCAAGCTGCATTACGAAGTACATCAATCCAACACTCACCCGTGAAGGAAAGAGAACTTCAATCGCCTGAAGAGGAAATTTTTGAAAACAAAGGGGTCTACATTCCAGGAAGGATTGTAGAAAGGTTCAAGGTTGAACCAAGTCTTAAGCTTTTGGAGGGCTTCGTGATCAAATCCAAAGAGCTTGAGCAAGTGAGTCAGTAACAAGGCAAACGCCTGAAGAAGGCCGAGTCGCATGCGAGAAGCCACCAGTGATCAAGGCGTCTCGGATCGAGTCCCTAAGGATCAAGTCGGCCGTTGTGATCAAGACTTGTATCCGGACTCTTACCACTTTGTAAACCGATCATTACTTAGTGGATTCCTCCCGGGGAGTTGGAGAAGAGAGAGTAGAAGAATTACCCCATCTTCGAACCTCTATAAAAACTTTCTTGTGTCATTTACATTTCAAAGATTTAAATTCTGCACTTTTAACTCGCTTATATCTCACGATAAATTTGCTATCCATTTGATAATTTATAAGTACTAAATTAAGCTCTAAAATTTTGCTTAATCAAACTTAAGGGTGTTAAGTCTTCCCCAATAAAATAAAACCACGATTGAGTTAAATTATACCCAACAAATGAGTTACTCCATCAACAGCTCAGCTGAGTCTGTTGAGAGATTAACTCTACTGAGTGACTAATTCGACTGTCCATCAAGGACACAGCTGTGTAGAATCAACTCTGTAGATTTAAAAGGACTAAATCGAAAATTTGGTAAGGTTTATTCAACCCCCCCTTCTAAACCTTACACTTACACCCCTTGGGACCTACAAGTGGTATCAGAGCGGTTGGTTCATTGAACCCTCCGCACTGGTTACTGAACTAGATCTCCAAACTTTTCAAAGTCTGCTTTAGTACTTAAACTTTCAAAACTCTTCTTTATCATCAAAAGTTATTATCATGGAAGCAAATTTGACACGCATCCCTATGTTCACTATTGAAGAATTTGATGATTGGAAAATTCGTATGCAGGCTCATCTATCAAAGATTACATGATGAGATGTGGATAGTGATAGAAGATGGGCCTCTGCAAATATTAAAGGTGAACACATTTGTATGAAGAGTTGCGGTGAAGGAGAAGAAGATCTTTGCTCCCGACCCATGGTTGAAAAACCAAGAACTGAGTGGACAAATGATGACGAGAAAAAGATACAACCTGGATAATGTAGCCAAGGACATCCTTTACAAAACCTTGACAAAGCCATGTTCAACAAAGTCAAATCATGCAAAACGGCTAAAAAATGGGGACAAGTGACATTGATTTGTGAAGGCTCGGAGCAAATCAAAGAAAACAAATTATCATGGCGGTACAAAAATTTGAAAACTTCAAAATGATCTCGGAGAGAACCTGGATCAACTAGACGCTCGGTTTACTGAAAATCACAAATGAGCTGTCTACACTTGGAAAAGAATATACACAGAAGGAAATGTGTATGAAGATCCTAAAAAGTCTTCCAAATGAATGGGAAATGAAGGTCATGGCACCGAGACACTCCATGGACCTATCAAAGACATCCAATCATGAGTTATTCTCGGACCTCAAAGCCTACGAGTTTGAGCTGAGAAGAAAAGACCAGGAAGAGACAAACAGACCCAAAACAAATGCTCTAATTGTCAAAGATGGGAAGAGAGCGAGATCAAAGAGGCAATTGACCCGGAAGAAATAGCCCCGATGGTTAAAAGATTTAACAAGTTCTTTAACAAGAACTACAAGAGAGGAAAGGGTGAATCTTCCGAAGACACTCAGCTCCTCCAAATCAAGGGAAGATAGGCCAACCAAGAGAACAGATCATCAAAAAGTTGAGTATCAAAGGGTGACAACTCAAGAATGGAAAGAGTGATCAAAAGGCCGAATATCTATCTTTGAATCGTAGACAACCAGGTCACTATGCCATTGATTTGCTCATATCCTGTAGTCAACAAGTACATGGATGAAGAAGAAAGAAAGGTCTTCGAGAAAAAGACAAGAAAAGAAAAAGGCAATGATGGTCAGAGAGATGCTGAGACAAACCAAGTCAAGAGAGATACCGATTCGAGAGCAAAAAAGGTGACTACTCAAGTGACTCGAATAAGAAGCCTTGATCCGCTTGATGGCCAAAGAACAAGATCAAGAAGATGAGGTACAATCTAACTCAACAAACTCGGACACTAGTGATAGTGATCGTGACACACACACTTCATCACCTACTTGATCTTTATGATTCATTAAGCAAAATGATGAAAGATTTTGAACACATTAAATCCTCACACACACTATTGAATGAGGAAAACAACTACTCAAAAGTCAAAACTCAAAGCCGACTAAGGAGCCGAGTACTCTAAGTCAAATAGTCACGAGAATGAAAGTTTAAAGGCTGAAAATGCTAAATTAGTAGCGAGTGCTTGTCCGCTACGTAAAAGAGGAGAAACGACCTCAAGAATGTTATTGCCTCATTTACTAAGGCATCTAAATCATTGGATGATCTTATCATGAGTCAAAGAAAATGTGGAGACAAGACAGGCTTAGGATTTAATTCCTCTCGTGCCATGTCAAACCTCAAGAGTAATTTTGGAAAAAGGATCTTCAAGTCATGAAGAGTCCGAAAAATCCAAAACTCTAAATGGTGCACACACATTCACTCCAAAGCACAATACTAAGCAAACTGGCCTTGGTTACAAAGGAAAAGGAAAACACCGATTGAGTGTGCTCAAAGGACAAATTGAGAAGAGATTCACCGAGTCCTCAAAGAAACTCCTAACGTAAAAATACTCAGTAAAAAGGCGAGCTACCAAAAATCCCGAGAAAATCCATAAAAGAAATACATATGATGGGAATGGTAGAAAATATCCAAGCCAAGTGATTGGAATAATGTGAACTATCGGATAAACTTATGGAATATAAGCCCAAATGGCAAAGCACAGAACTCGGAAAGGCCATTCCAAAAGTATAAGAGCTTTCATCAAAGACACATATGCACCTAGGCACTACACTCAAAAACACCACAATTACCCAAAGAAGGCAATTGCTAAAACACATATGCAGGCATACTGAGACAAAAGAGACAATTTGTATGAACCTAGAATCCCCAAGCAATTTGCCAGGATTGATTATGATTATGGCACTCGATAGATGGCAACCCCTTAGAGTCAAAACATTTGGCTATAGGTTGGTTGGATCATCTTACAATTCTAACCCCTCGGGACCCGGACAAGCATGGGTACCTAAAACTTAATTTCCTTGATTGCGGGTTCAAGGAACAGTGAGTGCCAAGGAACCTGGTACATGGATAGTGGTACATTCCCGGACATATGACAGAAATAAGAGAAATTTGTCAAAATTCAAGGAAATCAAAGGAGCAAAAGTCATATTTGGAGGAAATGAAGCTCCTGGTGAAATAAGAGGCATTGGATCCATCAAGAGGAATGGATTAGAAATCACGAGATGTTGCATATGTTGAAGGACTCAACTTCAACTTACGAGTATCGATCGGCTCGTGACAAGGGCTACAATGTTGGATTCAACATGGGTATATGCCAAATCAAAGAAATTGAATCAAATGAAGTGGTCTTTGCAAGGATGTAGACGAGAAAAATATGTATGTAGTGGATTGGTCAACCGCAACACCCAAAGACTTGTCTCTAGCAAAGAAGAGTACAAATTGAATCAAGTTGGGTGGCACACAAAAGCCTGAGTCACCCGAATTTCAAAACACTTAACAAGATGGCAAGAAGTCATCTTGTAGAAGGACTTCCGGACTCGATTATACAAGAATGAGAGTATATGTGATGCATGTCGGAAGGAAAACAAATCAAGTCGTCATTCAAAGAAAAGACATGCCCATCCTCAACAAGAATATTGCATCTACTTCATATGGATCTATTTGGCCCAGTGGAACCAACAAAGATAAGCGGAAAGAAATACACCTTGGTGGTAGTAGATGACTACTCAAGATATACATGGACAATATTTATGTGCAAGAAGAAAGAAACTCTACAAAAACTACCACAATGATGAAGAGGATTCAAAATGAGAAGAGTCAAACCATTATCAAAATAAGATCGGATAGAGAACTGAGTTTGTCAATGGAATAATAACTCGATATTGTATTGAGAATGGTATTGGTCATGAACTATCGGCAGACAAGAACTCCACAGAGAATGGAGTTGCGAAAGAAGGAATAGAACCCTCAAAGAAGCGGCAAGGACCATGTTAGGTGAAGGGGGTTACCAAAAAGATTTTGGGCTGAAGCAATCAACACAACTTGCTACACCCAAAACAGATGTATGATAAATAGACAACCGACAAAGACTCCTATGAGATCCTGGACTGGAAGAAAACCAAGTGTTGCATATTTGAAATATTTGGATGTAAATGCTTCATCCACAACAATGACAAAGACAACCTAAAGGCTTTTGATGCTAAAGTCGATGAAGGTATCTTCTTAGGATACTCAATGAAAGCAAAGCCTACTGAATACTCAACAAAAGAACTATGGTTACAGAGAGAATCCATTCATGTAGTATTCGATGAGCCAAATGTAAATGGAGAAGACATTGAAGAGTCACCGATAAGTTTGAATCATCCAACCATACGAAGAGTCCCTTTGTCAAGTCAAGCCGGAATCATCAATTGAGAAGAAGATGAAATAGCTTGAATCTCAAAAGCAATTGGAAAATTTGCGGCTAAATGATAACGAAAGAGTGACCACACCAACACACCGCAAGTCGATCAATCCAAATTAACTTACTCCAACTGATGTAAGATGGCCGAGAGACCATCCACGAACTTGTCATTGGAGATATAAGAGAAGGTGTCAAAACAAGATCGAACTCAACAAGAAGCTATGTTCACATGCTTCATCTCGCAAATAGAGCCAAAAGATGTGTCACAAGCATTGGATGACACACATTGGATTCAAGCTATGCAAGAAGAGTGAATCGGTTTGAGAGAAATAAAGTATGGGAATTAGTGCAAAGACCCATACATCAAAATGTTATTGGAACCAAATGGGTGTTCGAAATAAGATGAACGAGGAAGGTTACGTGGTAAGAAACAAAGCAAGACTAGTAGCCAAAGGATATTGCCAAGAAGAAGGGATAGATTTTGATGAAACATTTGCTCTGTAGCAAGATTGGAAGCTATAAGGATGTTTCTTGCCTATGCAGACTCACAAGAATTTCATTGTATATCGATGGATGTAAAAAGTGCATTCCTAAATGGTTTATTGGAAGAAGAAGTGTATGTTGAACAACCTCCGGATTTGAGCGAGAAGACTCTTGGAGACAAGGTATACAAACTCAAGAAAGCCCTGTATGGATTGAAACAGGCACCCCAGGAGCATGGTATGACACCTGTCACAATTCCTAATCGAAAATGGATTCACAAAAGGAAAAGTAGATAGAACACTTTTCTCAATTCAAGACAAGAAGAGTATCTTTGCTTGTTCAAATATATGTGGATGACATCATTTTTGGATCCACTAACAATGAATCTGTGTGAAAAATTCTCAAACCTCATGCAAAGCAAATTTGAAATGAGCATGATGGGAGAGTGACATTCTTCCTTGGACTCCAAGTGAAACAAACAAGGATGGAACCTTCATAAGTCAAACAAAATACACGGAGATTTAATGAAAAAGTTTGGTATGGAGGAGAAGTCTTACGTAAAAATACCAATGAACACATCGGTCAAAATGGATATGGATGCGGATGGCAAGCCCGTAGATCAAACAAGATCTGAGCACTTATTGGATCAACTTGCTCTATCTCACGGCTAGCGAGCCGGACATCACCTTTCTTTGTAGGTGTATGTGCAAGATTTCAATCTGCTCCAAAAGAGAGCCACATGACAATGACTAAAGAGAATATTGAGATACTTGAAAGGAAGCGAAAGTAGGCCTATGGTATCCAAAGGAAGGTGGATTCAAGCTAATTGGCTATTGATTAACTATCTTTGGATGCGAGTTGACAGAAGAGCACTTGAGGCACATGTCAAATGCTTTAGGAAACAGATGATTTCTGGTTTAGCAAGAAGCAAAACTTAATAGCCACCTCTGGTGAGGCGGAGAATACATAGGCTGCGGGCAAATTGTTGTTGTGCCCAAGTCCTATGGATGAGACAAAGAGAGAGACTATGAAGTTGAAGAAAAAGAAATTCCAATCATGTGTGATAACACAAGTGCAATTGCAATCACTCAAAATCTGTGTTGCACTCAAGAACAAAACATATTGATGTCGGATATCACTTCATAAGAGATCATGTTGAAAAAGAAGGACATTATCTTGGAATATATCTCAACGATAAACAACTAGCCGACATCTTCACAAAACCATTATGTGAGTCAAGATTTGAAGAACTCAAACATGAGTTGGGGTTAATTGGTGGTGACACTCAAACGAATCAAAGAAGAGTAATGGAACGAAAAGGGGTGAAAAAGAGTCAAAACAAATCGATGAGAAATCACCAGACGGAAAGACAGACTACACCGAGTCGGTGATAGTCGAGTCGCTAAGAGAATCGTGAGAAGTAGAGTTAAATCGGCTAGGAGATAAGTTTGAATAACTTATGAGCAAAGTGACAAAAACGCAATCGTTTGACTAAGCGGGAATGTTTTAAGGAATACGTCGGCCTAATGATGATGTGTACAGACAAAAAAAGGCACACCAAGCTTATGATTGGATATAAATGCTTTGCCGCATTAAATACGAGACATGAAATGCTCAATAGGCGTCGCGAAATCAAGCCGTTGATTTCGATCACATTTCAAAAACCACCCGCACGCCCTTTCATAAACCATATTTAAACCATTTTTGTCCGTTTCTCTCTCACACTTCTAAAAACTGTTCATCTCTTTCTCTCAAAAGCAAAGCGAAATACTCTCGAAACCCTATCGATCTTCAAATCATTTTCTCGAGTTTTTCCTTGAAATAATCCCGAGAAATGGCACCAACTTATGACTTTACCAAGTTAGGAAAGCAAATCCACACCGGTTCGATGGTGGATTTCGACGGAATGGTGAAGCGGTCCGATGACACCCTAGTAAAGAAAATCGGGAGAAGTTGGAAACGTCGGACTAAAACCATTTCTAACGTTAGAATATCCGATAACCTATGTGGAGGAGGTCGCACAATTCTACGTGAATGCCGAGATTCACGATGAAGGAATCAAGTCATCCTGTTCACGGAAAGCGGTGACTATCTCTCGCCAGGATTTGGTTGAATATTGCTCACTACCGGAGAAGGAGCATCCGAGATTAAAGAAGCCGATGTAAACTTGGGTGACGCATGGAAAAAATAGCCAAGTCCGACTTTCTTTGATAAAATAATATACACAAACAAACAAGAGATGCTTGAAGGAGGACTATCACAAGTTGTTGGACATAGTTGCCAAATGTATCGACATCAAATTTGGCGACTTTGACCAATCAAAAGGCAAAGCGATTGTAATGGCTGCAATCATCGAAGAAAAAGATAAATCGGGCCGAGTTTGTCTACAAAGCAGACTCTGCGAACGTGGGAACAAGTCCTTCAAAGAAGATGGTTCATTTGGAGGATCCCTAGGATATGGCCTGGTGATTGGCCGGCTATTGGAGGTGAAAGGAGTCCCTCTTAGACATGGGAAGGCATTCCATGTTAACAAGAGGATGTTGAGCAAACCTCTCCGGCGCACGAAGAGAGCTTATGCCAAGAGAGGCGACACCGGTGAGGGGAATCACCGACCCAGAAGATACAACTGTTTCCTCTCCAAATTAAGAAGAAAAAGGCGCCCTGCGGTGCTAAGAAAAAAGATCGCGCCCCTGCAAAGAAAGAAAAAACCAAACATGCTCCCCCCCTGCAGCGAGTCACTGCCCCAGCCAGCCGTGTCTCCTACCCCTGCAGGCGGTCGAGAAGGACTCACAAATACCTTCTCCGATCGTCAAGAAGAGGAGAAGCGAGAAGCCACGACGACCCGCTCCTCGAAAAAAGACACCAAGACCGGCCCGCCGCACAAGACTCGAAGACAACATCTCGAACCGAAATTCCCCGGTACAAACCAGGAGACGAAGAAGAATCGTCAAGCGATCCGAACTAGAGAAACCAAATGAGTCGATTACTCGGCCAAAGACAAATACGGGACTACGGAGAAGTAGAGTCTCCGGGATGTAGTTGATGAAACACCCAAGTCTGCTGAAGAAAGCGATCAGCCAGAAGCAACCAGGAAGACACAACAGAACTCACACAGGTGAAGCACAAGAAAGAACCTGCCGAGCGGATAGTGATGTAATGATTCTATCTCCACCTTACCCGGACATCCAAAATCGTCTGCGTGAGTGGAGAAATGGAAGTTGAGCAAGTCGAACAGTTCCAACGGCCGAGTTCATAGAAGAAGAAGAAGAACTGCTAAATTTCCTTGGATTAACTACTATGCTCCCAGCTACGGATGAAGACAAGCTCGCACGGACATCCTGCAGATCTACAAGGACAGGGAGAGAGAAAAGCAAGAAGAAGCCAAGCACGTGAGAAGGCAAGCATCCGCCTATCTCCCGCACCCGCAGAACACACACATCCTCTCCTTGATGTCTTCTCTGACAGTGACGAGGAACCAGAGAATGTTCTTTGCCACGAGAAGAGTTGCAGTTGCAAATGCAGCAAGCATTGCACGAATCAAGAATCCTTCACGAGCAAAGACTAATGGAGGGACCAGGAGAGTCATCCGAACACACCGAAATTGATCCAATGGGAGTGGTTCGAGAAATCGCCAATGTTGTTGCTGCTACCACTTCCCGGCTCACTCACTCGTAAAGAAAGCAATAAGGAGATGGCGATGAAAGCTGGGCTAGTGGGGACCCCGGTCGAGCCAACCCCTATTGAAGGTGTGCTACCACCGCCCCAACGGCTGAACAATCAATCGAAACAGCCGGGAGTTTGGAGACAAGTGACCCCATTCCAAGTCACTCACCCGGTGCGCCACCGGTGAGGGAAACTCCTCCACAGCTGCGGCAAGGTCGGAGGATCTGCAGATGACTCCACAACGAATCAAGGAGGCGAAGAAGAGAAATTACAATCACAAGAAGAAACGACAAGTTGCCATCAACGAAGCTCCAGGCGATTGAGATCTGTCCCACTGAAGTGCCAACTGCTCTGGGCTAATGACGCTGATGCGATCGAGGAGGCACGAAGAATGCCCTGGAGTTAACACTGGGCGATGAAAGTGCAATCCATGGGGTTGAGACTCCAATGGATGCCACTGCTGTAGAAGACCCTAAGACAGTGACATCGTTCGAAAGGGAGGACTAAAGCCTCGCAGAGAGACCGCTGGAGGAAATGAAGGCCCACGGGAGGTTGAGACTTCCCGGGTAAAGAAAGCTGAAGTAGAGAACATCCCTCCCGCTATCATCGACCCATCGAGAAGGAGATCAGCGCACTTCATGATTCCCGGACAACCCCGATGTCACTTTTCCGGGATCGGAAGGCGAAGAAGAAGCCGAGTCATCCCCATAACAAATCCAAAAGACTCACCAAGCGGGTGTTCCAAGCACGAGTAAGTCGATCCCAAGACTACTCGTCAACCTTTACCTTTGATGATGAGCCACCAATGGAAATCTCATCATCGTCCGATGACGCTTCTAATAAGGCCGAGGACCATCTCATCAAATGGAAAAATCGCGGAGACCAACGAAGGCTTTTAAGACAGTGAGGCTCAAACAAGCGGGTCCACTTCACAACAAGACCCGGCTCAACAAGAGACCATCACGCAGCTCTCAAGCCTCAGCAGCAGGATCGATTCCCAAAAGAACCCCGCGCACCACTCATCATCGAATGGATCCCGGTTGGCGGTGATGAATCATTCGTAGAGTCCTTTCCTTTTTACTAGAAATACCGAACTCCACGAAGAGTCGAAAACGAACAAGCACGCTATCACGACCACCTCATTTTTTCACTCGGCACCATTGTTCCGGCCGATTTTGATTTTGAAGTCAGTATGGCCATCACCGAATGAATCGAATCAAGTTCGAGAAGTGTTCAAAGCACTCTTTCTTGAGGTTGAACGGATGGAGAGGCATCGAGCCTCTTTGGACATGCGACTAGACAACGAGATGCCAACCTTACGGCCCGACTTGAGAGGCATCACGGTCGAGGATAAGGGAATGGTGGCAACAAAGAAGAATCAATGCGTGTGGAACAATGAGATACTTGAACTTTGTTCAACAAGTCAGCCGTGTGGAGAGTGAAAATGCCGATGCAAAAACGAAGCCGAGAGAACACATTGAGCATATCGCATGAAGCTCACACCTGCAAATCAAGTCAGCTGCGTGAGCAAAATACAAATGATCTCACAATGTTGGAAGAACACATGACAAGAAAATTCAGCCTCCTCATGGCTGAGATGAAGCCGATTTCAAAGAGAATCCAACGCTACTCGACCGCATTCGTCTTTGCATACAAAGCAAAGCAGACTTGAATTAGAACTCAACCATCGAAGACTTCGACTTCATGCTTGCCAAAGATGTTCCCTGGGGTTCCTCTATCCTTTGATGATGCCAAAAAGGGGGAAGAGGAATACCTTAAAGCAAAAAAAATCAAGTGAAAGAAGGGAACAAGCGAGAAAGGAAAATCACCGAGGAAATTTTGAAACAAAAGAAAGGAAAATCTGTGAGGGGAAGGATCAAAAGATATGACCTTGATGATTGCACAAACCCCTCAACGAGGTCCTCACACGGTGACATTATAAGCGAAAACTCCCGTGACTCGCCACTCCAACACTCTGGCCAGTATCTATGGGTGAGAAGAGAAAAACAATTGAAGCGGGGATGAAGGAAGTGGAAGGAAGAATGGATGCGAGTTATGAACATCTTGAAAGAACACGGAGGCATTCCAAGAGAGCGAGACACGTATGCCATTTCGTGGATGCCGGGGAGCCACGATCGCCTTGACGAATTCAAAACGCTCGAATCAAGGATATTTTGCAAATATGTCCATGGCTCAAGCTTGGGACTTGTATCTTGGGAAAAGGGTCTCACGTTATGTGAAGAAGGGCGACAGCAAAAGACTTCCGCGATCCTCTGCTGGTCACTCACTAGTCACTCACCAGAAGACCCCAAGACAAGATACGCCCGAGGTAGAGGAAGAAGCGATGTAGTGGAGGAAGAAGCTTGACCTGGCCTCCGCCCAAGAATATTGAATACGTAGATCCGGAAAGAAATGAGGGATCTCATCAAATTGCTTGACCAAGTGGCAAATTTAAAAGTGGCTAAAACTAACGCCGAGTATGCAAAAAGATTAGAAGAAGAAAACAAGAGACAAATTCACTATGGCGGGAGAGACAGGAAAGATTAAGAAAGATGATGAAGCTGCCAGGAAGGCATATGAAAAGAAAAAGAAAAAGAAAGCGGTGACGAGAAGAAGAAGAAGAGAAGAGAAGAAGATCTTTGAACAAGATGAAAGAAGGAGACAACGAAGGAGATGAAGTGTTCTTTGTCAACCCTTCGTGTATTTTATTATGTAAATACATACAATGTAAGTCTTACGTAATAAAGCTATAAATTCTTTATCTTTTTTTGAAGACAATTATATACTCGATACACCTTGTAAAAATGTTGTGTTAAGTACAAGAATGATATGATCAATAAAAAGATTGATTAACGCGCATACATTCTATGTCAATACACTATCTGTATGTATCTTTGTTATTTGCATCTTTGTATGGTTTAAGTTTTGGCATCATCAAAAAGGGGGAAATTGTTAGGAATTTTATTGTTTAGATTTTGATGAATGCCATGTAAAACTTAGAATAGAAAGTTGGCACCCCAATTTTTGTTGTAAAATGCATTGTAATAAATAGAGAGCTGGCCAAGTGAGTTAAGTCGGCCTACGCCCTAACATGCAAGAAGACAATCTGAAGACTGGAAGGAAAACTCTGTTTGCAAGGCAATGAGTATGGCAAAGAAGAGTAGACGAGAACTCTCGAAGAAGCGGTGAGATGCGGTGAGTGGAGCATCGATCAAGTCAACTCAAGAAAAGCCAAGTCTCAAGTTGAAGTGACAGAAGAGTCATCCAATGATTGGAAGGCGACTCTAAGTCACCTGGGGAAAGCAAGGAAATGCAGTCAAGTCGAGATAATCGTAAAAGAACCGCTTTGCCTAAATCAAGAGATTTACTTAAACAAGTAATATCTCCATACCACCTTTCTTGGAGTGCTCAGTCCCGAAGCGTGCAAAAGGAATGAACCAATGGGAAGCACTACACCGTGTCGAACTCAAAAGGTGAAAGAACAATTCATACGAGGAAACGGCAATTCCAAGAACTCGCAAGCCAACGATCGCAAAGTAACTTTCAAAAATAAGCTATCTCTTCAACGGGCAAATTTTTGAAAGTTCACTATAAAAGGCCGAGGAGTTTGTTTGAGATAAAAGATGACACACACGTGAGATATACGAGCATATTAGAAAAACTGAAACATTCTCAATCCTCGAAGCCTCGCATTACGAAGTACATCAATCCAACACTCACCTTGAAGGAAAGAGAACTTCAATCAGTTGAAGAGGAAATTTTTGAAAACAAGGGGTCTACATTCCGGGGAAGGATTGTAGAAAGGTTCAAGGTTGAACCAAGTCTTAAGCTTTTGGAGGGCTTCGTGATCAAATCCAAAGAGCTTGAGCAAGTGAGTTTGTAGTAACAAGGCAGCCGCCTGTGAAGAAGGCTTCTCGAGTCGTCACGAGAAGCCAAACAGTGATCAAGGCGTCTCATCGAGTCCCTAAGGATCAAGTCGGCTTTATTGTGATCAAGACTTGTATATGGACTGTTACCACTTTGTAAACCGATCATTACTTAGTGGATTCCTCCAGGAGTTGGAGAAGAGAGGAGTAGAAGAATTACCCCATCTTGAACCTCTATAAAAACTTTCTTGTGTCATTTACATTTCAAAGATTTAAATTCCCCGCACTTTTAACTGCTTATATCTGGCGATAAATTTGCTATCCATTTGATAATTTATAAGTACTAAATTAAGCTCTAAAATTTTGCTTAATCAAACTTAAGGGTGTTAAGTCTTCCGCAAATGAAAATAAAACCACATTGAGTTAAATTATAGCCAACAATGAGTTACTCCATCAATGTACTCACCGAGTCTGAGAGATTAACTCTCTTGAGTGACTAATTCGATTGTCCATCAAGGACACAAACTGTGTAGAATCAACTCAGTAGATTTAAAAGGACTAAATCGAAAATTTGGTAAGGTTTATTCAACCCCCTTCTAAACCTTACACTTACACCCCTTGGGACCTACAGTTGCCATATTTGAATAATTTGCAGGTTCGAATGGGAAGGAAGAGAAAGGAAAGGTGAATCGCTTGATTATGGGGACGTGATCAATACAAAATCACGTCCCTAATTTTTAGGAAGCGGTTACTATATTTAATTTTCTGGATTCCTATTTTATCCCTTATGTTGTATACTTACTTATGAAATATTGTATATATTGTAATATTTCTTGGCCATTGATTTACTATTTGGATGGTGTAGACTTAGTCCTATGGACTAATCTAGGAGGGTGGTCTCACAGGATCCCCTCCCTATACATATATATATATATATATATATATATAGGGATTGGTTCAAATGAGACCAATCCCTTTAGGTTAGTCCATGAGACCAATTATAAACCCTTGATTTAAATATTTTAATGGTTGAGATCATTTTTCTTATTTTTGGAATGTAAGGGTAATATTGTATTTTCATCTAAATCAGTTTTATGAAAAAAAATCGTTACTTCCTGTTTTTTAGGAAAATGCAATCTTTCCTATCCCACCTACCTGATTTTTAGGAGGCAAAAAGCCCGATTTCAGTCTAAGTCACGCCTTTTCAATTTTTTTGGGGGGTTGAAGGAGTTCGATTTTGAAGGAGTTCGTATTTTTTCTCAGTATACTAAGTAATGATGTTGTATACTAAGTATACAAATATGTTATGATAAATATACAACATTAAGTGGAATGTAAACAAGGAGTTGATACTTGAAACCCATCTTCTATTTATTCTTTTTACGCTTATGCTCTGTAGAAATTTGCGGTTTGTACTAAAAAAATGAACTTGGTGTTTTTATATATAAAAACAAGGAGTTGATACTTGAAATCTATATTCTATTCTTTTCTCGACACCCATCTTTTTCTATTTCATCCGTATACTAAGTATGCGGATGTTGTATACTAAGTATACAAATATGTTATGATAAATGTACAACATTAAGTGGAATATAAACATAACGTTGTATAAAGTTTTGATATCTGAACTGTGTGTTTTTCTTATGTAGGAGTTGTGGTTAATAAAATGTCAAGCGAAGAACATGAAAGAGAGGTTGGTAGTCGCGAAGAGGAGAGTTCGGGAGACAAGCAGCCTTCAAAGAGGCGCTGGATTTGTTTAATTGGATAAATTGAATTGTATTATTTGTTGTATAAGTAGTTTAGTGTATTTGTTTACTTAGTAACGTGGAATTGTATTCTTGGTTAAGTGGAATTGTATCCTTAGTTATATAGGTGGTTAAGTGGTTTTGTATTTTTAGTTCGATGTAATTATAAATTTAGTTTAATATTTTTGCATACTCAGTAATGTTTATAATATAGTTAGTTCAGTGTAATCGTATATATAGTTAAATAATTCCGTATGCTTAGTGTTGTTTTATTGTATATTTAGTTCAATGTAATTTTACATGCAATACATGTATGAGAAGTAAAAATATTCTTAAAGATAAATTAACAAAGTTACATAATGCTATGACAAAATTAAGTATACAATTGTAAGTTAATAAATTATATGATCGCATTGTATTAAATATACAGAACACATAACTAAGTGTACAATTTCAATCCAATATGTATGCAGATCCCATCAACTAAATAAACACGGCTGCTTTGTAAAAATACAAGTTGTTTCATTTTTTAACAATACACATTATTCACATTATGATAAATCCAATTTGGCATGCAATGACACTCAATTATATGAACAATTTAACTAAAATAAGTATACAACACTAAAAGGAAAAATTATATATCCCAATGTATTAAATATACAGTAAAATATCATTCCTTGTCCATTCTGGAACAAATAATTATACAAATCACATTAACTAAGTAACATGATATATTACTTCGTTCTTGAACTTCTTTGTCATGCTCCTTCTGATGTCAAACCCGCTAATTGCTCCATACTCTTTGTAAAATTTTATACCGGTTTACAATGTAGAGAAATGCATGCCCACTCGTGGAATCTTTTCTTGTTCTACCTCGATATCCAATATTTAGTTGAGTCCGTGAGATTTCGAGCCGTTGGCGTCCATTGAAATTGTTGGTTGGTTCTGATGTTTTACATTAAACAAGACAGAGCATTATAAAAACAAAATGGATGTATTATTTATACAATATGCAACCATATACATACATATTATTATTATTAGCAACTACGTTCATATAAACCACCATACAATTTTTTTTTTGAGAGGAATTTATATTCAATCCAACTAAATGGAATTAGGGAAACTAATATAACAATCATACAAGTTTATATTATAATTATACAACACTCATGACTATGTATACAAGTTAAATATGTTAAACATACACGTAAAACAGTTAACAACATATATGCAATCTTCAGACTAGTTGTAAATATTTAAGAAATAAATATTCAAATACAAGATTTATATACTAAATATACTAACATTGTTCACTACATATACAAACTAACAAGAAATATACAATGCACGGACAATTTCAAAATTTGAAAAAATGTAAAATATGTATACAATGTTTGTACACTAAATATACATCTGTTGTATACTAAACATACAAATTACGAACAAAAACATACAATTGGTTCGATTTTGCGTTCAGAGTTTTTTCAGTAATTCCTCCTAAATTTTTTTGCAAGTATATCGTAAGATATTACCTTGGAAACATTCACCAATCGCGTTGGAGGGAAGATCTTCTGCCATTGTACAATCCCTTTGCTCTAATTGATGACAACCTCGTCAATTAACGAAATATATTGTATGTTTTTTCCCGTCTGCAAATGTATATTGTATAATTTTCGAGGTCTAAGAGATTGATGTCAATGATGGTAGAGAATGTCGTGGTGAGGAAGAAGGGTTGACGCGGGTGGATTTCCACTGATTATGGGACGTGATCAATTCAAGATCACGTCCCTAATTTTTAGCATTCGGTTACCATTTTTATTTCGACAGATTACTATTTTACCCCCTCCTATGTATAGTTTCTTATGTAAAGTTGTATAGATTCATTTAGATCCTGGCCGTTGATTTATGTTTTTAATGGTGTGGATTTGGTCTTATGGACTAACCTAGGGGGTGGTCTCACAGGATCCCCTCCCTATATATATATATATATATATATATATATATATATATTATAGTGTGCTTTGTTTATATTACATATATATGTGTGTGTATTCTAAGTGTAATGTGAGCATGTGTGGTTTATGGCGTATGTATGAGTGTGTATATATATATATATATATATATATATATATGTGTGTGTGTGTGTGTGTGTGTGTTTGTGAGTGGATAAATTTTAATATTTAACTTATATTTTAGTATGTGTTTTGATTGAAGATAATTTAAGAGATGAGAAGTAATTTAAATATCAATAATTTATCTAGGCTACTATTTTAAAATTATTAACTTTCAAAAATATTTTTTGTTTACATACACCTTTTAGTTCCCGATTTATGCTAATTCCAACGTATATTTCAAATTATTATTATTAAATCCAGGTTTGACCCACAACCAATTATATTCAAATTAAATAAATAATTCAATCCAAATTTTAATCAAATTAAATATCATAGATATAAATGAGCATATCCCAACAATTAAAATTAAAACAAACTAATTTATTCAATTATCGATCTGAGGCCGGATAGTGTTTATACTACAGGATCCTATCAATTATCTTTAATTTTCTCAATAATTTCGAGAAATACATCAAGGGATCTAACAACTAACATAAATTGGGGTTTGACATATTTTTAAAAATATTATCTTTCAAAAATATATTTGGTTAATATTCACCTTTTAGTTTCTGATTTTTTGCTACTACGCGATTAAAATCTCAACCCTAAAAGATAAAATATAAGTACCAAAATAAAGGAATTTCTCACAATATCAACTCTAAAAGAAAATTGGATAAATTATAATCCCAAATATAAATAATTTGATCACAATCTTACGGTCAACTTTATGTGGCCATATCGAGAGTTAAGAACAGATGGGGTTTAAAAATTCTTTTTGTGACAAAGACGACACACTTGGAAATAAACAAATGGTGTAGTTAACAAAAAAGTTTTTCAAAATCTGAAGTGAACTATTTGTATGATACTCTTCCAATTTTTGAATTTATTTTTTAATGATCCTAATTAGTATTTTGGATCTCCTATTATTTACAAATAAATTTGTGACACTAAAATTTTAATTTTGGATAAATCCCGTGTAATACACGGGTGTTGTTCTAGTATATATATATCATAGTGTGCTTTGTTTATATTACATATATATGTGTGTGTATTCTAAGTGTAATGTGAGCATGTGTGGTTTATGGCGTATGTATGAGTGTATATATATATATATATATATATGTGTGTGTGTGTGTGTGTGTGTGTGTGTTTGTGAGTGGATAAATTTTAATATTTAACTTATATTTTAGTATGTGTTTTGATTGAAGAAATAAAAAACTTTAATTTTTATTATAAAATATCCCTATATATATTGTTAATATTTATATATTTTCTCAATATTTATATAATGTCTTATAGGTATTTTACCAAGATATATGTATAAGATCCACAATATATTTATTACTACTCTTAAAATTTTAAGATTTTGAATATTCTAAGATAACTTATTTTATTTTCATAATGGGACACGAAGAAGAGATCTATAACTTACGACACCAACTTTCAAGTTCTTATTATCTGCATCAAGACAATTATTATTTAGATGTGAGGATATTTCCATTCAAAATATTGTTTGTCATTATTAAATACTTCGTATATGTATTTTCGTTTATATGCAATGTGACAGAGGAAATCATGCTAGTCAGGGACCGTAAATAGGTCCGGGATCAAAAGTATCCTCGGGGTAGCCCGCAGTGCTATAATCATGAACATTATGTTAACTAGTCAGGGACCGTAAATAGGTCCGGGATCGAAGTTGATCATCGGGTTAAGCCCGCCGTACTAAATTTATTAACTAGCCAGTCAGAGAAAATATTATAGAGGAAAAATTATATGTTGAATATTTACGATTATGCTTATGTGTAGTATTTAATTTTGACAAGCGTGTCCCCACTGAGCGAGTTAAAAGCTCACCCCATATTCATTAACATCTTTCAGGTTGAGGAACCCGAGCGAGAATTAGAGGCGGTGGATGCGAAGTCAATGATTTTTATTTAATTGAAATTTTTTTTGGAAAACTCATTTTGTTAATGAAATTGAGTTATTGTTAAATGTTTGTATTTTATTTTTTGGAGTATTTTATTTTTTGGAGAATAAATATTTTGGTTAGAATTAAAATACTTTTGTTTATTTAGATGCAAAAATTTTAATTATAGGCAATGGTTTATAAAAAGATGTTCTTTTATAGCTCTTTTATTTAATTACTTGAATTTTTAATAAATGGGTCGTTACAACTGTAAAAGAACAAGGTTTATTAGTTGGACTATTTTCCATTGACCAATGGAATAGTAACATGTGGTAGTGCTATCTGAATAGGATGTTTTTGTAGCTTCTATAAAAGGATAACTGATGTATTCACTTTATGATCAATTAATAAAATATAGAAAGCTTTATGTTTAGTCTCTTTCATTTCTGCATTTTAATGTTCATAAATATGCAGCCTTATTCCATGGCTTTTTCACCATATTCTTATTTTGCTTTTATGGTATCGAGCGGGGTGACTGTCTCTATCTCGATCCATCTTTTTTTATTTATTTGTTGCCTTTCACTTTTCATTTATCTTTCAATTAACAAACAGTTGTCAAGACGATGACAAATCATGTTATCCACTGCAAAGTCACTTATTACCACAAAAGTAAATGAGTCAAACTATCTAGTTTGGGAGCGGCCCGATTCTCACACGACCATAAGAGGGTATGGATTGCTTGGATACCTCACGGAGAACAAGCTATACCGAGAAAAGTATACATCAGGAAGCTCTCTTGATAAAACTAAAGAAAAAGTTTGAAACCAGTCATTTCTTAAGCTGGGTAAGGCAAGATCAACTTATCGCTTCTTGGTTGCTATCTTCCTTATCCAAAAATATCCTTATTACTATTGTTGGGTTTAATCTTTTGTGAAAGAAATATGTCACTCTCTGAAAACTGGTTTTGCTAGCCACAAATTGGCTAAGCAAATGCAACTTAAGTTGGAATCAAACTTTAAAGAAAGGAAACATGGAGATAAGGGAATATTTTAACAAGGTGAAAACTACATGTGATATGCTGGCCATGGTGGGACACCACATTAGTGAAAATGATTAATGATCGGTTCTCTATTTGCTAGGAGGTCTTGGTATTAGATTACAACTCACTAGTTGTATCTCTTGCTTCTAGAACTCAAAAATGTAACTTGCTTGAAGTTTATTCTGTTCTTCCGAGTTTTGAGGCTAGAATGGAAGCTATTGAAGGAACAACTCCAACAATGATGGATCTCAACTTGCTTTGCAAACCTTACTACACGATACCTGAGGAAGAGGAAGAGGAAATATCTATGGCGGAGGCAGTTAAGCTATCGATTTGAGAATGGAAGAGGAAGAAGCGCGAGGAAGATATGGAAACTTTAGAGGAAAGGAAGAAGATTCGATTTACAACAACAGAGCAAGATGTCAAATATGAAACTATAGCAACCACAAAGCGAAAAAATGTTATTATAGATTTGATATGAACTTTGCTCCGGACTCAAAACAACAACAACTTTCAATAATCTCAAGGCACATTAATAGTCATAGAGTCAATGTTGCTAGTTTTGGAAGTCAAGTGACAGAGAATTCACAAGACATCTACTGGTATCCAGATTCAGTGCCACAAATCACCTCACCTATGACTTGGGAACTTAAACTTGGTTGTAGACTACCGGGGAATTAGAGGATTCAAGCGACTAGTGGGGCGGTATGGTTATTGTTCATTGTGGTAATGCTTTGATAAAATATCCACCTCCAAGCACACACATTTTTCTTCTCAATAATCTTCTTCACGTACCTCAAATAACCAAAAATCTTCTAGTGTTTCATAATTTGCAAAAGACAACAATGTATTCTTTGAGTTTCATCCATTTCTTTGTGTTGTGAAGGATCTCAACTCAGGGGCAATTCTTCTCAAAGGGCTCTTAAGGATAGACTATACGATTTTTCTCTCATCAATGCCAACAACACAACCTCCACTCATCCTTCATCACCTTTGTCTCAACATGTTACCATCTTCCAATCAAATTGCAATGTTGTAGAGCTAGGAAGTAAATTAGATTTGGATGTTTGGCATTATAGAATGGGGCATCCTTCTTATGACATTATGAATAGAGTTCTACAACATTGACTTTCATGATAATAAAAGTTCTCCTTTATGCTTTATCTGTTCGCAATCTAAACTCCACAAACTGCCTTTTACAAATTCAGATTCACATAACTACAAGAGGAAAAAATAATGAACCCTCTAAACTATGCGTTATTTTCTACATTACCCCCTGAACTATTTTTTTTCTACTTAACCCCCTGAACTATACGAAAATTTCTATGGTCCCATCTCATCCTCCCCGCTGGCGGAATATTCCCGTTAGATCCGCCGGCGAGAGGAAGAGATGGGACCGTAGAATTTTTCATATAGTTTAGGGGGTTAAGTAGGAAAAAAATAGTTTAGGGGGTAATGTAGAAAATCACGCATAGTTTGGGGGATATATTAAAATTTCCTCTAGCAATTAAATCAATTTTTTAACTCTTTCTCAATTCTTAGATTTATTAGCTTACCATGTTCGACTTTTTCCCATGTGCGCATCTAATTATGCTTGAGTTGTGTGTTCTCGTAAATCTGTGTGTATGCTTGTATAATATTTATAATCTAATTGATTTTGTCAAAATGGTGTTTCGGTTTTGTGTTCTTGACCCTTTTATTATGCTTCGCATCGAATAAATAAGAAAGTCATCTAATGGAGATGAATGTCATTACTATATTTGATTGGGTTTTCAAAGATTATATTCTTTATTCTCGCTTGAAAAAATATATGCGTTTAGTGTCTAGATATCTTTTCAGAGTCAAGGTAATTCGTTTGAAAATCAAGCATAATAACTTTTGAAAATTATAAAACTAGTATAATTTTTAATGCTTTATTTTTATACATATGCACAATAAGTATAAATATAAATACCTATGAAAATTTTAATGTACTCCTGAACTACGCACAACTTTTGGAATCACCCCTAAACTACACAAAAATTTCTACGATCCCATCTCTTTCTCCCCGACGGCAAATCTGATGGGAATATTCCACCGGCGGGGAGAAGGAGATGGGGCTGTAGAAATTTTCATGTAGTTTAGAGAGTTAAGTAGAAAATAAAATTTAGAGGGTAATGTAGAAAATCGCGTATAGTTTGGGGGGTTCATTAATTTTTTCTCTAACTACAAACCTCTGGAACTTATACACTTTGACCTTTGGGGTTCTTCACCAGTATTATCTCATAAAGGCTACAGATATTATGTTAGCTTTATAGATGATGCTACACGTTTACCTGGTTATATTTACTAAAAAACAATCGACACCAAAAGTGCATTTGTTTATTTTAAGGCCCTTGTTGAAAACCATACAATTCTAAAATAAAGATATTCCAAGCCCTCACACCTATTATCTCTTTATTTGGAATTTTCCACATATTTTCCCTACACACACTGCAACGAATGGTCTAGGTGAAAGGAAGCATAGACATATTGTCCAAGTAGCTTTTTCCCTTATCTCTTAATCCAATATTCCTCTTACATCTTGGATGAAGCTTTCTCCGTGTTGTTTTCCTAATTAACGAGAACTCTAAGAATATTGCAATTCAAATCCCCTTTGAAATGCTTACCAATCAAAAGCTTGAGTACACCTTTCTCAAAAAGTTTGGCTATTTATGTTTCCTACTTTTGAAACCATATAATACTCACAAATTACAGCCCAAGAGTGCACCATCAGTCTTTATTGGATAAAACCCATGTCATAAAGGATATAAAGTCCTTCTTCCTAATAAAAAAAATCATCAGGCATCTTATATTTGATGAATATGTGTTTCCTTTCAAAAATCTAGACACGTTTTAGTCTTCTAACATTTCAACTAATTCTAATGCTTTATCCCCAATCTCTCATTCTATCCCTCTTTCCAATATCCCTTCAGCCACTGTTTTTCCTCCTCCCACACCAACATCAACTTATAATACACTTTCCACTCCTGTTTCTGAAGTTAATTCTTCACCCTTTTCTCAGTCTTCTATTGACCTTGTTGAAACAAGTGGACATATTGTCATTGACTTACCCATTGAGGATGAACATATATACCAAATGCCACTGTTATTAATGATACTTCTTAGTCTCTTGCAGGAACACATCCAATGGTTACTAGATCTAAATCAGGGATATATAAACCCAAGACATATGTTGTTATTTCCAACTCTTTACATGTACCATGGTCTATGCAAGAGGCTCTCACAATTCCAGAATGGATGAAGGCTATGAAAATAGAATACAATGTTTTAATTAAGAACCACACTTGGGATCTTATTTCTTTACCTCCCAACAGAAAATTGACTGGCAACAAATGGGTCTTTAAAGTGAAAAAGAACTACGATGGCTCTGTTTCAAGGTACAAGGCCAGATTAGTGGCCAAAGAATATACTCAATCTGCTGGATTAGATTATAGAGAAACTTATAGCTCTGTGGTGAAGCCATAACCATTATAATTGTGTTGACTATTGTTATGACCCAATGATAGTTTATCATACAAATAGATGTGGATAATGCCTTTTTCAATGGGGATCTTGACACATAAATTTATATGGAGCAACCTCAAGGTTTTGAGGTGTATTCTAACAAACATCTTGTTTACAAACTCAGAAAATCTCTATATGTTTGAAGCAAGCTTCTAGGGCTTGGTCTAGCAAATTTGGTGTAAAGTTATTTTCTCTTGGTTTTCTGTTTCTAAGGAAGATACTTCCTATATTGGACAAAGATTGTTCTGACTTTACATCAACATTTTTCATTAACAGACCTTGGCAGATTAAATTTTCTTTTAGGAATTCAAGTTACATACACTACAGATGGTTTAATCCTTGATCAGACTAGATATATTGAAGATCTCTTGAGTAGAGCTAGAATGGAGGGGGCAAAAGGTTTGAATTCACCTATGATCACCACTCCAGCTATATCAAATTATGAAGGGCAACCTATGCAATATGCTTATGTTTTACATGCAAATTGTTGGTGCTTTGCAATATGTAACTATGACAAGACCAGATATCACTTTCAGTGTCAACAAAGTGAGCCAGTTTATGCAATATCCACTTAATGATCATTGGAAAGCAGTCAACCGCATCCTCAGGTATCTTGCAGGAACCAAAGAACTTGGATTAAAAATTATAGAATGTTCAAATTACAACATCACGGGCTATGCAGATGCGATTGGGCATCAAATGTGGATGACAGAAGGTTGACCTCTGGTTTATGCATCTTTATGGGAGAAATTTTGATTTATTGGAGCTCCAAAAAGCAGCTTATTGTTTCAAGATCCTCCACATAATTTGAATACAAAAGCTTAGCACAAGTCACTTGTTAGATTATGTGGGTTCATTCTTTATTCCAAGAACTTAAAATTGAACATAAGAGGCCAAGCATTGTTTGGGTGGATAATAGAGGAGCGGTTTGTCTTCTTTGCCAATCCAATGAACCATTCGAGAACAAAGCACTTAGAATTGAATCTTCATTTTTTAAAGGAAAATGTCATGAACAAAGTCATAGTCATACAACATGTGCATGATATCGACCAAATAGCAGATATCTTCACTAAGGCTTTAACAAGACAATTCTATGTTCGACTTCGAAACAAACTTACCTTAGTTTCCAAGTCCACCATAAAATTGAGGGGGCATAATAAATATCAAGATATTATTAAAGATTCCACCTAATTGTTGTACGAATTGCCTTCACTATATACCACTATGAAAGGACAAGGTTTATTAGGCGGATTATTCTCCAATGACCAATGGAATAGTAACATGTGGTAGTCTATCTGAATAGGATGTTTTTGTAGCTTCTATAAAATGATAACTGATGTATTCACTTTATGATCAATTAATAAAATATAGAAATCTTTATGTTTAGTCTCTTTCATTTCTCGCATTTTAATGTTCATAAATATGGCGACTTTATTCCACGGCTTTTTCACCATATTCTTGGTTTGCTTTTAAAAGGCAATATCATTTTGGCGTCATCTGTGGGTGACGTGGAGAGGGATGAGGATCGGAATGAGTAAGCCGAGAAAAGTAAGCTTGTGATTGCCTATTAAGCGCTTTAGTTCCTCGTCACCTATAATGGATAATGACTTAATTAGGTGGTTAGAAAATAAATTATAACTTTTACTTAAAGTAAAAGTCCAAAAAAATTTAATAAGGAAATTGTCAAACCATGGTTGGCTACAAAGAATCTCCAAACTTTGACGAGGACGTTGATGGTTACGATGGGCCACCTATATTTATAAAGGAATATGACGGCACAATTTTGATGGTTGACTATGAAAAACAACAGAAATCTGATGGGGGGATAGTGGTTATGTCATAGCACCAATTTTTCAAAAGAAAATTGAGGTTGTTGAACAACATGATATTGTGCTTGATATTGATCTTGTCGGCATCAATTTATTATTTATTCCTAAATCATTCATCAATTACTCTACTAGTTCAACATGTCAAAGAACATTCAAATACGATAATTTTTATGCAATTAATGATGATATTTATCTTATCTCATCTTGTCCTCCTCGCCCTTACATGATTTAAAAATTCTTCTACTGATAATCTTTCTTCTAATTCAAAGACGAACCGTCTTGACCCCGTAGAGAATGATGGAGATAAAGGTGTAAAGATATCTTATAATTTATTAAGATTAGTTTATTAGGTTATTTTATTATCTTTTAAAAGTTTTCAATAGTTATGAGTTTTATTGTTATAGAATTTTAATACTATAAATATTTATTTTGTTATTATTTTTAGAGGGGTTGAATTTTGATATTAATAAAAATGAGGGTATTTTCTCCATTATTGTCTTTCCTACTGTATTCGTGTAAAATCCTCGGCATCAATTCGCATTCATTTAGGATGATGTTTATTAACAATTTAAATTACCATGTATTAATTTTTTTATTTAAAAATGAAGCAATCCTCAAATTCCAAGAATTGTTATTTGATTATTTATCATAGCTTAAAATACTTATTTTGTTTGAAATTTATTTACTAATATAACAAAGATAATGTTTAAATTCATTAACTCTTGATTGTTATGTTAGAATATGCAAGCTCAGATGCAGAATATGAAAGATGAGATGCAACTAGTGAACGTGAATATTTAGAATATGCAGAATATGCAATAAACAATGATGGAGAACATGAATGTAAGATTTGACCAAGTTGATGAAAGGTTGTTGGAGATGAATGCGAACATGCTTACCGGACAAGCTCGAGCCTTTAATTTCTCGATTTTCAATTCTTGTCGCACACCAATATCCGCAAGATAGTCAAATGCATTCGGGGTCATCCTACGTAGAATCCTCCGTGCAATTGCGGTGTCGCATTCAATGAAAGGTCATACAATATCGGTGTTGCACCGCCAAATGATCTTTTGTCAATTACATTGGATGAAATTAGAGTCATCAATTCGGTGGCAAAAACGAGAGTGATTTATTGGTTCTACAATGATCACCGCTTGGCTGCCTTGTAGGAAATCGGAATGTGCAACATAGTTGCTGCGTTCTAGAAATATTTTTGAAGAGATAAGATATAATTGAATAAAATGGTGGCCAGGGTTATGTTCGGTGGAATACAGATTTTTATATTTTGATTGATTGAGTCTATTATGTTATGTTCATATTTTTATTAAGTGAAATAGGATATTTTTCATGGGTAGTTGCACATAGATTTGATTAATCACACTTACTTTTTTACCTTTCCTGACACGAGGTATCTGAACATGTGCATATGCTAAATCTGTTTTTTTTATTAGCTTGTTTATTACTTTGTATATACTTGTCCGTATTTAGTGGTAGAGGTAATGTCATATTGTTGTTTTTGTTTCATAAAACTATTTTATGTTATTTGCACTTTAGCAGTTTAATGATTATTAGAATGGGCATGACTCATTGAAGTGTTTTAAATTATTATTATTTTATTCTTTTCTTGAAAATTTATATTTTTGCAGGTAACATCGAGAGGGAGATGATGACTGGAATGAGTAAGCCGAGAAAAGTATGCTTGTGATTGTCTATTAAGCGCTTTAGTTATCATCACCTATAATAGATAAATGACATAATTAGGCGGTTGGAAATAAATTCTAGCTCTAACTTAAAGTAAAAGTCCGAATTTTTTTCTGAAAGAATTGTCAAACTATGGTTGGCTACGAAGAACCTCCAAACTTTAACAAGAACATTTATGGTTATGATAGGCCACCTATATTTAATAAGAAACGTGACAACACAATTTCGATGGTTGACTATGAAAAACAACTAAAATCTGACGAGGAGGATGGTGGTTATGTCATAGCACCAATTGTTTGAGAAGAAAATTGAGGTTATTGAAGAACATGATATTGTGTTTGATCTTGCCCGCATCAATTAATTTATTATTTATTCCCTAATCATTCATCAAGTGTTCTGCTAGTTCAGCATGCCAAAGAACATACAAATATGATAATTTGTACACAGTTAATGATGATATTCATCTTATCTCTCTCGTCCTCCTCGCCCTTCTATAGTTTGACAATTCTTCTACTAATCATCTTTCTTCTGATTCAAGACGAACCATCTCGACCCGTAGAGAATAATGGAGATAAATGTTTAAAGATATCTTATAATTTATTAAGATTAGTTTATTTGGTTATTTTATTATCTTTTAAAAGTTTTCAATAGTTAGGAGTTCTATTGTTATAGAATTTTAATTCTATAAATATTTATTTTGTTATTATTGTTAGGGGGTTGAATTTTTGATATTAATAAAAATGATGATATTCTCTCCATTATCGTCTTTCCTACTGTATTCATGTAAAATCCTCGGCATCAAATCATATTCATTTAGGATGATGTTTATTAATAATTTTAAATTACCATGTATTAATTTTTTTATATAAAACGAAGCAATCCTAAATTTCCAAGAATTGTTATTTGATTCTTTATCATAGCTTAAAATACTTATTTTGTTTGAAATTTATTTATTAATATAGATAATGTTTAAATTCATTAACTCTTGATTGTTATGGTAGAATATGCAAGGGCAGATGCAAGATCAGATGCAGAATAGGCAATATCAGATTCAACTAATAAACGTGAATATTCAGAATATGCAGAAAATTCAACAAACAATGATGGGAATAGTCAAATGCATTCGGGTCATCCTACACAGAATCCTCCGCGTAATTGCGGTGTCGCGTTCAATGAAAGGTCATACAATATCGGTGTTGCACTTATAGATGATCTTTTGCCGATTACATTGGATGAAATTAGAGTCATCAATTTGGTGGCAAAAATGAGAGCGATTTATTCGTTCTACAATGATCCCCGCTTGGCTGCCTTGGCTGTAGTAAATCGAAATGTCCAATGTAGTTGCTGCGTTCTTGAAATATTTTTGAAGAGGTATGATTTTATTTTCATTAGTTGCATCTAAGTTTTGAGTTTTCTCTTTTCATTAGTTTATTTTCTGATGAGTTATTTTAATTTTTTTTGAATCCCTTAACTTTTTGGTCTATAATTTAAAGAGATAAGATATAATTGAATTGGATGGTGGCTAGGATTATATTCGGTAGAATACGAATTTTTATATTGTGATTGATTGAGTCTATTATGTTGTGTTCATATTTTTATTAATTGAAATAGGATATTCTCTGTCATGGGCCGTTGCACGTAGATTTGATTAATCACAATTGCTTTTTTATTTTTCCCGACACGAAGTATCCGAACATGTGCATATGCTAATGGTTTCTTTTTTTTTATTAGCTTGTTTGTTACTTTGTATATACTTGTCCTAAAACCGTATTTATTGGTAGAGATAATGTCATATTGTTGTTTTTGTTTCATAAAACTATTTTATGTTGTTTGCGCTTTAGTAGTCTAATGATTATTAGAATGGGCATGACTCATTCATTTTCATTAGATTATTATTATTTTGATTATTTTCTTGAAAATTTATACTTTTGCGGACATCGAGAGGGGATGAGGACTGAATGAGTGAGCCGAGAAAAGTAAGTTTGTGATTGCCTATTAAGCACTTTAGTTATCGTCACCTATAATAGATAATGACATAATTAGGCGGTTGGAAAATAAATTCTAGATCTATCTTAAATAGAGTCCGGATTTTTTTAAAGAATTGTCAAACCATGGTTGGCTACGAAGAACCTCCAAACTTTTACGAGGACATCCATTGATGGTTATGATAGGCAACCTATATTTAATAAGAAATGTGACAACACAATTTCGATGGTTGACTATGAAAACAACAAAATCAAGAGGGAGGATAGTGGTTATGTCATAACACCAATTTTTTGAGAAGAAAATTGAGGTTGTTGATAAACATGATATTGTGTTTGATCTTGATCTTGTCGACATCAATTTATTATTTATTCCTAAATCATTCATCAATTGCTCTACTAGTTCAACATGCCAAAGAACATATAAATATGATAATTTGTACACAATTAATGTTGATATTCATCTTATCTCGTCCTCCTCGCTCTTCCATAGATTGACAATTCTTCTAATAATAATCTTTCTTCCGATTCGAAGACGAATCATCTCGAACCATAGAAAATGATGGAGATAAAGGTTTAAAGTTATCTTATAATTTATTAAGAATAGTTTATTAGGTTATTTTATTATCTTCTAAAAGTTTTCAATAGTTAGGAGTTTTATTGTTATAGAATTTTAATTCTATAAATATTTATTTTTTTATTATTTTTAGGGGGTTGAATTTTGATATTAATAAAAATGAGGGTATTCTTTCTATTATTGTCTTTCCTATTGTATTCGTGTAAAATCCTCGGCACTAATTTGTATTCATTTAGGATGATGTTTATTAACAATTTTAAATTACCATATATTAATTTTTTTTATATAAAAACGAAGCAATCCTCAAATGTCAAGAATCATTATTTGATTCTTTATCATAGCTTAAAATATGTATTTTGTTTGAAATTTATTTACTAATATAATTAAGATAATGTTTAAATTCATTAACTCTTGATTGTTATGGTAAAATATGCAAGCTCAGATGCAGAATAAGGACGATCAGATGCAACTAATGAACATGAATATGCAGAATATGCAGAAAATGCAACAAACAATAATGGGAAACATGAATGTAAGATTTGACCAAGTTGATGAAAGGTTGTCGGAGATGAATGCAAACATGCTTGCTAGACAAGCTCGAGCCTTTAATTTCTCGATTAGTGATTCTAGCCGCACACCAATTTGCATGATAGTCAAATGCACTGGGGGTCATCCTGCATAGAATTCTCCGCGCAATTGTGGTGTCGAGTTTAATGAAAGGCCATACAATATCGGTGTTGCATCGCCAGATGATCTTTTGCCGATTACATTGGATGAAAATAGAATTATCAATTCGGTGCCAAGAATGAGAGTGATTTATTGGTTCTATAATGATCCCCGTTTGGCTGTCTTGGCTATAGGAAATCGGAATGTGCAATGTAGTTGCCGCGTTCTTGAAATATTGTTGAAGAGGTATGATTTTTTTTTATTAGTTGCATCTAAGTTTTGGATTTTTCTCTTCTCATTAGTTTATTTTTACTGATGAGTTATTTTAATTATTTTGACTCTCTTAATCTTTTGTTCAATAATTTTAAGAGATAAGATATAATTGAATAGGATGGTGGATAGGATTATGTTTAGTGGATTAGGGATTTTCATATTTTGATTGATTGAATCTATTATGCTGTGTTTATATTTTTATTGATTGAAATAGGATATTCTGATCTTGGTCAGTTGCACATAGTTTTGATTAGTCACGATTACTTTTTTCACCTTTCCTGACACGAAGTATCTAAACATGTGCATATCTTTAAACTGGTTTCTTTTTTATTAGCTTGTTTGTACTTTGTATATACTAGTCCGACTTCTATATTCAAATGGAGGTAATGTTATATTTTTGTTTTTGTTTCATAAAACTAGTTTATGTTATTTGCGCTTTAGCAGTCTAATGATTATTAGAATGGTGGATGACTCATTGAAGTGCTTTAAATTATTATTATTTGATTCTTTTCTTGAAAATTTATACTTTTGTGTGATATTTTGCATGTACTTATTGAAATTCAATTTTTTTAATTAAACCTTTTAAATTATTAGTAAATCCATCAATACAACAATATTTTATGCTATATATATATATATTATCCAGTCCATTTATTTTGTGCCGTAGAGTTCTTCAGCTATTAATGAAATGGTGATTATCAGAATTGAACGATATCCATGAGATATTGGTCATTTATAGTACAATAATTGAATATGGTTGTCGGATGAGTCATGTGACATACTTTACTCCAGTGCCTTTTATTAATTTTTTCCATCCATATGGACCAAATTTTACTGCCATGAAGTGTGAGGTACATCTTATTTAGACCACTATACTTCCTTCCCATTTTATATCCAATACTCTTTCTCACCTAAAACTATACTAGTAACTATTTTCAAAAAAAAAAAAAAACTATATTAGTAACTAGTCTCTCCCAACAGCCTATTTAACAAATGGCCAACAACAACTACGGAGAACATGACGAGCAGAACGCGGCCTTGATTCGCCAAATTGTAACTGTTTAATTACTAATCTTAATTTACTTTTTTTTTTATTTCTTTTGTTTAGTCACTTGGCTCTACATAAATTGAATATACATGTTATGAGTATATATATATATATATATATGTGTGTGTGTGTGTGTGTGTGTGTGAACAGACTATACCAAATAGGCGTCTACGATACTTGGCAGCCCTAGAGTGCCAAGAAGCAAATCTAAGGGATGCAAAAAGCAACAAAGAGAGAAGACTCAATGAATGTACCAACAGAGCAAGCGAATGGCGAAGATTGAAAATAAGGAGAAGTCGTGATGTGGATAGTCTTAGCGTTCTTCTCACTACGCAGCCAGAGTTACAATACAATGTTATCATGGAGACAGACAACCCGAGAGAGCATGACCATCTCACTGCACGGGTAAATGAACTGTTGCGACAATTCCCCCAAAACCGATTGGTTTTCAACAATTAGAGATGCTTGCTTTAGTGGTTGTATCTTATTGTTGGTGGTTGGGAGTTCCTCAAGTTCCTCAATATTTAAGCGCTTTAGTTCCTCCAACTTAAAGTAAAAAGCCCGAAAAGATTTAATAAGGAATTGTCAAATAATGGTTGACTACAAAAAACCTCCAAATGTTGACGAGGACATTGACGACACAATTTCGATGGTTGTATATAAAAAACCCACTGAAATCTGACGAGGATGATAGTGGTTAAGTCGTAGAACCAATTTTTTTAGAAGAAAATTGAGGTTGTTGAAGAACATGATATTTTGCTTGATCTTAATCTTGCCGGCATTAATTTATTATTTATTCCCAAGTTATTCACGATTGTTCCGCTAGTTCAACATGCCAAAGAACATCTAAATATGATAATTTATGTACGCAACCAATGATGATATTCTTCTTATCTCATCCTCCTCGTCCTTTGACAATTCTTCTGGTGAACATCTTCATTTCGATTCGAAGACGAACCATCTCGACCAACGGAGAGAACGATTGACATAAAGATTTAAAGATATCCTATCATTTTTAAGATTAATATATTAGTTTATTTTATTATCTTTTAGCAGTTTTCAATAGTTGTTTTATTGTTCGATGAGTTTAATCCTCTAAATATTTATTTTGTTATTATTTTTAGGCGGTTGAATTTTGATATTAATAAAATGAAGGTATTCTCTCCATTATTGTCTTTCTTAATGTATTCGTGTCAAATTTTCTGCACCAATTCGCATTCTTTTAGGATGAGTGTTTATTAACAATTTTAAAATTACAATGTTTAGTATTTTTGTATAAAAACGAAGCAATTCTCAAATTCCAAGAATTATTATTTGATTCTTTATCATAGTTTAAAATATTTATTTTGTTTGAAATTTATTTACAAATTAAAGATAATGTTTAAATTCATTATCTCTTGATTGTTATGGTAGATTTTTTGTCTATAAGTTATTTTAGAAGAATCATGGCAACTAGGAAACAATTAGCATATTCTTTTGTATGGAACATTGTGTTCTAATTAGTTTTCATTTGGTAATATCTTCTATGACGGGCAATATTCCCACTGCTCTTCCCCTCGCAAATGAATATGTGAGGAACATGGTTCCTGAGGGCGTTGGTATGATCGTCGGAGATCATATACCTACATCTCGAGAAAATGCGAGGCATTACACGTCATTTGTTCAAAGTACACCACGCTCGAGAATCAAAGTGGGGATGATGCTTTATTTTTCCACGAGTTTGGTGATGCTATATCACGACATCATAGGATTGTTTCCAAAGTGACAAATTATTCCTCTACTAACAATGATGTCGTGGTGCAAATGCAGGATATGCAAGCTCAGATGCAAGCTCAAATGCAGAATATGCAAAGAACAAATGCAACTAATAAACATGAATACTCAGAATATGCAGAATATACAACAAAAAATGATGGGAAACATGAACGTAAGATTTGACAAGTTAATGAAGGGTTGTCGGAGATGAATGCAAACATGCTTGTCGAACAAGCTCGAGCCTTTAATTTCTCAATTTCTGATTCTAGACGCACACCAATTCGAAAGATAGTCAAATGCATTTGGGGTTATCCTACAGAGAATCCTTCACACAATTGCGGTGTTGTGTTCAATGAAAGGCCATACAAATGCACCGCAAGATGATCTTTTGCCAATTACATTGAATGAAATTAGAGTTATCAATTCAGTGGAAAAAATGAGAGCGATTTATTGGTTCTACAATGATCACCGTTTGGTTCTCTTGGATGTAGAAAATTAGAATTTGCAACGTAGCAGTCGCGTTCTTGAAATTGTTTTGAAGGGGTATAGTTTTTTTTCATTAGTTGCATCTAAGTTTTGAGTTTTTCTCTTTTCATTAGTTTAGTTTTAGTGATGAGTTATTTTAATTAATTTTTTTGAATCCCTTAATCTTTTGGTCTATAATTGAAAGAGATAAGATATAATTAATATGATGGTGGCTAAGGTTATGATCAGTGGAATAAGGATTTTCATATTTTGATTGAGACTCGGTCTATTATGTTTTTTTTTAAATAACACCCCGGGGGTGGAGATTGAGGCGTGATCCCCTACCTGTATATCAAATAATCAAAATATCATACAATGTCATGCCCGTCAAGGCGGAGGAAAATCAAAGAACATATAATTTATCACTACGATATCTAGAAAGACTATCATAGAGAGAAATCTAAAGAATAATAGGAGAACCAATGATCTATGAAAATCTGAAGCTCGGATATCCCAGCTGGTCCATCCGAATGAGCGCAAGAAGGTGGTGAGAAGCCGTGCCCTTATCAACAATGTGACTGCCAAGGGTAGTAGCTCCCAACTCTGCTAGGTGATCTCACTGGTCGATTCCCTCTCTGTATGTGGGAAATCGAATATTGAAGGTCCTTCAGCATGTTCCGAATGCGAATCAGGGTGTGCTGAACCTGCCAAGAGCCAAGGCCACCAAAAGTGATCGTGGTGACCATCGTCGCTGCATCCAACTCGATCCAAATCTGAAGTGAAAACTGTCGGGCATGCCGTAATCCGATCTCAAGCGCTAGTAGCTTCGGCATGAAAGCTAGACACCGCCCGGAAGGAATCGTGAAACGCCAACATAAGTCCGCCCAAATGATCTCGAATCAATCCCCCCGCCAAAGAATCAATGTGTCTCGATCAAACGAACCATCCGTGTTCAGCTTGATCTGAGGAGACTGAGGGGCTCGCCAAATCACCATCCTAGGCCTGCGTGAAACCTGTGATGGAGCATTCCCCTGCAAAAAACTCACTGTAGGGAAGCATCCAGACCAATCCGAAGGGCTCAAACGCCGACCAAACAAGAATCCGAGATACCGCTCCACCGCCAAATAATGTGAGATGCCAAGAGGAATGTGTCGATGCTTGACACTATTCCTTTCCGTCCGCATAAACCATAAAATCAAGCAGGGAACCAAGAAACTCAAGTGCCTCGTGTGTGATCCATGTGTACGATTTCTCCAAAATGAAAGGAACAATATCATATCATTGGTGTGTGGAAGTGTAGTGTCAAACCAAGGAAGAAAGTGATTCCACACGGATCGAATAAAGATCATTCATCAAAAAGAGGTGAGAGATAGATTCGACACGAGGAGATGAATGTGGATTATTCAAGCAACAACGGCAACGTGAGGCAAGGGAAGTGCCACGTGCCTCGAAGCTTGATATCCACAGAAGACGATTACGAAGGAGCGCCAAAGGAATATAGAGATAGTAGGAATAAGAGCATCGTTCCAAATGGCACCATACGAAGGTTACGAGCATTTCTACCCCTGAGAGAATCCCAAGCGAAGACATGGAGAACCCACCATGAGAGGTAAACATCCACCGCATGATATCTTCCGACCCCGGAAGAATTGGAACCCCTGATATATCCTCAATGAGACTCTCAGGAAGCCCACATCCGGATACCATGACCGATAAAGTCCTGTCTCTATCCCACATACCATCGCGAATGAACCAATCAACCATCATATGACCTAACAACCGATCCAAACAATGATCCGCAAGCGGCTATGCCCAAACCAAATATCATCCCGCAAAACGACACGGCTACCACGCTAATAGACCGAAAAATCGCTCCTGGCTCGAATACCGATCCGCCTCAAGCGCCTCCACTCGATGACTATGATTATGTGTTGCGGAGGCTCTGACAGGAGACCAAGCCCATTGTAACAATACTTGCCGATCAAGAATTGAGCCCACAACGAATGGCCCTCGCGTAACCTCCACTACAACTTGTAATCAAGCGTCGGAATATCGAAAGTCGGCGCAACCCCGATCCACTCTCGAAATTGGATGGCGATAATATCCCAACCGATCCAATGAGTCTTCTTCTCCCCGCGTAGGAGCCCCGGAAAGAATCTAGCCATGACCTTGCTCAACCGATGAAGAAGCTGTCTTTGGCGGCCGCATGACCAAGAATATGCAACGGGGTGGCCATTAGCGTGCTCGAATAAGAGCGAGCCTACCACCAAAGGACGGATGTCGATCGACCACCCAAAGAACTCTATCCAACATCCTCCTCGAATCACTGGGAAAGAGCTCTTTCTTCATTCGCCCGCGAACAAAGGACACCCAAATAAGTCATCGGCAAGTCATCGCGAACAAAGCACAGCCATCACCATGAACCATGTGCTCCCGGTAATCAATGTAACGTGGGGCGAGAAAGAATCTACTCTTAGACACCGACCACCGGGCGTAAGAGCGAGAATAGTGCTCGAGAAAGTGCCTCAACGTGGCGAGGCCATCGTCGATGCCCTAGTGAAGATAACAACATCATCAGCATAGGCCAAATGAGTCACCAGAAAACCCCGTCGCGTCCGATAAATCATATCCCGGTGTCGTCTAATAATGGAATCCAATCCCCGGGATAAATACTCCACCGCCAGAACAAACAAGGCAGGAGATAGAGGATCCCCCTGCCGCAGTCCCCGAGTCGAAGGAAAATATCCGGAAAGGGATACCATTAACGAATGCAGAAGCCGCAGCGCGGTGCTCAATACAGCTACCAACCATATCAATCCACCGAACGGGGAAGCCCATGTGAATCATAGTTGTATACAAGAAATCCCATTGCACCCTATCATAAGCTTTAGCCATATCCAACTTCATCACCGCATTAGGAGTCTCCGTGGCTAAGCTGATATCATGGATAAGCTCATGCGCGAGCAAAATGTTATCCGAGATGACACGACCGAGTGTGAAACCACTCTGATTCGGCGACACAATCAAAGGCAGAATCGAGACCAACCGTGCATTCATAATCTTAGAGATAATCTTATTTGTCACGTTGCACAGGCTAATCGGCCAAAACTCACCACTTTCGAGGTGAGAACCTTCGGGATGAGAACTATAGATGTCGTCGTGAATGTGGACGGCATGAGATTACCCGAGAAAAAGTCAACCACTGCATCCTCAACATCCGATCTGACGAAATCCCAACAGTGCTGAAAGAACAAAGATGAGAATCCATCAGGCCCCGAAACACTAGACTGATCAATCCCAAACACCACATCGCGAACCTCCTGAGCCGTCGGCATAACACATAGTCCATCTGGATCAATGGAATCAGGAAGCCGGGGAAAGAACTCATCGACAGGGAGAGTCAGATACTCCAAGTCATAAGTCAATAAAGACTGAAAGAATTGAACTGCCGACTTCCGAATCTCAGAATCCTGTGTGATCACCACTCCATCATCGTCAATCGAATGAATTCTAGCGTGACACCGCTTCTGCTTAACAAATCCGTGGAAAAACTTAGTGTTGCGCTCTCCTCGATCGCCCACTTAATCGCTGCGGCTTTTCTCGGCGCCAAAATCCTCCTCCATTTTCAAACGTAGCTCGTACTCGGCCACACAATGATGTAGCTCGGCCCCGATGAGTCGGAGATGGATCACTATCATATACGGCTGAGCATCGAAACCGCCCTCATCGGCCAGTCTAACCCGATCAAAAACATTACCAAACGTCCTGGTGATTCCAAATCTTGAGTCTCGCGCTTGACCCTATTCAATTTGTCTTTGCAAGCTCCTCATTCCAAAACAACCAAATGTGGATGCCCCCATGCTTCCTTGACAACCCGCAAAAAGTATGGTGACGTATCCACATATCTTTGAAATCGGAAAGAAGAATGAGGCATATGCGGTACAAACCGACAAGATATGAGTAAAGGAGCATGATCGGAGCGAACACGAGATAAATGCGTAACAATAGAAGAAGTAAACACATCAGCCCGGTGTTCATTATACAAAGCCCTATCAAGTCTCTCTTGAAGCCCACCTCTAGCCCACGTAAAGATAGGCCCCTCACACCCCGCATCAAATAATTCACATCCGCAATCATATAGGCAAAATCAAGCATCTCATCCGACCTATCGGTGATACTACCAATCCTCTCGTGATCATGCAAGAAAATATTAAAGTCACCGCTAACAAGCCAGGGTAACCCTCCATACTAATTGCAATCTCACGCAAGGCATCCCACAAAACATATCTAGCTACTCTATCACATTTAGCATACACAAAAAGTCAAATAAATAGCCGAGGCAACAAAGCGGATGTCAACCTACAATGTAATAGTTGTGCATGATCAACAAGAATGTCAAAATGTAAATGAGCAAAGCGTGACGTAATCCGGATATGATTAGAACAATTAGATAAGCCATCGTCAAAGCCAAATCTACGACAATAGAAACTAAACTCAGGCAAAGTCATAGGTTCTAAAAGCGCAACAAAAGGCAATTTATGACGAGAAATTAACGCATGCAAATGACGTTGGCTACCCGGACTAGCGATACTCCTCACATTCCACGTTAAGAATTTAATCGACATAATTAACGCATGCAAATGACTCAGTCTATTATGTTTTTTTTTTAACAAAATAACACCCCGGGGGGTGGGGGATTGAGGCGTGATCCCCTACCTGTATATCAAATAATCAAAATGTCATACAATGTCATGCCCGTCAAGGCGGGGGAAAATCAAAGAACAAATAACCTATCACTACGATATCTAGAAAGACTATCATAGAGAGAAATCTAAAGAATAATAGGAGAACCAATGATCTATGAAAATCTGAAGCTCGGATATCCCAGTTGGTCCATCCGAATGAGCGCAAGAAGGTGGTGAGAAACCGTGCCCTCATCAACAATGTGACTGCCAAGGGTAGCAACTCCCAACTCTGCTAGGTGATCTGCTGGTCGATTCCCCTCTCTGTGTATGTGGGAAATCGAATACTGAAGGTCCTTCAGCATGTTCCGAATGCGAATCGGGGTGTGTCTTGAACTCCAAGAGCCAAGGCCACCAGAAGTGATCGTGGTGACCACCGCCGCTGCGTCCAACTCGATCCAAATTTGAAGTGAAAACTGTCGGGCATGCCGTAATCCGATCTCAAGCGCTAGTAGCTCGGCATGAAAGCTAGACACCGCCCGAAGAATCGTGAAACGCCAACATAAGTCTCGCCAAAATGATCACGAATCAATCCCCTCCGCCAAAGAATCAATGTGTCTCGATCAAACGAACCATCCGTGTTCAGCTTGATCTGAGGAGACTGAGGGGCTCGCCAAATCACCATCCTAGGCCTGCGTGAAACCTGTGGTGGAGCATTCCCCTGCAAAAAACTCACTGTAGGGAAGCATCCGGACCAATCCAAAGGGCTCAAACGCCGACCAAACAAGAATCCGGAGATACCGCTCCACCTTAAATAATGTGAGATGCCAAGAAAGGAATGTGTCGATGCTTGACACTATTCCTTTCCGTCCGATAAAACCATAAAATCAAGCAAGGAACCAAGAAACTCAAGTGCCTCATGTGTGATCCGTGTGTGCGATTCCTCCAAAATGAAAGGAACAATATCATATCGGTGGTGTGTGGAAGTGTAGTGTCAAACCAAGGAAGAAAGTGATTCCACACGGA
This sequence comes from Rehmannia glutinosa, assembly GCA_016081115.2. Classification (NCBI taxonomy): domain Eukaryota; kingdom Viridiplantae; phylum Streptophyta; class Magnoliopsida; order Lamiales; family Orobanchaceae; genus Rehmannia; species Rehmannia glutinosa. Next base: position 323,362 of record JABTTQ020001847.1, on the reverse strand, counting down.
TGAGCAAAGATCATTCATCAAAAAGAGGTGAGGGATAGATTCGACCGAGGAGATGAATGTGGATTATTCAAGCAACAACAAAGAACGTGAGGCAAGGGAAGTGCCACGTGCCTGAAGCTTGATATCCACAGGAAGACGATTACGAATGAGGCGCCAAAGGAATATAGAGATAGTAGGAATAAGGGCATCGTTCCAAATGGCACCATACGTATGGTTAAGAGCATTTCTACCCCGGAGAGAATCCCAAGCGAGAAGACATAGAGAACCCACCATGAGAGGTAAACATCCACCGCATGATATCCTCGACCCCGGAAGAATCGGAACCCCGGATATATCCTCAATGAGACTCTCGGGAAGCCCACATCCGGATACCATGACCGATAAAGTCTGTCTCTATCCCACATACCATCGCGAATGAACCAATCAACCGTCATATGACCCAACGGGCCGATCCAAACAATGATCCGCAGCGGCCTATGCCCAAACCAAATATCATCCCAAACCGACACGGCGACCACCGCCAATAGACCAAAAATCCACTCCTGGGCTTGAATACCGATCCGCCTCAAGCGCCTCCACCGATGACTATGATTATGTGTTACAGAGGCTCTATAGGAGACCGGACCCATTGTCAGAATAAGATGCTGGCCGATCAAGAATTGAGCCCACAACGAATGGCCCCGCGCGTAACCTCCACCACAACTTGTAATCGAAGGCATCATCGCAATATCCGAAAGTCGGCGCAACCCCAACCCACCCTCGGAAATAGGATGGCGGATAATATCCCAACCGATCCAACGGGTCTTCTTCATCCCGTAGAGGAGCAAGAATCTAGCCATGATCTGCTCCAACCGATGAAGAATCTGTCTTTGGCGGCCGTGCATGACCAAGAATATGCAACGGGGTGGCCATTAGCGTGCTCGAATAAGAGCGAGCCTACCACCAAAGGACGGATGTCGATCGACCACCCAAGAAACTCTATCCAACATCCTCTCGAATCACCGGGGAGGAAGAGCTATTTCTTCATTCGCCCCTTGAACAAAGGGACACCCAAATAAGTCATCGGCAAGTCATCGCGAACAAAGCCTCGGCTCCATGAACCATGTGCTCCCGGTACCGAATGTAACGTGGGGCCGAAAGAATCTACTCTTTCTCGACACCACCACCGCCGTAAGTAGCGAGAATAGTGCTCGAGAAAGTGCCTCAACGTGATTTGGCCATCGTCGGATGCCCTAGTGAAGATAACAACATCATCGATAGGCCAAATGAGTCACCGAAAAAACCCGTCGCGTCCGATAAATCATATCCCGTGTCGTCTAATAATGGAATCCAATCCGGGATAAATACTCCACCGCCGAAACAAACAAGGCGGAGATAGAGGATCCCCCGCCCTGAGCCCCCGAGTCGAAGGAAAATATCCGAAAGGGATACCATTAACTGAAACAGAAGAAAGCGCGTGTGCTCAATACACAGCTACCAACCATATCAATCCACCGAACGGGGAAGCCCATGTGAATCATAGTTGTATACAAGAAATCCCATTGCACCCTATCATAAGCTTTAGCCATATCCAACTTCATCACCGCATTAGGAGTCTCCGTGGCTAAGCTGATATCATGGATAAGCTCATGCGCGAGCAAAATGTTATCCGAGATGACACGACCGAGTGTGAAACCACTCTGATTCGGCGACACAATCAAAGGCAGAATCGAGACCAACCGTGCATTCATAATCTTAGAGATAATCTTATTTGTCACGTTGCACAGGCTAATCGGCCGAAACTCAGTCCACTTTCGAGGGTGAGGAACCTTCGGGATGAGAACTATAGATGTCGTCGTGAATGTGGACGGCATGAGATTACCCGAGAAAAAGTCAACCACTGCATCCTCAACATCCGATCTGACGAAATCCCAACAAAGGCTTTGAAAAAGAACAAAGATGAGAATCCATCGTGCCCCAAACACTAGGCGATCAATCCCAAACACCACATCGCGAACCTCCTGAGCCGTCGGCATAACACATAGTCCATCTGGATCAATGGAATCAGGAAGCCGGGGAAAGAACTCATCGACAGGGAGAGTCAGATACTCCAAGTCATAAGTCAATAAAGACTGAAAGAATTGAACTGCCGACTTCCGAATCTCAGAATCCTGTGTGATCACCACTCCATCATCGTCAATCGAATGAATTCTAGCGTGACACCGCTCGCTTAACAAACTGGGAAAAACTTAGTGTTGCGCTCTCCTCGATCGCCCACTTAATCGCAGCTTTAAGGCGCCAAAAATCCTCCTCCATTTTCAAACGTAGCTCGTACTCGGCCACACAATGATGTAGCTCACCCCGATGAGTCGGAGATGGATCACTATCATATACGACTGAGCTGAGCCGAAACCGCCTCATCGGCCCGCCTAACCCGATCAAAAACATTACCAAACGTCCGGTGATTCCAAATCTTGAGTCTGCGCTTGACCCTATTCAATTTGTCTGCAAGCTCCTCATTCCAAAACAACCAAAGGATGCCCCCATGCTTCCTTGACAACCCGCAAAAAGTATGGTGACGTATCCACATATGCTTTGAAATCGGAAAGAAGAATGAGGCATATGCGGTACAAACTGACAAGATATGAGTAAAGGAGAATGATCAGAGCGAACACGAGATAAATGCGTAACAATAGAAGAAGTAAACACATCAGCCCAGTGTTCATTATACAAAGCCCTATCAAGTCTCTCTTGAAGCCCACCTCTAGCCCACGTAAAGATAGGCCCCTCACACCCCGCATCAAATAATTCACAGTCCGCAATCATATAGGCAAAATCAAGCATCTCATCCGACCTATCAGTGATACTACCAATCCTCTCGTGATCATGCAAGAAAATATTAAAGTCACCGCTAACAAGCCAGGGTAACCCCTCCATACTAATTGCAATCTCACGCAAGGCATCCCACAAAACATATCTAGCTACTCTATCACATTTAGCATACACAAAAGTCAAATAAATAGGCTGAGGCAACAAAGCAGATGTCAACCTACAATGTAATAGTTGTGCATGATCAACAAGAATGTCAAAATGTAAATGAGCAGCAGACGTAATCCAGATATGATTAGAACAATTAGATAAGCCATCGTCAAAGCCAAATCTACGACAATAGAAACTAAACTCAGGCAAAGTCATAGGTTCTAAAAGCGCAACAAAAGGCAATTTATGACGAGAAATTAACGCATGCAAATGACGTTGGCTACCCGGATTAGCGATACTCCTCACATTCCACGTTAAGAATTTAATCGACATAATTAACGCATGCAAATGACTCAGTCTATTATGTTTTTTTTTTAACAAAATAACACCCCGGGGGGTGGGGGATTGAGGCGTGATCCCCTACCTGTATATCAAATAATCAAAATGTCATACAATGTCATGCCCGTCAAGGCGGGGGAAAATCAAAGAACAAATAACCTATCACTACGATATCTAGAAAGACTATCATAGAGAGAAATCTAAAGAATAATAGGAGAACCAATGATCTATGAAAATCAAGCTCGGATATCCCAGGTTGGTCCATCCGAATGAGCGCAAAGAAGGTGGTGAGAAACCGTGCCCTCATCAATAATGTGGATCGCCAAGGTAGCAACTCCCAACTCGCTAGGTGATCTGTGGTCGATTCCCCTCTCGTATGTGGGAAATCGAATCGAAGGTCCTTGAAAGATGTTCGAATGCGAATCGTGTGTCTTGAACCTCGCCAAGAGCCAAGGCCACGAAGTGATCGTGGTGACCACCGCCGCTGCGTCCAACTCGATCCAAATTTGAAGTGAAACGTCGGGCATGCCGTAATCCGATCTCAAGCGCTAGTAGCTCGGCATGAAAGCTAGACACCGCCTGGAAGGAACTGTGAAACGCCAACATAAGTCTGCCCAAATGATCACGAATCAATCCCCCTCCGCCAGCAATCAATGTGTCTCGATCAAACGAACCATCCGTGCTCAGCTTGATCTGAGGAGACTGAGGGGCTCGCCAAATCACCACCCTAGGCCTGCGTGAAACCTGTGGTGGAGCATTCCCCTGCAAAAAACTCACTGTAGGGAAGCATCCAGACCAATCCAAAGGGCTCAAACGCCGACCTGAAACAAGAATCCAGAGATACCGCTCCACCTGCCAAATAATGTGAGATGCCAAGAAAGGAATGTGTCGATGCTTGACACTATTCCTTTCCGTCCAGACAAACCATAAAATCAAGCAAGGAACCAAGAAACTCAAGTGCCTCATGTGTGATCCGTGTGTGCGATTCCTCCAAAATGAAAGGAACAATATCATATTAGTGGTGTGTGGAAGTGTAGTGTCAAACCAAGGAAGAAAGTGATTCCACACGGATCGAAAGCAAAGATCATTCATCAAAAAGAGGTGAGGATAGATTCGACTGAGGAGATGAATGTGGATTATTCAAGCAACAACAAAGAATGTGAGGCAAGGGAAGTGCCACGTGCACGAAGCTTGATATCCACAGGAAGACGATTACGAATGAGGCGCCAAAGGAATATAGAGATAGTAGGAATAAGAGCATCGTTCCAAATGGCACCATACGAGAAGGTTACTGAGCATTTCTACCCCTAGAGAATCCCAGCGAAGACATAGAGAACCCACCATGAGAGGTAAACATCCACCGCATGATATCCTCGACCCCGGAAGAATCGGAACCGGATATATCCTCAATGAGACTCTCGGAAGCCCACATCCGGATACCATGACCGATAAAAGTCCGTCTCTATCCCACATACCATCGCGAATGAACCAATCAACCGTCATATGACCCAATGGCCGATCCAAACAATGATCGCAGCGGCCTATGCCCAAACCAAATATCATCCCGAAACCGACACGGCGACCACGCCAATAGACCAAAAATCCACTCCTGGCTTGAATACCGATCCGCCTCAAGCGCCTCCACCGATGACTATGATTATGTGTTACTGAGGCTCTATAGGGAGACCGGACCCATTGTAATAAAGATTTGCCGATCAAGAATTGAGCCCACAACGAATGGCCCTCGCGTAACCTCCACCACAACTTGTAACTGAAGGCATCAGCAATATCTGAAAGTCGGCGCAACCCCAACCCACCCTCAGAAATAGGATGGCAGATAATATCCCAACTGATCCAATGGGTCTTCTTCTGTCCCGCGTAGGAGCCCCAGAAGAATCTAGCCATGATCTGCTCCAACTGATGAAGAACTGTCTTTGGCGGCTGCATGACCTGAAGAATATGCAACGGGGTGGCCATTAGCGTGCTCCGAATAAGAGCGAGCCTACCACCAAAGGACGGATGTCGTCGACCACCCGGAACTCTATCCAACATCCTCTGAATCACTGGGAGGAAGAGCTCTTTCGTCATTCTCCCCTTGAACAAAGGGACACCCAAATAAGTCATCGGCAGTCATCGCGAACAAAGCTTGTCATTCATGAACCATGTGCTCCCGGTAATCAATGTAACATGGGGCCGAAAGAATCTACTCTTACCGGACACTGACCATCCGGCCGAAGAGCGAGAATAGTGCTCCAGAAAGTGCCTCAACGTGACGAGGCCATCATCAGACGCCCTAGTGAAGATAACCACATCATCAGCATAGGCCAGATGTGTCACCGGAAAACCCCGTCGCGTCTGATAAATCATATCCCGGTGTCGTCTAATAATGGAATCCAATCCCCGGGATAAATACTCATTGCCCGAACAAACAAGGCGGAGATAGAGGATCCCCACCGCAGCCCCCAGTCGAAGGAAAATATCCGAAGGATACCATTAACTGAATGCAGAGAAGCCGCAGTGCTCAATACAGCTACCAACCATATCAATCCACCGAACGGGGAAGCCCATGTGAATCATAGTTGTATACAAGAAATCCCACTGCACCCTATCATAAGCTTTAGCCATATCCAGCTTCATCACCACATTAGGAGTCTCCGTGGCTAAGCTGATATCATGGATAAGCTCCTGCGCGAGCAAAATGTTATCCGAGATGACACGACCGGTGAAACCACTCACGATTCGGCGACACAATCAAAGGCGTAAATCGAGACCAACCGCGCATTCATAATCTTAGAGATAATCTTATTCGTCACGTTGCACAAGCTAATCAGCCGAAACTCACTCCACTTCCGAGGGTGAGGAACCTTCGGGATGAGAACTATATATGTCGCCGTGAACGTGGGCGACATGAGATTACCCGAGAAAAGTCAACCACCGCATCCTCAACATCCGATTTGTTGAAATCCCAACAAAGGTCTTTGAAAGAACAAAGATGAGAATCCATCGGGCCCCAAACACTAGGGGACGATCAATCCCAAACACCGCATCGCGAACCTCCTGAACCGTTGGCATAGCACAAAGTCCATCAAGATCAACGGAATCAGGAAGCCGGGGAAAGAACTCATCGACAGGGGGAGTCAGATACTCCAAGTCAGAAGTCAATAAAGACTGAAAGAATTGAACTGCCGACTTCCGAATCTCAGAATCCTGCGTAATCGTTACCCCATCATCGTCAATCGAGTGGATCCTAGCGCGACACCTCTTCTGTTTAACAAATCCATGGAAAAACTTAGTGTTGCGCTCCCCTATTATGTTGTGTTCATAGTTTTACCTTTCGTGACACAGAGTCTCCGAATATGTGCATATGCTAAATCTGGTTTTCTTTTTTATTAGTATATTTGTGGCTTTGTATATACATGTCCGCATTTTGTATTCAGTGGTGGAGATAATGTCATATTGTTGTGTTTGTTTCACAAAACTATTTTATGTTATTTGCGCTTTAGCGGTCTAATGATTATTATGATGGTGCACGACTTATTGAATTGCTTTGAATTATTATTATTATTTGATTCTTTTCTTGAAAATTTATACTTTTGCAGGTGATATGGAGAACAAAGATGATAACTGTAATGAATAAGCCAAGAAAAGTAAGTTTGTGATTGCCTATTAAGAGCTTTAATTCCTCATCACCTATAATGGAAAATGATATAATTAGGTGATTGGAATATAAATTCTAACTCTAACTTAAAGAAAAAGTCCGGAAAAAGTTAATAAGGAATTGTCAAACCATGGTTGACTACGAAGAACCTCCAAACTTTGATGAGGACATTGACGACACAATTCGACGGTTATATATAAAAAAAAACCATTGAAATCCGACAAGGAGGATAGTGGTTAAGTTGTATAACCAAATTTTGAGAAGAAAATTGAGGTTTGTTAAAGAACATGATAATTTGCTTGATCTTAATCTTACCGGCATCAATTTACTATTTATTCTCATGTTATTCATCAATTGTTCTGCTAGTTCAACATGCCAAATAACATCTACATATGATAATTTGTACGCCACTAATGTTGATATTCATCTTATCTCGTCTTGTCCTCCTTGTTCTTCATTGTTTGCCAATTCTTTTAGTGACCATTTTCCGTTCGATTCGAAGATGAACCGTTTCAACCGCGAAGAGAATGATTGAGATAAAGATTTAAAGACATCTTATCGTTTATTAAGATTAGTATATTAAGTTATTTTATTATCTTTTAAGAGTTTTCAATAGTTAGGAGTTTTTGTTCTAAGAGTTTAAACCAATAAATATTTATTTTGTTATTATTTTTATGGGTTGAATTTTGATACTAATAAAACGACAAGTTTCTCCCCATTATTGTTTTTCTTCTCAGTATTTGTGTAAAATCCTCTGCACCAAAAAATATGTTAAAGCATAAAAAAAGTCAAAAAAAAACAACCGGGAGCGTATTTAAAGAAACAGAGTGTAAATGGTGGAACTTTTCCCGGAAAGTAGGGTAATCATAGCAAGTTCTCAAGAAGTTAATTACATTAATGCGCATAAAAGGAGTTTTTCATTTCTAGAACGGCCTTCAACCTTAATGCTAGTGGGACATAAAATTTGAGGCCTGTGAGGCTTTGTCTAGTGACAATGGTCGGGTTTATGTGACCCGAGATAACCCATAAAATCTGCTAATTCTTTGTCATTAGGAATTTTATTGTTTAGATTTTGATGAATGCCATGTAAAACTTAGAATAGAAAGTTGGCACCCCAATTCTTGTTGTAAAATGCATTGTAATGAATAGAGCCGCCAAGCTGAGTCAAGACAACTACGCCCTAACATGCAAGAAGACAATCAAGACTGGAAGGAAGACTCTCTGTGTGAGACAAATGAGTATGGCAAAGAAGGAGTAGACGGGAACTCATTTGAAGAAGCGGTGAGATCTGAGATACAATTGAGTGGAGCATCGGTCAAGTCACCAAGAAAAGCCAAGTCTCAAGTTGAAGTGACAAAGAGTCATCCAATGATTGGAAGGCGACTCTAAGTCACCTGGGGAAAGCAAGGAAATGCAAACAAGTCGAGATAATCGAAAAGAACCGTTTGCCGAAAATCAAGAGATTTACTTAAACAAGTAATATCTCCATACCACCTTTCTCGGAGTGCTCGATCCCGAAGCGTGCAAATGGAATGAACCAATGGGAAGCACTACACCGTGTCGAAACTCAAAAAAGGTGAAAGAACTATTCATACGAGGAAATGGCAATTCCAAGAACGCAAGCCAACGATCGCAAAGTGACTTTCAAAAATAAGCCTATCTCTTTCAACGGGCAAATTTTTGAAAGTTCACTATAAAAGGCCGAGGAGTTTGTTTGAGAGAGAAGGATGCATGAATGACACATACGTGAGATACACAAGCACATTAGAAAAACTGAAACAATCTCAATCTTCAAGCCTACATTTCAAGTACATCAATCCAACACTCACCTGTGAAGGAAGAGAACTTCAATCGGTTGAAGAGAAAATATCGAAAAACAAGGGGTCTACATTCCGGGAAGGATTGTAGAAAGGTTCAAGGTTGAACCAAGTCTTAAGCTTTTGGAGGGCTTCGTGATCAAATCCAAAGAGCTTGAGCAAGTGAGTTGTAGTAGCAAAGCGCAACGCCACTGTGAAGAAGGTTCGAGTCGTCGAGAAGCCACCGAGTGATCAAGGCGTCTCAGATCGAGTCCCTAAGGATCAAGTCGGCCAGTGATCACGATTTGTATCCGGACTGTTACCACTTTGTAAACGATCATTACTTAGTGGATTCCTCCGGAGTTGGAGAAGAGAGGAGTAGAAGAATTACCCCATCTTCGAACCTCTATAAAAACTTTCTTTGTGTCATTTACATTTCAAGATTTAAATTCTCGCACTTTTAACTCGCTTATATCTCACGATAAATTTGCTATCCATTTGATAATTTACAAGTACTAAATCAAGCTCTAATATTTTTCTTAATCAAACTTAAGGGTGTTAAGTCTTCCATCGAAAATAAAACCACAAAATGAGTTAAATTGTAGCCAACAAATGAGTTACTCCATCAACACTCAAATTTGACCGAATCTTGAGAGATTAACTCTCTTGAGTGACTAATTCGATTTGTCCATCAAGGACACAAATGTGTAGAACTAACTCAGAGATTTAAAAGGACTAAATCGAAAATTTGGTAAGGTTTATTCAACCCCCCTTCTAAACCTTACACTTACACCCCTTGGGACCTACAAGTGGTATCGGAGCGGTTGGTTCATTGAACCCTCCGCATGGTTCTTGAACTAGATCTCCAAACTTTTCAAAGTCTCGCTTTAGTACTTAAACTTTCAAAACTCTTTTTATTTAAAGTCATTATCATGGAAGCAAATTTGACACGCATCCCTATGTTCACTATTGAAGAATTTGATGATTGGAAAATTCGTATGCGGGCTCATCTATCGTTACATGATGAGATGTGGATAGTGATAGAAGATGGGCCTCTACAAATATTAAAGGTGAACACAAATTTGTCCAGAAGAGTTGCAAAAGGAGAAGAAGATCTTTGCTCTAGACCATGGTTGAAAAACCAAGAACTGAGTGGACAAATGATGACAGAAAAGATACAACCTGGACAATGTAGCCAAGGACATCCTCTACAAAACCTTGGACAAAGCCATGTTCAACAAAGTCAAATCATGCAAAACGGCTAAAGAAATGCAGGATAAGTGACATTGATTTGTGAAGGCTCGGAGCAAATCAAAGAAAACAAATTATCGGTGGCGGTACAAAAGTTTGAAAACTTTAAAATGATCTCGGGAGAAAACCTGGATCAACTAGATGCTCGTTTCTGAAATCACAAATGAGTCACTACACTTGGAAAGGAATATACACGAAGAAATGTGTATGAAAATCCTAAAAAGTCTTCCAAATGAATGGGAAATGAAGGTCATGGCACCGAGACACTCCATGGACCTATCAAAGACATCCAATCATGAATTATTCTCGGACCTCAAAGCCTACGAGTTTGAGCCGAGAAAAAAGACCCGAGGAAGAGACAAATTGTACCCAAAACAGTTTGCTTCTAATTGTTAAAGATGGAAAAAAGTCGAGGTCAAAGAGGCAATTGACCCGGAAGAAATAGCCCGATGGTTAAAAGATTTAACAAGTTCTTTAACAAGAACTACAAGAAAGGAAAGGGTGAATCTTCCGGAAGACACTCGGCTCCCTCCAAATCAAGGGAAGACAGGCCAACCAAGAGAATGATCATCAAAAAGTTGAGTATCAAAGGGTCGACAACTCAAGAATAGAAAGAGTCGATCAAAAAGTCAATATCTATGTTGGAACTCAGAGAAACCAGGTCACTATGCCATTGATCGCTCATATCCTGTAGTCAACAAGTACAGAGATGAAGAAGAAAGAAAGATCTTGAGAGAAAGAAGACAAGAAAAAAGGCAATGATGGTCTGCAGAGATCATTTAAAACAGCCAAGTCAAGGAGACAATGATTGAGAGAGCAAGGCCGACTACTCAAGTGACTCAAGAAGAAGCCCTGATCCGCTTAATGGCCAAAGAACAAGATCAAGAAGATGAGGTACAATCTAACTCAACAAACTCGTACACTAATGACAAATGGGATCGTGACACACTCACTTCATCACCTACGGATCTTTATGATTCATTAAGCAAAATGATGAAAGATTTTGAACACATTAAATCCTCACACACACTTGTTGAATGAGGAAAACAAAACTTACTCAAAAGTCAAAACTCAAAGTGACTAAGGAGCCGAGTACTCTAAGTCAAATAGTTGTTGAGAATGAAAGGTTAAAGGCTGAAAATGCTAAACTAGTAGCGAGAAATTGCTATAGAAAAGAGGAAAAATGACCTCAAAAATGTTATTGCCTCATTCACTAAGGCATCTAAATCATTGGATGATCTTATTATGAGTCAAAGAGAATGTGGAGACAAGACAGCTTAGGATTTAATTCCTCTGCCATGTCAAACCTCAAGAATCATGTTGGAAAAAGGATCTTCAAGTCATGAAGAGTCCGAAAAATCCAAAACTCTAAATGGTGCACACACATTCACTCCAAAGCACAATACTAAGCAAACTGGCCTTGGTTACAAAGGGAAAGGAAAACGACCGATTGAGTGTCTTTGAAAGGACAAGTGAGAAGAGATTCACTAGTCCTCAAAGAAACTCCTAAATGAAAATACTCGTAAAAAGGAAGCAAAGCTACCAAAAATCCCGGAAAATCCATAAAAGAAATACATATGATGGGAATGGTAGAAAATATCCAAGCCAAGCCGATTGGAATAATGTGAACTATCAAAGATAAACTTATGGAATATAAGCCCAAATGGCAAAGGCCTAGAACTCAAGAAAGGCCATTCCAAAAGTATAAGAGCTTTCATCAAAGACACATATGCACCTAGGCACTACACTCAAAAACACCAAAATTACCCAAGGAAGGCAATTGCTAAAACACATATGCGGCATACGAGACAAAAGAGACAGGTTGTATGAACCTAGAATCCTCAAGCAATTTGCCAGGATTAATTATGATTATGGCACGATAGATGGCAACCCCTTAGAGTCAAATCATTTGGCTATAGGTTGGTTGGATCATCTTACAATTCTAACTCCTCGGGACCCGCACAAGTATGGGTACCTAAAACTTAATTTCCTTGATTGCGGTTCAAGGAACAGTGAGTGCCAAGGAACCTGGTACATGGATAGTGGTCGCTCCGGACATATGACAGAAATAAGAGAAATCTGTCAAAATTCAAGGAAGTCAAAGGAGCCAAAGTCATATTTGGAGGAAATGAAGCTCTGGTGAAATAAGAGGCATTGGATCCATCAAGAGGAATGGATTAGAAATCACAGATGTTGCATATGTTGAAGGACTCAACTTCAACTTCTTGAGTATCGATCGACTGTGACAAGGGCTACAATGTTGGATTCAACATGGGTATATGCCAAATCAAGGATATTGAATCAAATGAAGTTGTCTTTGCAAGGATGTAGACAGAAGAATATGTATGTAGTGGATTGGTCAACCGCAACACCAAAGACTGTCTACTAGCAAAAAACCGCAAAGAGAATCAAGTTGGTTGGTGGCACAAAAAGCCGAGTCACCCGAATTTCAAAACAATTAACAAGTCGGCAAGAAGCCATCTTGTAGAAGGACTTCCGGACTCGGATACAAGAAGGAGAGTATATGTGATGCATGTCAAAAGGAAAAACAAATCAAGTCGTCATTCAAAGAAAAGACATGCCCATCCTCAACAAGAATATTGCATCCGCTTCATATGGATCTATTTGGCCCAAAGGAACTAGCCAATAAGTGGAAAGAAATACACCTTGGTGGTAGTAGATGACTACTCAAGATATACATGGACAATATTCATGTGCAAGAAGAAAGAAACTCTACAAAAACTACCACAAATGATGAAGAGGATTCAAAATGAGAAGAGTCAAACCATTATCAAAATAAGATCGGATAGAGGATCGAGTTTGTCAATGGAATAATAACTCGATCTTGTATTGAGAATGGTATTGGTCATGAACTATCACAGCAAGGACTCCACAATGAGAATGGAGTTGCGAGAAAGAAGAAATAACCCTCAAAGAAGCAAAGACCATGTTAGTCGGGGCGGGGTTACTAAAAAGATTTTGGGTCAAGCAATCAACACAAATTGCTACACCCAAAACAGATGTATGATAAACAGACAAACCGACAAAGACTCCTATGAGATCCGGGATCGGAAGAAAACCAAATGTTGCACATTTCAGAATATTTGGATGTAAATGCTTCATTCACAACAATGGCAAAGACAACCTAAAGGCTTTTGATGCTAAAGTCGATGAGGTATCTTCTTAGGATACTCACCAAAAAGCAAAGCCTACGTGAATACTCAACAAAAGAACTATGGTTACAGAGGAATCCATTCATGTAGTATTCGATGAACCAAATGTAAATAAAAATGGAGAAGACATTGAAGAGTCACCGATAAGTCAATCATCCAACCATCTGAAACAGTCCCTATCTTTGAAGTCAAGCTGGGGATTATCAATTCGAGATGAAGATGAGATAGTCAACCTCAAAAGCGGTGGAAAATTTGCGCTAAGTGACCACGAGAGAGTCCCACGAACAACACACCGCAAGTCGATCAATCCAGCTAACTTACTCCAACCTGATGTAAGATGGCCGAGAGACCATCCACCGAACTTATCATTGGAGATATGAGAGAAGGTGTCAAAACAAGATCCGAACTCAACAAGAAGCTATGTTCACATGCTTCATTTCGCAAAATAGAGCCAAAAGATGTGTCACAAGCATTGGATGACACACATTGGATTCAAGCTATGCAAGAAGAGTCAATCGGTTTGAGAGAAATAAAGTATGGGAATTAGTGCAAAGACCCGTACATCAAAATGTTATTGGAACCAAATGGGTATTCGTAAATAAGATGAACGAGGAAGGCTCGTGGTAAGAAATAAAGCAAGACTAGTAGCCAAAGGATATTGCCAAGAAGAAGGGATAGATTTTGATGAAACATTTGCCCCTGTAGCAAGATTGGAAGCTATAAGGATGTTTCTTGCCTATCACTCACAAGAATTTCATTGTATATCGATGGATGTAAAAAGTGCATTCCTAAATGGTTTATTGGAAGAAGAAGTATATGTTGAACAACCTCCAGGATTTGAGCAGAAGACTCTTGGAGACAAGGTATACAAACTCAAGAAAGCCCTGTATGGATTGAAACAGGCACCCGTGAGCATGGTATGACACCCTGTCACAATTCCCGATGAAAATGGATTCACAAAAGGAAAAGTGGATAGAACACTTTTCGAATTCAAGACAAGAAGAGTATATCTTGCTTGTTCAAATATATGTGGATGACATCATTTTTGGATCCACTAACAAAGAGTCATGTGAAAAATTCTCAAACCTCATGCAAAGTAAATTTGAAATGAGCATGATGGGAGAGTCGACATTCTTCCTTGACTCCAAGTAAAACAAATGAAGGATGGAACCTTCATAAGTCAAACAAAATATACCGTAGAGATTTAATGAAGAAGTTTGGTATGGAAGAGAAGTCTTCGTAAAAATACCAATGAACACATCACCAAAATGGACATGGATGCAGATGGCAAGCCTCAGAGATCAAACAAAATACTGAGCACTTATTGGATCATTGCTCTATCTCACAAAGAAGCGGCCGACATCACCTTTGTCAGTAGGTGTATGTGCAAGATTTCAATCTGCTCCAAAAGAGAGCCATATGACAAAGAAATAAGAGAATATTGAGATACTTGAAAGGAAGCCAAGAAGTAGGCCTATGGTATCCAAAGGAAGGTGGATTCAAGCTAATTGGCTATTCGATTCTCGACTATGCTTGCATGCGAGTGGACAGGAAGAGCACTTCAGCACATGTCAAATGCTAGAAACAGACTAATTTCCTGGTTTAGCAAGAAGCAAAACTCAATAGCCACCTCTACAAATGAGGCAGAATACATAGCTGCAAGGGCAAAACAAGTGCCCAAGTCCTATGGATGAGACAACAAATGAGAGACTATGAAGTTGAAGAAAAGAAATTCCAATCATGTGTGATAACACAAGTGCCATTGCAATCACTCAAAATCCTGTGTTGCACTCAAGAACAAAACATATTGATGTCGATATCATTTCATAAGAGATCATGTTGAAAAGAAGGACATTATCTTGGAATATATCTCAACGATAAACAACTAGCCGACATCTTCACAAAACCATTATGTGAGTCAAGATTTGAAGAACTCAAGCATGAGTTGGGGTTAATTGAGTGAGTGACACTCGCACGAATCAAAGAAGAGTATTAGAACAGAAAAGGAGTGAAAAAGAGCAAAACAAAAATCACCAAAAGAATCACCAGACGGAAAGACAAATACACCAAGTCACCGATAGCCGAGTCACTAAGAGAACCGCGAGAGTAGAGTTAAATCGGCTAAGAGATAAGTCAATAACTTATGAGCAAAGTGACAAAAACGCAATCGTTTTGACTTAGCGAATGTTTTAAGGAACACGTCAAGATAATGATGATGTGTACAGGACATAAAAAGCCGCACACTAAGCTTATGATTGGATATAAATGTTTGCGCATTAAATACGAGACGTGAAATGCTCAATAGGCGTGCGAAATCCAAGCCGTTGATTTCGATCACAATTCAAAACCGTCCGCACGCCTTTCATAAACCATATTTAAACCATTTTCGCCCCGTTTCTATCTCACACTTCTAAAACTGTTCATCTTTTTCTCTCAAAAGCAAGTGCAAACTACTCTCGAAACCCTATCAACATTCAAATCAATTTCTGAGATTTTTCTTGATATAATTCTCGAGAAATGGCACCAACTTATGACTTTACTAAGTTAGGAAAGCAAATCCACACCGGTTCGACGGTGGATTTCGACGAATGGTGAAGCGGTCCGACGACACCCTGGTAAAGAAAATTGGCCGAGAAGTTGGAAACGTCCCACTAAAACCATTTCTAACGCTGAATATCCGGCGACCTATGTGGAGGAGGTCGCACAATTCTACGTGAATGCCGAGATTCACGATGAAGGAATCAAGTCATCTGCTCACGGAAGCAACGGTGACTATCACCGCCAAGGATTTGGTGAATATTGCTCACTACCGCCAGGAAGGAGCATCCGAGATCAAAGAAGCCGATGTAAACTTGGTCGACGCATGGAAAGAAATAGCCAAGTCCGACTTTGCCGATAAAATAATATACACAAACAAGAAACAAGAGAAGGAGGATTATCACAAGTTGTTGGATATAGTTGCCAAATGTATCGACATCAAATTTGGCACTTTGACCAATCAAAGGCAAAGCCGATTGTGATGGCTGCAATCATCGAAGAAAAGAAGATAAATCGGGCTGAGTTTATCTCAAAGCAGACTCGCGAACGCGGGGAACAAGTCCTTCAAAGAAGATGACACATTTGGAGGATCCCGGGATATGGCCTGGTGATTGGCCGCTATTGGAGGTGAAAGAGTCCCTCTTAGACATGGGAAGGCTTTCCATGTTAACAAGAGGATGTTCGAGAGCAAACCTCTCTCGGCGCACTGAAGAGAGCTTACGCCAAGAGAGGCGACACCAAGTGGGGAATCACCGACCAAGATACAAATTTCCTCTCCAAGCCAAGAAAAGTTGCCCTGGCATTTGCGCTAAGAAGATCGTTGCCCCCGATAAAGAAAACCAAACATGCTCCTACCCCCAGCGGCAGAAGTCACCGCCTAAAGAACATCACCACCCTGCAGCAGCGGTCGAGAAGGACTCACAAATGCCTTCTCCGATCGTCAAAAGGAGGAGAATCGACAAGCCAAGACGGCCACTCCTCGAGAAACAAACACCAAGACTGCCCCTGCCGCAAGACTCGAGAGGACACAACCTCGAACTGTAAATTCCCCGGTACAAACCAGAGACGAAGAAGAATCGTCAAGCGGTCCGAACAGAGAAACCAAATTGATCGATTATCGGCTAGCACAAATACGAGACTACCGGAGATGTAGAGTCTCCGGATGTAGTTGATGAAACAGCCAAAGTCTCGAATCGCGAGGCAACCCAAAGACGCACTGTAGCTCACACAAACAAACACAAGAACCAACAGCCCAAGCGGATAGTGATGTAATGATCCTATCTCCACCTTACCCGCACATCCAAAATCGTCTGCGTGAGTGGAGAAAATGAAAGTTGAGCAAGTCAAGGAACAGTTCCAACGGCCCGAGTTCATAGAAGAAGAAGAAGGAATCAAGTAAATTTCCTTGCCTAACTCATCGTGCTCCCAAAGACTTGATGAGGACAACCGCTGCTAGACATCCCGCAAATCTACAAGGACAGGGAGAGAGCAAAGCAAGCCAAAGAAGCCGAAGCACATGAGAAGGCAAGCATCCGCCTATCTCCCAAGCACTACGTAACACACACATCCTCTCCTTGATGTCTTCTCCGAAAGTGACGAGGAACCGCAGAGAATGTCACGCTTACGAAGAGTTGCAAATGCAAAAAGCATTGCACGAATCAAGAATTCTTCACGAGCAAAGACTAATGGAGGGACCAGGAGAGTCCTCCGAACACACTGAAATCGATCCTATGGGAGTGGTTCAAAAATAGCCACCGATGTTCTTTTCTACCACTTCCCCACTCACCCGGAAGAAGCAATAAGGGAAATGGCGATGAAACGAACAATGGGGACCCCAATCGAGCCAACCCCTATTGAAGGTGTGCTACCACACCCCAACTACCAACCATTAATCGAAACAGTAGGAGTTTGGAGACGAGTGACCCCACTCCAAGTCACTCACCGGGTGCGCCACCGAGGGGAAACTTCCTCCACCGCAAGAAGGTCGGAGGATGCTGCAGATGACTCCACAAAGAATCAAGGAGGCGAAGAAGAGAAATTACAATCACAAGAAGAACAAGAAGTTGCCATCAACGAAGCTCGGTATCGTTGAGACTGCCTCACCGAGGTGCCAACCGCTCTGAAGCGGGCGACGCCGCCGATGCAATCGAGGCACGGAAGGACAGCCCTGGGAGTTAACACTGGCGATGAAAGTGCAATCCATGGGGTTGAGACTCCAATGGATGCCATCAGAAGACCCTAAGACATACCGACACATCCGAAAAAGGAGAGACCAGCAGCCGCGCAAAAAGAGAGACCGGGAGGTAATGAAGGCCCACGGAGGTTGAGACTTCCCTGGGTAAAGAAGCTATGAGAGAGAACATCCTCCCCGCTATCATCGACCCATCCGAGAAGGAGATCGGGCGCACTTCATGATTCCCAGGACAACCCCGATGTCACTTTTCCGGGATCGGAAGGCGAAGAAGAAGAAGCCGAGTCATCCCCATGCCAAATCCAAAAGACTCACCGGGTGTTCCAAGCACGAGTAAGTCCGATCCCAAGACTACTCACAAACTTTTAACTTTGATGATGAGCCACCAATAGAAATCTCATCGTCGTCCGATGACGCCACTCGATAAGGCCGAGGACCAGCCTCGAAATGGAAAAACCAAATGAGACCAACGGCCGTTAAGATAAATGAGGCTCAACCAGTTTTTGGTCTACTTCACAACAAGACCCACTCAACAAGAGACCACATCGCAGGCTCCTCAAGTCTGCAGCAGGATCGATTCCCAAAAGAACTTCACGCGCACCGCTCATCATCGAACAGATCCCATCGGCAAGTGATGAATCTTTTGTAGAATCTTTCCCTTTCTCACCGGAGATACCAGAACTCCACGAAGAGTCGAAAAAATGAGCAAGCACGCTATCACAAACCACCTCCTGCTTTTTCACTCGGCACCATTGTTCCACCGATTTTGATTTCGACATCAGTATGGCCATCACCGCAATGAATCAATCAAAGTTCGAGAAGTGTTCAAGGCACTCTTTGCGAGGTTGAACGGATGGAGAGGCATCGCCTCTTTGGACATGCGCCGGACAACAGAGATGCCAACCTTACAGTGACTTGAGAGGCATCACAAATCGGGATAAGGAATGGTGGCAACAAAGAAGAATCAATGCGTGTGGAACAGGAGATACTTCACAACTTTGTTCAACAAGTCTGCTGGTGTGGAGTGAAAATGTTGATGCAAAAACGGTTTCGAGAGAACACATTGAGCATATGCATGAAGCTCACATCGCGAAATCAAGCTATGCGTGAGCAAAATACAAATGATATACAAGATTTGGAAGAACACATGACTAGAAAATTCAGCCTTCTCATGGCCGAGATGAAGCCGATTTCAGCAGAATCCCACGCTACTAGATCGGATTCGTGCCGCATACAACGCAACAGACTTGAAGCGAACTCAACCATCGAAGACTCGACTTCATGCTTGTCAAGATGTTCCTCGGGGTTCCTCTATCCTTTGATGATGCCAAAAAGGGGGGAGAGGAATACCTTAAAGCAAAGAAAATCAAGCCGAAAGGAAAGGAGCAAATGAGAAGGAACAATGAGAAGGGAAAATCACCGAGGAAGTCTTGAAATGAAAGAAAGGAAAGCTTGTTGAGGGGGAAGGATCAGCAGATGTGACATTAATGATTGCACAAACCCCCAACAAGGTCCTCACACAAATGACATTATAAGCAAAGAACTTCCCCGTGACTCCCACTCCAACACTCAGTATCTATGGCCGAGAAGAGAAAAGCAATTGAAGCGAGGGATGAAGGAAGTGGAAGGAAGAATGGATGCCAGGGTGATGAACATCTTGAAAGAACATGGAGGCATTCCATTTACAGAGACACGTATGCCATTTCGTATGTCGGGACAGAGCCACGATCGCTGACGAATTCAAAACGCTCGAATCAAGGATATTTTGCAAATATGTCCATGGCTCAAGCTTGGGACTTGTATCGGGAAAAGGGTCTCGCTTATGTCAAGAAGTCGACAGCACAGACTTAGCGGTCGCTCTGGCCGTCACTCCGCCGTCACTCACCGAAAGAAGAAGACCCGACAAAGATACGCCCGCAGGTAGAGGAAAGAAGCGATGAGTGGAAGAAGCTTGGACTAGGCCTCGCCTAAGAATATTGAATACGAGATCCGGAAAGAAAGGAGGGATCTACTGGGTTCACTTGACCAAGTAGCAAATTTAAAAGTGGCTAAATCTAACGCCGAGTATGCAAAGAGATTAGAAGAAGAAAACAAGAGACAAACTCATGGCGGGAGAGACAGAAAGAATAAGAAGAGATGAAGCTGCCAGAAAGCATATGAGAAGAAAAAGAAGGCAAATGACGACGAGAAAAAAGAAAGAAGAGAAAGAAGATGCTTTGAACAAGATGAAAGAAGGAGACAAATAAGGAGATGAAGTGTTGCTTGTCCAACCCTTCGTGTATTTTATCATGTAAATACATACAATGTAAGTCTTCTCAGAATAAAGCTAAAAATTCTTTATTTTCAAGATAGACAAAATGTGCTCGATACACCTTGTAAAACAAATTGTGTAAAAGAACAGAATGATATGATCAATAAACGTATCTATTCTATGCATACATTCTATGTCAATACACTATCTCAGTATGTATCCTTGCTCATTTTGCATTTTTTTATGATTTAAGTTTTGGCATCATCAAAAAGGGGAAATTGTTAGGAATTTTATTATTTAGATTTTGATGAATGCCATGTAAAACTTAGAATAGAAAGTTGGCACCCCAATTCTTGTTGTAAAATGCATTGTAATGAATAGAGTGCTGGCTGAGTCAAGACAACTACGCCCTAACATGCAAGAAGACAATCAAGATCGGAAGGAAGACTCTGTGAGAGACAAATTGAGTATGGCAAAGAGGAGTAGACGGAACTCTGTTTGAAGAAGCGAGATACAGATACGAGTGGAGCATCACCAAGTCACCAAGAAAAGCCAAGTCTCAAGTTGAAGTGATGAAGAGTCATCCATGATTGGAAGTCGACTCTAAGTCACCTGGGAAAGCAAGGAAATGCAAATAAGTCGAGATAATCAGAAATAACCGTTGCCTAAAATCAAGAGATTTACTTAAACAAGTAATATCTCCATACCACCTTTCTCGAGTGCTCGGTCCTTAAGCGTGCAAATGGAATGAACCAATGGGAAGCACTACACCGTGTCGAACTCGAAAAGGTGAAAGAACTATTCATACGAGGAAATGGCAATTCCAAGAATCGCAAGCCAACGACTTCAAAGTGACTTTCAAAAATAAGCCTATCTCTTCAACGGGCAAATTTTTGAAAGTTCACTATAAAAGGCCGAGGAGTTTGTTTGAGAGAGAAGGATGCATGAATGACACATACGTGAGATACACAAGCACATTAGAAAAATCAAACAATCTCAATCCTCAAGCCTACATTTCAAGTACATCAATCCAACACTCACCGTGAAGGAAAGAGAACTTCAATCAGCTTGAAGAGAAAATATCGAAAACAAGGGGTCTACATTCCGGAAGGATTGTAGAAAGGTTCAAGGTTGAACCAAGTCTTAAGCTTTTGGAGGGCTTCGTGATCAAATCCAAAGAGCTTGAGCAAGTGAGTTGTAGTAGCAAAGGCGGCCGCCTGTGAAGAAGTTGAGTCGTCTGCGAGAAGCCACCGAGTGATCAAGGCGTCTCCGTGATCGAGTCCCTAAGGATCAAGTCGGGCTTTGTTGTGATCAAGACTTGTATCCGGACTGTACCACTTTGTAAACCGATTATTACTTAGTGGATTCCTCCAGAGTTGGAGAAGAGAGGAGTAGAAGAATTACCCCATCTTCGAACCTCTATAAAAACTTTATCGTGTCATTTACATTTCAAAGATTTAAATTCCCGCACTTTTAACTCGCTTATATCTCACGATAAATTTGCTATTCATTTGATAATTTACAAGTACTAAATCAAGCTCTAATATTTTGCTTAATCAAACTTAAGGGTGTTAAGTCTTCCATTGAAAAATAAAACCACAAATGAAGTTAAATTGTAGCCAATAAATGAGTTACTCCATCAACAAATTCAACTCGAAATCATGTTGAGAGATTAACTCTACTGAGTGACTAATTCGATCGTCCATCAAGGACACAAATTGTGTAACTAACTCAGTAGATTTAAAAGGACTAAATCGAAAATTTGGTAAGGTTTATTCAACCCCCCCCCTTCTAAACCTTACACTTACACCCCTTGGGACCTACATTTGCGATTCTATTTTTAAAGAAAATACTATTAAAACATTGTGAATTTTTTTTCAAATAAAACATCATAAATATATAATAATTTTTTCAATAATTAAAAAAGCTAATGGATTCAGTCGAGTTTGAAAATGAAAAACTCAGACTCATTTACACTATTAAATGAGCCGATTGCATGCAACTCCAGATAGAGCTGTCAAAATGAGCCCGACCATTCATGTGTATTCTCATGGGTTGAGCCAGGTTTGGACTTCAAAAATAATGGCCCCACCGGGCCATTTGACAACTTTGGGTCCGGATAACTCGAACCTATTGGCTTCCCTAATTTGGTCCTACTCCTATCCATTCAAATTTCTAATGCATCATTTTTCCTTTTCTGGTAAATACATACATATATACAAATTGTTCGTTTTTAAATACTGGATTCTTATACAAAGTAGATGGCATTATACAAATTAGTCTTTTTTCAATGCGATGCAGATGTGTATATTTGTAACACGTCATTTTTTTACTGTGATTAGAGCTATGAATTTCGCTCGCCCTGAAAAAGACCGGCTGGCTCTAAATTTAGAGGCCCGAAATGGCCGGGCTTTTTAGCCCGAATCAGCTAGGCCCAGAACGCCTGCACCACCAAGTGGCCTGATTTTTTTAGTGCATTTTCATGGGCACGGGCCGATGGGCTCCTAAAAAGGCCCCAATCACCAAGCTTGACCCGACCTAGCCCAACCCGGGATTTTTTTCGATTCGCCCGGCGGGTCCGGGCACCGGGATCGGCCCGCCCGGCCCGATCAATTTGACACCTCTAATCGTGACATGTGTATTTTTCTAATAGTTCTATGAATTATGGCTCATGCATCGTAATAATTTTAATTTAGCATCAAAAAAATAGACAAAAAATACTATTTAATTTTTTTATTGATAAAGTCAAAAATAAAAAATAAACATCATACCTCATAATTATAAAAAAAATACATTCAATTCAATGTATTTGTGTTCGATCTTTTTCATACAACCGCACATGTGTACCATCATCTTCCATTTCGTTTTAGTCATGTTTAGATTCCTAATAAGTGTGAAAATATGTGCTATACTTTTTCAAAATTGTAGTAGTAAATTCAGATGTAAAATAATTTTCCAAAGTTATTCGTATATGTAGGAGAACTAGAGGTGGCAAAATCCAACCCAAGGTTGGGCTGGGCTGTAGTTTTTAAGGCCCAAACAAAGTCGGGCCTGTTTGACCGGCCGACGGGTCGGCTTAGCCCGACTTTTCTGCCTACCAATTTTTCTACATGTGGGTTGGTTGGGCGGGCCAGGTAATTTCGTGGTCTCGACCGAATTGGGCCGACCCGACCCTGGTCAAATTTTCGCAGGCCCAATGGGCTCGGGTGCCTGGCCGGCCCGACCACCCCATTTCCAAATTCTAGGAGAACTAAGTATATTAATTAAGTAAATAGAGACAATAAAACATAGTTTGGACGATATTATCAATTTTATTATATTTATTGGAGATATTTTTATTTTTTGTGGATTTTGTCTTGTATTTTATTTATTCATGTTGTTAATTCAATTTTTAAATTTTTGAAATTTTCTTGTGGGGATTTATATTGTATTATTTGGAATTTTCAATTATTATGTTCTATTTAAGTTCTCATATTTGGTATTTTTCAGATCATACGATGCACAAACTGTATTTTTATAAAATAATTTTTACTGATTGCAAAAACTTTAGAATTTTAATAATAATTAAAATATAAAGATAATTAATTTGATTATAGTTCATATGATTAAATAATATAAAAATAAAATTATTATAAACTATGAAAAAAATCTTTTAAAATACAATATATTTGGTTGATAATAACTTTTGTGAATGTGAATTATATCTATATATTGAACATATTTATCCATAAGAAAGTAAAAGTTTGAAAAAACACTAATTGACAATATGGAATATTTAAAGTATATTATTTTTAAATGCAATCAATAACAGAGTCATTTTAAATTACAATATCTTTTTAGGGTCGAGAAAGTTGAACAGATGTTAGAATTATTAAAAGAATAAAACAAAAATCATGTTTATATTTAGCAACATAATTTTATGGGGAATTTTTTTAAAAAAAATATAAAATTATTCTATTTTTATATATACACATATATCAAAATAAATCAAATGGATAAATTCATATCTAATAGTCCAAATATACAACTTTAAAAGTTGAATATTAAATTACATATATAAATATAAAGATTTCTAGTAACATGAAAAGTACGATAATAAATATTGAAAAAAAATCATATATAAAAAACTATTATGAATGTAATTTCACATTAAATAAAAATTTATTTTCTTCATACATAAAAAAATACAATGTTATGTATGAATATAATTATTATATATGTGTATAACACTTGGATATATAGTATGATATATTTTCTTCAATTAAAATAATTATTTTTTTGATTGAATTTAATCAACTTGAATACAATAGTATATGATTATGAAGAAATGGGATACGCTCAATTAACAACTATACACATACCATAAATAGCCAAAATACATGAATATATCAATTGATCTCCAATATTCCAAATGCATAATTTTTAAAGCACATTACAAAATAATGGGTAAATATATTTTATATGTTTTTATATTATGTTTATTTTTTATTGTATATATGCAATGTGAGTGTCAAATTGAAGATCGTAAAAAGACGATTAATTAGATATATTATACATCAACACGAATCTAAAACAAAAAAGTTATTAATAATAATAATAATTAATGTAGTACACTCATAGATTTGGAAACCTAATTTAAATAACTCTATTTTTTATGTAACTTTAAAAAGTGATTATTGAAAGAAAGTTAACTACCAAAAATAATAAAATCACAAATATTTATTACTTCTTATTTTTCCATAGATTTTTATTACATTTTTTAGAAAACTTTTATTACTTTTTTTAGAAAAATTTTATTACTTTTTTTAGAAGTGAAAATGGGCTAGAAAAATATTTGGTTACTATTCTGAGAACAATCTCTCTTTTTATATGTATACTAGATGATGCCCCGTGCGATGCACGGGCTATTCTAATATTAGAGTTGTCAAATGAGCCAGACCAAACGGGCCGCTGTGCCAAAGAGAAAATCCAGATTGGGTCAAGCTGAAATTCCATCTAATATATTTTTGAGATCGGTCTGACCCACTCCACACCATGAAATGACCGGTCCAATCGGGCCGCCCGACTTTGTGGCTAATTTAATTTTTTTGTATATTGTAAATTAAATAGTACTCATCATTTAATATTGATAATTTACAATAATAACAAATATGTATGTCAACAGAAAATATTAATTAACATTTTTGCATTTAAATAATTTAATAGCCCCCATGAGTCAATATTTATTTATAATTTTTGAAATTACACTATACTCTATTTTAATAAAATGTTATGAAAACATATTTTAAGATCTTTTATTTATTTTAAATTTTAAATAATAATATTATATTACACTTTAAACATATTTACTATATTAATTATGCATTGTTAAAAATAAATTAAATTCAATTTTATTTGTGAAGCTCCGATTTTTCCGAGCTTATAATTGATCCTTATTGTCGTTTATACATTTGATCGACTATTTTACCGCGTCATTTTGACGGGTAATTATTAATAATATATACATTTTGTACTTTATTTCATTTTATTTAATTACTTGTGATCATGATCTTTATTAATTCTATTTTGCATTTATGATCACTTGATTGATCATTATTACTATTTTTTGTATTTATTAGTCACCTTAGAATTTTGAGAGACTATTTATTTTAGAGACTTTTACCTTATAGAATTAAGATTTTGATTTAGTATAAGTAATCATGAGACTTACAAGTGATCAAGGAAATCACTAATTATTTTGGAGATTGGTATATTTCATCTATTATCATCAAATTTGGGACAAAAAAAAAATATATGGAATTACCATAATGCCATTATAGTGATTTGACCAACATGGATATTTTTGGAGTAAAAATATCATCCAACTCTTGTACACCTACACCTTATATTAGTCATCTTGTGTATAATTATACCATTAATTCAAACATTATACGCATCATCTCTTATATTACTTCTTTAATGATATTTTTGTCAACATGTTGGAAGTCTTCCAACATTCCATTCAAACCAAGTCTTGCCCATACCTTTGACCTTCAAATTGTCTCTCATGCATGAGGCAAAATGCAAGACACATTTGAACAAAATTCCTCCCCCCTCTCTCATCAAGGTGGGCGGCCATATGGCCATTTTTGTGCCAAAATTTCATTTCATTTTATCACTAACACATTCATCTCCTACACAAAATTCTCCTCCTTCTCTCTAAACTCCCAACTTCTCTCTACTCTTTCTTCTTACTTCTTCTTCAACACTTAGAAAATTTTCAAGATTTTTCCCCCTATTTCTTCCAAAAATCGAACACCCCTCCCTTCACAAGGTATGAAATGTTGTTCTCTAATTCATCTTGATATCCTCTAGCTACCTCCTTTCACCTCTTAACTTAAGTTTGAATTTGATTTGGAGGTACATTTAGAAGACTTTGAAGATTAGAGCTTGACATCATTTTGAAGAAGGACTTCAACTTGAAGAAGAACTAGTAGAGAATTTGGACTACAAGGTAAGAATTGAGTACTTGACCCTTCTTTTCCTCTTCTTTTCTATTTTTTTCAAATTTTAACACCCCTTTTCATTTTTGAGAAATAGGGGCTGACCTTAGGAGATTTTGGAGTTGAACCAAAATTTCCAATTTTAAAGCTTCAACTAGTCTCCAAACACCTACTACACAAGGTAAAGTGTAGTCCTTCTCATTTCCTTATTTCCTTCTTTTTCTCCTTAATTTTTCTCTCATTTTTCTAACTTCAAATTTTTGATATTTCTTGACTTAGGGGCTGACCTAAGAAGCCTCATCCAAAAATTGTGAAATTTATCCTTTTATTTCACAATTTCCAATTTTAAGGTGGGTGGAAAAATATTTTCCAACTATTAGGTGTTTTATTAAAATGCATGTAGAAAATTTGATCATGAGCCTTGAGATATATATAATCTATGTATTGCATGTTAATTTTATGCATCAAGTCATGAAAATTCTCAAGAGTTGCTCAAATTTGCTATTTATTGAATTTTAGGTGCATGTGTGAGACCCCACGTCTAGATAACTTTAAATCGTCACTTTTAAGGTAATTGATTATTATTTAGTCTAATTAAGTTTTGTTTAATTTTTGTATGTGGAATTTTGATAATGATTTTAATTTCCTAAGCAACTTATCAATTATTTAAGGATATTTTTATTATGACCATTAGGACGAGTTGACTTACTTAAATTTAGATTAATGGTTAATTAGTTAAAATGATTTTGGATTATATTAACATTAATTAAGAATTTAGTCATATTAATGCTAGCATTTTTAACTCATTAATTTTGTTATTTCTTTGTTTTTGTACGAATTGGATTTACTTGGTACTAATGCAGACCAAGTTTTATTCATGATGACTCACCTAGTTATTTTAGTAAAAAAAACAAAGGGGGACACCTAGGCATGGTCATTCCCTTATCACCTGCCACTTAGTATTAGATAAACCAAAGTTAATCACCAACACCTTTTATCACACACTCATCCCCTAAAGGAGCCAACACCACTTTCTCTCTCTACGTTCATTTCACTCGGCCGACAATAACTTCCGGAGAAAGAAACGGATTGATAATTTCTGAATTTTAAGTATTGTAAATTCCTTCTTAATGTGTGAATTTGGTATGTTATTGTGTTTATTTGTAATTTAAAGGTTTGTCAATTAGGAGGTTAGTAATGACTGCAACAAATATATATATATATATAGACACGAAGCATAGAGATTAATTATTATTTAAAGCTATAGAGGTTAATTATTATTTAAAGCTACAATTAAAAATAAAATAGAATTCCTTGATGAAACTAATAAAACTGGAATTGTGTTATTATGTGGGTGGACCTATCAATCTGTGAGTGAGTGATTTGATTAGTTTATACAAATAAAGAGATTTATACTTTAATTAGAAGGGTAATGGCGTAATGCTGTATAGCGTATTATTAATATTAATCATATGTAGACTACTGGGATGATGCCTTCTAACCAGAATGGGAGAAATAATTTGTAGTTTAGTATAACACTCAATTTTGGATTATGGAAGTAATTTTATTATTTTACAAAATTACCTAATTTAAATTCTAATTGTTAATAGTTATAACCTGCAGAACCAAGATCAACTAAACTTTTGTTGAGTTTAAAATTAAAATAAGTAAATGAATAAATATAATTAAGTGAATATCTAATCTATATTTTAATCAAATAGAAATCATACATAAAATAATATATTGTTTTCTCAGAGAAGACGAGATCGGACCCGACAAGTAGGATTTTGCATCCGACACATCATTAAAGTGACATCGGAGTTAAAGGTGGGCAAAATATTATTTCTCTAAAGAAAATAGGTTTGCTTTTAATTTCATTCGTTGTTGCACGCTTCATGATATCTATCATTTTATTTATAATTTAGTGGTCAATGAAAACATAAACCGATATTCATAGTTGAATTTATATCTCATTTGTGACGTGTAAATGCTTGACTTGGGACTTTGGATATATAAATATCATTTGACAATAATATTGGTTGATCGAGTCCATTTCGACGCTGGGTAGGTTAGACAACGGATCGAATTTCTGTGATCCTTGATTGACTACCCATTTGCCTAATCCCATTTTCGGCCGGGCCGAGACGGCGACGAACTTGGGTCGTAGAACGGTATATTCCTAATATGACGATCTCTCGGGTAAAAGCCCATAGCTAAAGAGACGCGAGCCAACCGGGAGGGATAAGGTGATCAAGGCTTCGCCAAATACATCATTAGGAGTTATAAGGAGAACGAAAGATCGTGGTCTGATCAATACAGATCCTACGTTCTCACTTCACGGATCGATGATTGACAAACCGATCACTAAATCGGCGACTAAAATCAATATCTAATAAATTATTGTTGCTTTGCCTCGTCTAAGGGGTGATGACGGTGAATGTTTGTTTATTGCTTGTGCATCATGGAATCATAAAATAAAGTTATCTTCTTAATCGCATTCCATTCCACTTCCTCACTCATTTGGCTCGTTTAGCTCACCCCACGTTTTGTTTCCTTTTTCCTTAAAATTTTTCGAAAGGTGAGAACTATGAAAATAGCGAGACCGACACAGATCGCCGAGTAACATTAGCTTGAAATCGCAGCTTTTCTTTTAAGCCATGTTATGACTTGTACATATTTTTGTTATGTCCCTGCGCGGACAACTTGTAATATATAGGTTGAAGTCAGGTTCTGTACTTCAGACTTCAGTTGTATTTTGGTTTGTTATAATAAGTGTTGTAAGTTCGAACTAAATATTCGAGAAGAATTTGGCTTGTATGATTATAATGGTTTGTAATGACTATTTTATATTATTATTATAGTTTACCTTTCTATATTTCATATGTTGGGGCGTGACAGTTAGAGTGGTATCAGAGCTTAGGTGTGAAAAAGGTTACACCTAAGCCAACCCAGGATAGGATTTTCCGCCTGTGGAATTGGGTACCCCGACTAGACCCCAAGACTGAAGTGTTGAATTAGGATACGACCTCCTGAAGATTTCATATAGGGTTTGTAGGTCCCAAGGGGTGTAAGTGTAAGGTTTAGAAGGGGGGGTTGAATAAACCTTACCAAATTTTCGATTTAGTCCTTTTAAATATACAGAGTTGATACTACACACCGTGTCTTGATGGACAAATCAATTTAGTCAATCGAAGAGAGTTAGTCTCTCAACGCACTCAACCGAGCCGTTGATGGAATAACTCACCGTTGGCTTTAAATTAACTCAACTGGTTTTATTTTCAGCGGAAGACTTAACACCCTTAAGTTTGATTAAGCAAGGATTTAGTGCTTGGTTTAGTACTTAGAAATTATCCAGTGGATAGCAAATTTATCAAATAGATATAAGCAATTAAGATGCGAAATTAAAGTGCTAAAATGTAAATGACACAATAAAATTTTTATAGAGGTTCAAGATGGGGTAATTCTTTTACTCCTCTCTTCTCCAACTCCTGAGAGAATCCACTAGGTAATGATCGATATACAAAGTGGTAAGTCCGGTACATGTCTTGATCACACGGCCGACTTGATCCTTAGGGACTCGACCGAGACGCCTTGATCACTCACCAAGCTTCTCGACGACTCAGACCTTCTTCACAGGGCGTACCGCTTTGCTACTACAAACTCACTTGCTCAAGCTCTTTGGATTTGATCACGAAGCCCTCCAAAAGCTCAAGTCTTGGTTCGACCACAACCTTCCTACAATCCTTCGTGGAATGTAGACCCCTTAATTTTTCAAGATTTTCCTCTTCAACCGATTGAAGTTATCTTTCCTTCACAAAGTGAGTGTTGGATTGATGTTCTTCGTAGTGTAGCTTGAGGATTGAGAATGTTTCGGACTTTCTAATAATTGCTTGAACGTCTTTGGTTCAGTCCAGAATTGTGTCACACTTGTGTCCTTTTTTCAAATGAACTCCTCGGCCTTTTATAGTGATCTTTCAAAAATTTGCCCGTTGAAGAGATAGGCTTATTTTTGAAAGTCACTTGCGTCGTTGGCTTGTCTTGTTGCGATCCTTGGAATTGCCATTTCCTCGTATGAATTGTTTTTTCACCTTTTCGTAGTTCGACACGGTGTAGTGCTTCCCATTGGTTCATTCCTTTTGCGCTTCTCGGGACCGAGCACTCCGAGAAAGGTGATATGGAGATATTACTTGTTTAAGTAATTCTCTTGATTTCTTTGCAACGGATCTTTTACGCTTATCTCGACTGACCGCATTTTTGCTTTCCCGGGTGACTTAGAGTCACCTTCCAATCATTGGATGACTCTTTCCTCACTTCAACTTGAGACTTGGCTTTTCTCGAGTTGACTTGACGATACTCCACTCACCGCATCTCACCGCTTCTTCAAGAGAGTTCCCGTCTACTCTTTCTTTGCCATACTCACTGCCTCTGCAATGAGTCTTCCTTCTAGTCTTCATTGTCTTCTTGCATGTTAGGGCGTAGACTTAACTTAACTCGGCTTGGCCACTCTATTTATTACAATGCATTTTACAACAAGAATCGGGGTGCCAACTTCCTATTCTAAGTTTTACATGACATTCATCAAAATCTAAACAATAAATTTCCTAACAATTTCCCCTTTTTGATGATGCCAAAACTTAAACCATTCAAAAATGCAAATAGCAAAGATACATACAGATAGTGTATTGACATAGAATGTATGCGCAGAATCAATTCTTTTATTGATCATAACATTCTTGTTCTTTTACACAACTGTTTACAAGGTGTATCAAAGCACATATTTGTCTACACAGAAAATAAAGAATTTATAGCTTTATTTCAGAAGACTTACATTGTATGTATTTACATAATAAAATACACGAAGGGGTGGACAACAACACTTCATCTCCTTCGCTGTCTCCTTCTTTCATCTTGTTCAAGATCTTCTTCTCTTTCTTCTCTTTTTCTCATCGTCACCGCTTTCTTTTTCTTTTCATATGCCTTTCTCGGCAAATCTTCATCTCTTCTTAATCTTTCCCCGTCTTTCCTCCCATAGCTGAGTTTGTCTCTTATTTTCTTCTTCTATTCTTTTTGCATACTCAGCTAATTTACTTTTAGCCACTTGCAAATTTGCTACTTGGTCAAGACCAGCCCAAGAGATCCCTCCTTTCTTGTCCGGATCTACGTATTCAATGTTTTTGGGCGAGGCCTGGTCCTGCTTCTTCCTCCACCACCGCTTCTTCCTCTACCTCCTGGGCGTGTCTTTGACTTGGGTCTTCTTCTTTCCACCCACCACGGAGTGACCAAAGAGAGCGATCCGGTGGTGGTCCGTCTTTGTCACTGCCTTCTTCACATAACGTGAGACCCTTTTCCCAAGACAAGTCCCAAGCTTGAGCCATAGACATATTTGCAAAGTATCCTTCGATTCGAGCGTTTTAAATTCATCAACCGATCGTGGCTCCGCCCCGACATTTGAGATGGCATAAGTGTCTCTCGCTTCACCGAATGCCTCCATGCTGTTTCAAGATGTTTATAACCCGGGCATCCATTCTTCCTTCCACTTCCTTCATCCCCGCTTCAATTGTTTTTCTCTTTTCACCATAGATATAGCAGAGTGTTGGAGTGGCGAGTCACAGGAGTTTGTTCATTGATAATGTCACCGTGATGCGACCCCGTTGGGGGTTTGTGCAATCATTAAGGTCACATCTTTCGATCCTTCCCCTCAATGATTTTCCTTTCTTTTGTTTCAACACTTCCTCACTGCCTTTCCCTTCACAGCTTGCATCCTCTTTTTCGGCTTCGGATCGTTTCGTGCTTTAAGGTATTCCTCTTCCCCCTTTTGGCATCATCAAAAGAGAGAGGACACCTAGAAACATACGGCAAGCGAAAGTCGAGCTCACGATGGTAGAGTTCTGTTTTGAGTCCTGCCGCAGAGTATGCAAAGACGAAATTCGGATCGAGTAGCGTTGGACTCTGCTGAAATCAGCTTCATCTCAAATGAGAAGGTTGAATTTTGAGTTCATGGTTTCTTCCAAACGCTGTAGATCACTCTTGTTTTGCTCACGCAAATGCTTTATCTCGGCAATGTGTGCTTCATGCATGTGCTCAATATGTTCTTTCAGCCTTCGTTTTTGCATCAAAGATTTTCACTCTCCATACCAGCAGCTTTGTTGAACAATGTCCTGAAGTATCTAACTTGTTCCACACGCATTGTTTGTTTGTTGCCACCATTCCCCGATCCTCGATCAAGTTATGCCTCTTAAATCGCCAGAAGATTGGCATCTCTGTTGTCCATCGCATGTCCATAGAGGCCTCGATGCCTCTCCATCCGTTCAATCTCGGCCGAATAATGCCTTGAACACTTCGCGGACTTGATTGATTCCTCCGTTGCGGTGATGGCCATGCAAAATAAAAATCATAATCACCGGAACAATGGTGCCGATGGAAAAAGCGGAGCTGGTCTGTGGTAGCGTCGTTTTCGTTCTCTTCTCGACTCTTCATGGAGGTCGGGTACCTCCAGGGAAAAAGGAAAAGATTCTATAAAGGATTCATCACCGCCAACCGGGATTTGTTCGATGATGAGCGGTGAAGTTCTTTTTGGAATCGACCTGCTTCAGCTTGAGGAGCTGCGCAGCGACTCTAGTTCACTGGGGTTTGTTGTGAAGTGGACCCAGCTTGCCGAGCCTCAAATGTCTCTCAACTTAGGTCTCACCGATTTCTCCAATCGAGTAGATCGTCCTTGGCCTTATCGTAGCGTCACCGGACGATGATGAGATTTCCATTGGTGGCTCATCATCAAAATTAAAGGTTTGACGAGTAGTCTCTTGGGATCGACTTGCTCGTGCTTGGAACATCCGCACCGAGTCTTTTGGATCTCGCATCGGGATGACTCGCTTCTTCTTCGCCTTCCGATCCCGAGAAAGGTTACATCAGGATTATCCTTGGAATCATGAAGCGCTTATCTCCTTTTTTCGGATGGGTCGATGATAGCAGAGGGATGTTCTCTACTTTAGCTTCTTTACCCCCGGAAGTCTCAACCTCCCGTAGGCCTTCATTACCTCCCGCAGCTCAACTGCAATGAGGCTCGACCTCCCTTTCGACAGGTCACTGCCTTAGGGTCTTCGTGGTGGCATCCACCGAGTCTCAACCCCATGGATTGCACTTTCATCGCCTGCAGTGTTAACTCCTGTATCGTTCTTCCTCAGTGCCTCGACGCATCGCGCCATTAGCCTTCGAGCGCTTGACACTCGGTGAGACAGTCTCAATCGCCTGGAGCTTCGTTGAACTGGCAACTTGTCATTGCTTTGGTGGTTGTACTTTCTCCACTTCGCCTCCCGGACTCATTGTGGAGTCATCTGCAGATTCTCCGACCTTGTTGCAAAAAGGGAGTTTCCCCGGGCGCACCACCGAGTGACTTGAATGGGGTCACTCGTCTCCAAACTCCCTACTGCCGCTATTGAATGTTCAGCCGTTGGGGGGTGGTAAGACACCTTCAATAGGGGTTGGCTCGACCGGGTCCCCACTATCCCGCCATCGCCAAGTCCCTTATCGCCTTCTTCCGAGTGAGGGAGGTGGTGGGAGCAACAACATGGCGATTTGCTTTGAACCACTCCCATTGGATCAATTTCACCGTGTGTTCGAGGACTCTCCTGGTCCCTCCATCAATCTTTGCTCGTGAAGGATTCTCGATTCATGCAATGCTTGCCGCATTTGCAACTCTTCGTCGGCAAAGAAGATTCTCCGGATCCTCATCACCATCGGAGAAGACATCAAGGAGAGGATGTGTGTTCTGTGGTGCCGAGATAGGGCGTATGCTTTGGCTTCTCACGTGCCTCGCCTTCCTCGCATGTCTTTCCTTCTCCTTGTCCTTGAATATCCGCAGGATGTCCGTGCGCTTGTCTTCATCTAGTGTTGGGATTACATGGTTAGTCCAAGGAAATTTAACAGCCTCCTCTTCTTCTTCTATAAACTCGGGCCGTTGGAACTGTTCCCTCGATTTACTCAATTTCCATTTCCTCCACTCACGCAGACGATTTTGACGATCGGAGAAGGTATTTGAGTGTCCTTCTCGACCACTTTTTGGGGAGACACTACTGCAGGGGCAGGTGACTCTCTGCGAGGGCAGGAGCAAGTTTGACTTTCTTTCTTTGCAGGGGCAGTCTTCTTTCTTGGGCCGCAGGGGCAGCCTTTTCTTCTTGGTGGAGAGGAACTTTCTATCTTGGTCACCGATTCCCCCTCACTCGTGTCGCCTCTCTTGGCGTAGGCTCTCTTCTCAGCGCCTGGAGAGGTTTGCTCAAACATCCTCTTGTTAACATGGAATGCCTTCCCATGTCTAAGAGGACTCCTTTCACCTCCATCACCGGCCAATCACTAGGCCATATCCTAGGATCCTCCAAATGTGCCATCTTCCTTGAAGGATTTGTTCCTACGATCCGCGGGCAGAGTCTTGTAGAGACAAACTGGCCCGGTTATTTTCTTTTTTCTCGATAATTGCAGCCATTACAATCACTTTGCTTTTGACGATTGGTCAAAGTCGCCAAATTTGATGTCAATACATTTGGCAACTATGTCCAACAACTTGTGATAATCCTCTTTTCGTGATCTCTTGTTTGTTTGTGTACACTATTTTATCAAAGCAAAAGTCGGGCTTGGCTATTTCTTTCCAAGCATCACCCAAGTTTACATCGGTTTACAATTTCGAGGCTCCTTCGATTGGTAGTGAGCAGTGTTCACCAAATCCTTGCGAGATAGTCACCGCTTCCGTGAACAGATGACTTTATTCCTTCATCGTGAATCTCGGCATTCACGTAGAATTGTGCGACCTCCTCCACATAGGTCATTGGATATTCTAACGCCGAAACGGTTTTACCGGCCGTTTCTAATTTCTCAAGAATTTTCTTCACTAGGGTGTCGTCGGACCCTGTTTCACCATGCCGTCGAAATCCACAAAGAGACCCTGTGTGGATTTGCTTCCCTAACTTGGTAAAATCATAGGTTGGTGCCATTTTTCAAGATTTTATCAAAGAAAAACTTAGAGATTGATTTGCGAGATAGATAGGGTTTCGAGAGAATTTTTGGCTTTGCTTTTGAGAGAAGGAAAATCAACATTTGGTAGTGTGAGAGAGAAAGCGGACGGAAATGGTTTAAGTATGGTTTATGAAAGGACGTGCGGTGGCTTTTGAAATGTGATCGAAATCAACGGCTTAGATTTTGCACGCCTATTTAGCATTTAATGTCTCGTATTTAATGCGGGCAAGATTTATATCCAATCATAAGCTTGGTGTGCGACTTTATGTCCGTACACATCATCATTATCCGACGTATTCCTTAAAAACATTCCCGCTTAGTCAAACGATCAAGTTTTTGTCACTTTGCTCATAAGTAACTCAAACCTTATCCTTTAGGGCCGATTTAACTCTTCTTCTCACGCTTCTCTTAGTGACTCATTACTAACAAATGACTTGGTATAGTTGTCTTTTCCGATCTGACTAATTTACTTAGCTGATTTGTGAGTTCACTCTTTTCCCTTTTTGTGTTCCATTTCTTTTCTTTGATTCTTCCGAGTGTCACCACCAATTAACCCCAACTCATGTTTGAGTTCTTCAAATCTTGACTCACATAATGGTTTTGTGAAGATGTCACCAATTGTTTATCGCTTGAGATATATTCCAAGATGATGTCCTTCTTTTCAACATGATCTCTTATGAAGTGATATCCGACATCGATATGCTTTGTTCTTGAGTGCGGACAGATTTTTGAGTAATGGCAATTGCACTTGTGTTATCACACATGATTGGAATTTCTTTTTCCTCAACTTCATAGTCTCTCACCGTTGTCTCATCCATAGGACTTGGGCACAACACGCTTTGCCATGATATGTATTCTCGTCACCGAGAGGTGGCTATTGAATTTTGCTTCTTGCTAAACCAGAAATCACTGTTTCCTAGCATTTGACATGTGCTCAAGTGCTTTTTCATTAACTCTGCATCCAAAGATAGTCGAGTCTCAATAGCCGATTAGCTTGAATCCACCTTCCTTTGGATACCAAAAGCCAACTTCTCGCTTCCTTTCAAGTATCTTAATATTCTCTTAGTCATTATATGGCTTTCTTTTGGAGTAGATTGAAATCTTGCACATACACCTACAACAAAGGTGATGTCCGCCCGCTTCTTTGTAAGATAGAGCAATGATCCAATAAGTGCTCAGATCTTGTTTGATCTACAAAGCTTGCCATCCGCATCCATGTCCATTTTGATGATGTATTCATTGGTATTTTCACGAAGACTTCTCCTCCATACCAAACTTCTTCATTAAATCTCTCTGGTGTATTTTGTTTGACTTATGAAGGTTCCATCCTTCACTTTGTTTCACTTGGAGTCCAAGGAAGAATGTCAGGGTTCTCCCATCATGCTCATTTCAAATTTACTTTGCATGAGGTTTGAAAAATTTTCACACAGACTCTTTGTTTGTAGATCCAAAAATGATGTCATCTACATATATTTGAACAAGCAAGATACTCTTTTTGTCTTGAATTCTGAAAAGTGTTCTATCTACTTTTCCTTTTGTGAATCCATTTTCGCTAGGAATTGTGACAAGGTATCATACCATGCTCTGGTGCCTGTTTCAATCCATATAGAGCTTTCTTGAGTTTGTATACTTTATCTCCAAGAGTCTTCTGCTCAAATCCGGGAGGTTGTTCAACATACACTTCTTCTTCCAATAAACCATTTAGAAATGCACTTTTTACATCCATCGATATACAAAGTGAAATTCTTGTGAGTCGCATATAGGCAAGAAACATCCTTATAGCTTCCAATCTTGCTACAGAGCAAATGTTTCATCAAAATCTATTCCTTCTTCTTGGCAATATCCTTTGGCTACTAATCTTGCTTTGTTTCTTACCACGTAACCTTCCTCGCTCATCTTATTTCCGAACACCCATTTGGTGCCGATAACATTTTGATGTATGGGTCTTTGCACTAATTCCCATACTTTATTTCTTTCAAACCGATTCACTCTTCTTGCATAGCTTGAATCCAATGTGCGTCGTCCAATGCTTGTAACACATCTTTGGGCTCTATTTGCGAGATGAAGCATGTGAACATAGCTTCTTGTTGAGTTCGATCTTGTTTTTACACCTTCTCTTATGTCTCCAATGACAAGTTCTCGTGGATGGTCTCTCGGCCATCTTACATCAGTTGGAGTAAGTTAGCCGGATTCATTGTCTTGCACTGTGTTGTTCTTTGTGGGTCGCTCTCTCGTGATCACTTAGCCGCAAATTTTCCAAATTGCTTTTGAGATTCACTATCTCATCTTCTTCTCGAGTTTATAGTTCCAAATTTCAAAGATAGGACTCTTCTCGCATGGTTGGATGACTCAAACTTATCGGTTGACTCTTCAATGTCTTCTCCATTTACATTTGGCTCATCGAATACCACATGAATGGATTCTTCCGCAACCATAGTCCTTTTGTTGAGTACTCAGAAGGCTTTGCTTTGTTGAGTATCCTAAGAGGATACCTTCATCGCCTTTAGCGTCAAAAGCTTTTAGATTGTCTTTTCCATTGTTGTGGATGAAGCATTTACATCCAAATATTCTCAAATATGCAACATTTGGTTTTCTTCCACCAAATCTCATAGGAGTCTTTGTCACCGCATTTTATCATACATCTGCTTTTTGAGTGTAGCAAGTCGTGTTGATTGCTTTCCACCAAAATCTTTTTGGTAACCCCGCTTGACTAACATGGTCTTTGCTTTCTTCCTTGAGTGTTTTGTTCCTTCTTTCTCGCAACTCCATTCTCACATTGTGGAGTCCTTGTCGCCGATAGTTCATGACCAATACCATTTTCAATACAATACTCGAGTTATTATTCCATTGACAAACTTAGTTCCTCGTCTCGATCTTATTTTGATAATGGTTTGCTCTTCTCGTTTTGAATCCTCTTCATCACCGTGTGGTAGTTTTTGTAGAGTTTCTTTCTTCTTACACATGAATATTGTCCATGTATATCTTGAGTAGTCATCTACTACCACCAAGGTGTATTTCTTTCCACTTATGTGCTAGTTCCATCAGGCCAAATAGATCCATATGTAGCGATGCAATATTCGTGTTGAAGATGGGCATGTCTTTTCTTTGAATGATGATTTGATTTGTTTTCCTTCGACATGCGTCACATATACTCTCCTTTTTGTATACTTCGAGTCCTGAAGTCCTTCCACAAGATTACTTCTTTGCAAGCTTGTTAATCGTTTTGAAATTTAGGTGACTCACTTTTTGTGCCACAGCCAACTTGATTCAAATTTTTTGCTAGTAGACAGTCTTTGGGTGTTGCGATTGACCAATCCACGACATACATATTCTTCTGTCTACATCCTTGCAAAGACAACTTCATTTGATTCAATATCCTCGATTTGGCATATACCCATGTTAAATCCAATGTTATAACCCTTGTCACGAGTTGGTGATGCTTAGCAGTTGAAGTTGAGTCCTTCAACATATGCAACATCTCGTGATTTCTAATCCATTCCTCTTGATGGATCCAATGCCTCTAATTTCACCTCCGAGCTTCATTTCCTCCAAATATGACTTTTGCTCCTTTAACTTCCTTGAATTTTGACAGATTTTTCTTGTTTCTGTCATATGTTTGGAATGCCCACCGCCCATGTACCAGGTTCCTTGGCACTCACTGCTCAACCCGCAATCAAGGAAATTAAGTTTTAGGTACCCATATTTGTCTCAGGTCCCGAGGGGTTAGAATTGTAAGATGATCCAACCAACTTATAGCCAAATGATTTGACTCTAAGGGGTTGCCATCTATCGTGCCATAATCATAATTAATCTTGGCAAATTGCTTGGGGATTTTAGGTTCATACAAATCTCTTTTGTCTCAGTATGCCTATGTATATGTTTTAGCAATCGCCTTCTTTGGGTAATTGTGGTGTCTCGAGTGTAGTGTCTAGGTGCATATTTATGCTTTGATGAAAGCTCTTATACTTTTGGAATGGCCTTTGCTTGAGTTCTGGCCTTTGCCATTTGGGCTTATATTCCATAAGTCTATGCCGATAATTCACTTCATTCCAATCACTTGCTTGGATATTTTCTACCATTCCCATCATATGTATTTCTTTTATAGATTTTCTGGGGTTTTTTGGTAGCTCTACTTCTTCTTTACAGAGTATTTTTCTTTTGGAGTTTGGCTTGAGGAACTCGATCAATCTCTTCTCAATGCCCTTTCAAACTCAACCAAGTTGTTTTTTCTTTTCTTTTATAACCAAGGCCACTTTGCTTGTAATTGTGCTTTGGAGTGAATGTGTGTGTAACATTTAGAGTTTTGGATTTTTAGACTCTTCATTACTTGAAGATCCTTTTTCCAAAATCACTTTTGAGTTTGACATAGACAGAGGAATTAAATCCTAAGCCTGTCTTGTCTCCACATTCTCTTTGACTCATAATAAGATCATCCAATGATTTGGATGCCTTAGTGAATGAGGCAATAACATTCTTGAGGTCATTCTCCTCTTCTCTATGGCAAAGAATTTCTGCTATTAACTTAGTATTTTCACCTTTAAACTATCATTCTCATCAATATTTGACTTGAGTACTCGGCTCCTTAGTCGACTTTGAGTTTTGGCTTTTGAGTAGTTTTTTTCCTCATTTAATAGTGTGTGTGAGGATTTAATGTGTTCAAAATCTTTCATCATTTTGCCTAATGAATCATAAAGATCGGTGGGTGATGAAGTGTGTGTGTGTCACATCCACTATCACTAGAGTCCGAGTTTGATGAGTTAAAGTGTACCTTATCTTCCTGGTCGGTTGATCTTGTTCCTTGGCCATTAAAATGATCGGGCTTCTTCTTCGTAGTCACTTGAGTAGTCGCTTCATCGCTCTCTGGATCACTCTCTCTCTTGACTTGGCTTGTTTCAAATGATCTCTGCAGCCATCATTGCCTTTTTCTTTTTCTTGTCTTCTTTCTCTCAAGACCTTTCTTTTTCTTCATTCCTGTATTTGTTAACTACAGGATATGAGCAATCAATGGCATAGTGACTGGTTGTCTCTGCCCCAAAGATAGATATTCAAAGATTTTGATCGACTCTTTTCCATTCTTGGATTGTCACCCTTTGATACTCAACTTTCGATGATTTGTTCTCTTGGTTGGCCTATCTTCCCTTGATTTGGAGGAGCCGAATGTCTTCCGGAAGATTCGCCCTTTCCTCTCTTGTAGTTCTTATTGAAGAACTTGTTGAATCTTTTGACCATCGTGGCTATTTCTTCAGATCAATGACTTTTTGACCTCGGCTCTCTTCCCATCTTTAACAATTAGAGCAATTGTTTTGGGTACAAACTGCCTCTTCCTCGGTCTTTTCTTCTCACCAAACTCGTAGGCTTTGAGGTCCGAGAATAATTCATGGTTGGATGTCTTTGATAGGTCCATGGAATGTCTCGATGCCATGACCTTCATTTCCCATTCACCGGAAGACTTTATAGGATCTTCATACACATTTCCTTCTCGTATATTCCTTTCCAAGTGCGATAACTCGTTGGTGATTTCGTGAATCGAGCATCCGGTTGATCCAGGTTTTCTCCGAGATCATTTTGAAGTTCTCAAATTTCATGATACCCACCGATAATTTGTTTTCTTTGATTTGCTCTGAGCCTTCACAAATCAATGTGAGCTTGTCCCAGATTTCTTTGGCCGTTTTGCATGATTTGACTTTATTGAACATGGCTTTGTCCAAGGTTTTGTAAAGGATGTCCTTGGCTACATTATCCAGGTTGTATCTTTTTCTCGACATCATTTGTCCACTCGCTTGGTTTTCAACCATGACTGGTCCGGGGCAACATCATCTTCTCCTTCACCGCAGCTCTTACAAACTGTGTTCACCTTTAAGATTTGCGGTGGCCCATCTTCTATCACTATCCACATCTCATCATGTAATGCTGATAGATGAGCCTGCATACGAATTTTCCAATCATCAAATTCTTCAATTGTGAACATAGGGATGCGTGTCAAATTTGCTTCCATGATAATAACTTCTAATGATAGAAAGAGTTTTGAGAGTTTAAGTACTAAAGCGGACTTTGAAAAGTTTGGAGATCTAGTTCAAGAACCGGTGCGGAGGGTTCAATGAACCAACCGCTCGATACCACTTGTAGGTCCCAAGGGGTGTAAGTGTAAGGTTTAGAAGAGGGGTTGAATAAACCTTACCAAATTTTCGATTTAGTCCTTTTAAATATACATAGTTGATACTACACACAAATTGTGTCTCTTGATGGATAATCAATTTAGTCAATCAAGAGTTAGTCTCTCAACAGACTCAACTCGAGCCGTGATGGAATAACTCACTTTTGTTGGCTTTAAATTAACTCAACTGTGGTTTTGTTTTCAATGGAAGACTTAACACCCTTAAGTTTGATTAAGCAAGGATTTAGTGCTTGGTTTAGTACTTAGAAATTATCCAAAGGATAGCAAATTTATCAAAGATATAAGCAATTAAGATGCGAAATTAAAGTGCTAAAATGTAAATGACACAATAAAATTTTTATAGAGGTTCGAAGATGGGGTAATTCTTCTACTCCTCTCTTCTCCAACTCCGGAGGAATCCACTAGGTAATGATCGCATACAAAGTGGTAAATCAGGATACAAGTCTTGATCACACATTGACTTGATCCTTGGGACTCGATGAGACGCCTTGATCACTCAAAAGGCTTCTCGTGCGACTCGACCTTCTTCACAGGCACCGCTTTTACTCTGACTCACTTGCTCAAGCTCTTTGGATTTGATCACGAAGCCCTCCAAAAGCTC
The DNA here is from genome assembly GCA_016081115.2 of Rehmannia glutinosa. Taxonomy (NCBI): domain Eukaryota; kingdom Viridiplantae; phylum Streptophyta; class Magnoliopsida; order Lamiales; family Orobanchaceae; genus Rehmannia; species Rehmannia glutinosa. The sequence continues at coordinate 280,946 of JABTTQ020001847.1, read as the reverse complement.
AAGTCTTGGTTCGACCACTGAACCTTCCTATAATCCTTCGTGGAATGTAGACCCTTGATTTTTCAAGATTTTCCTCTTCAACCGATTGAAGTTATCTTTCCTTCACAGTGAGTGTTGGATTGATGTTCTTCGTAGTGTAGGCTTGAGGATTGAGAATGTTTCGGACTTTCTAATAATTGCTTGAACGTCTTTGGTTCAGTCCAGAATAACTTGTGTCACACTTGTGTCCTTTTTCAAATGAACTCCTCGGCCTTTTATAGTGATCTTTCAAAAATTTGCCCGTTGAAGAGATAGGCTTATTTTTGAAAGTCACTTCGCGTCGTTGGCTTGTCTTGTTGCGATCCTTGGAATTGCCATTTCCTCGTATGAATTGTTCTTTCATCTTTTAGTAGTTCGACACGGTGTAGTGCTTCCCATTGGTTCATTCCTTTTGCGCTCGCTCGACTCGAGCAAAAGGTGATATGGAGATATTACTTGTTTAAGTAATTCTCTTGATTTACGTGCAACGGATCTTTTACGATTATCTCGACTTGTTGCATTTTTGCTTTCCCCAGGTGACTTAGAGTCGCCTTCCAATCATTGGATGACTCTTGTCACTTCAACTTGAGACTTGGCTTTTCTCGAGTTGACTTGATCGATACTACACTCACCGCATCTCACCGCTTCTTCATAGAGTTCCCGTCTACTCTTCTTTGCCATACTCAAATTGCCTCGCGAATGAGTCTTCCTTCTAGTCTTGATTGTCTTCTTGCATGTTAGGGCGTAGGCCGACTTAACTCGGCTTGGCCGCTCTATTTATTACAATGCATTTTACAACAAGAATTGGGGTGCCAACTTCCTATTCTAAGTTTTACATGGCATTCATCAAAATCTAAACAATAAATTTCCTAACAGGGTTACTTGAGTGATAAGTTATGACTTGTGCCTTACATCTTTACTTCTTTTCCTGCTAATTCTTTGATTATGATCTAATAAGGGTTTATTGTGTAGGAATGGATCCATATATACATTTGGATTGCATGGAACACATACATTACCTTGAAAACTTAGTGCAATTCTATACGGATCAGAGTGAGGAATTCCAGGTGTTGTTCCACCAACAACAACAATATACAAATCTGCTGGGGACCGAGCTAAATTTGACGCATGAGGTGATAAATGCAATGAAAGTTCAACTCAATCAACGGACTCTACAGACGGTGAATATGCAAATCATGAGAGAACAAGAAATGCAGATCATTCGGGCACGAGTGATCGATCTCTCGCACCGCCAAGGGAGCTACTCATCCAATAGCTTCATTTTCACCAGACTATGGGGAAACTGAGGACCAGAATGAGGACCCGGTCGAGGCTGAGTCAAACCCAGACATGGATTTTGTAATGTGGGAGATAGCCCCTGACGGGGTTATTATAATTGATCCATAGACTGTATGGATCATAAGGTTGTGTAGATATTTTGACTGTGGACTGTTGGGGACACCTATGTATATAGTTTAGTATGGGCGAAAGTAAAGCGTAGTACTAGCATAGGAACACATCACATTTTGCTCATCGGTGTTGTTTTGATTGTGTAACCTTGCGCCTGTAAATAACTGAAATGTATAATATATGTGTGTGAATGACATGATGTTTATCTTTCTACTGTTGATGGTGTTCTTTTCGTTATTGTGATTCATACAATAATTTAAATTTTATCCTTTGAGTACATTCATGATAATTTCCATGTTTCAGAATAAATGGCTGAAAGAGGAGACAGAGGTAGAGGTAGGCCACGTAAAAATCAAAGGTACGAGCCATACCCTCTGCAAGGGAGAGTTGCGGTTCCAGATGATCCACCACCCCTCCCCCTGTAGATGAAGAAAATTTGAATACTCAGGTGCTACAACAATTACTGGTGTTCTTGCAACAAAATAATCAGTAAAATCAACATAATGTAGGCCCAGTTGTCGAGACTCATGATAGAATTCTCGAAAGATTTCTACGACTTGATCCACCAATATTCCATGGTGAGCCAAACGATATGAGGGCAGAGCAATGGCTGGATAAAATGGAAAGTATCCTGACTGCTCTACATTATAACGAGGAACAAAAACTTATGTTAGCTCACCCCACGTTTTGTTTCCTTTTTCCTTAAAATTTTTCAGAAGGTGAGAACTATGAAAATAGCGAGACCGACACAGATCGCGAGTAACATTAGCTAAAATCTAGCTTTCTTTTTTAAGCCATGTTATGACTTGTACATATTTTTGTTATGTCCCTGCGCGGACAACTTGTAATATATAGGTTGAAGTCAGGTTCTGTACTTCAGACTTCCGTTGTATTTTGGTTTGTTATAATAAGTGTTGTAAGTTCAAACTAAATATTCGAGAAGAATTTGGCTTGTATGATTATAATGGTTTGTAATGACTATTTTATATTATTATTATAGTTTACCTTTCTATATTTCATATGTTGGGGCGTGACAGCATGCATGTGCAATTTAATGTTTTAATTGATGAATTCTTGTATGTATTGGACATGCATGTGTATGATCTTTAAAATCTATGTTTTGGATGCCTTATAACCTGGAAAAGTCGAGCATAATTGATTAAATTTCAATTTTGGACTTAAAAATGTAAAAATGGAAAGTTGGTGGACTAAATTGCAAGAAAATGAAAGTTAAAGGACCCCTCTGCAAATTTCAAAATTTGGGACTGTACTCAGGTTCAAAAATGACTTTTGGACATTTTAATAAAGTTTTAAGAGTTTTAAGATAAATAAAATCAACCTTTAAAAGCCCAAGGTCTAGATTGTAAAATTTTGAAAGTTTAAGGGCTACTTTGCAATTTTTAAAACTGCACCAGACCTAAACTTTAAAATTTGAAATTTTTACTCTTAAGGTACTGGGAATTACATATTTTAAAAGCATTCCAAAAATCCAAGTGTTTAGGGCTTGGAAAGTAATTTTACAAAAATTGAGGGACTAATGTGTAAAATACTAAACTTGAGGACCCAAATGAAATTTTCGGGACTTATGCAGCCCATGCACCTGGAAATAATAATTAACTATAACATAATTATATTTTGGACCCAAGGTTCAAATTTCATAACAATTGGATCCCTAAAAGCCTTAAAGGCTATTTTTTCAAAATGGGACAAAAATGATATTTTCAAAAGTTAAAGGACCTACACATATTTATTTTAAAATCTGATTTTGTCCCAATATCCTACTAACCTTAGTGACATTTTCCAACTGGAATCACATTAAAAGCCCTTCCGGTTTGTGAGTTCCGATTATTTTAAACTTAAGGACCGAATTGGTAATTTTTATAAATTTGGGGCCAATGTGAGAATTCTATAAAAACTCGACCTCAAAACTTTAAAAACCTGAATCTCTGGACAATTTATAGAATTTAGGAACTGACCTCATAATTGTTCAAGGTCGGGATATTTAATTATTCAATTTTTAACCCCAAAAGTGTTGGTTTTACAAAACGGGGCTAAATTACAATTTTTCTTTTATAAAGGACCTAACTCAAATTATTTTCTCTTTTACTAAAATTGCTCTGGACCCTCTGACTTGGAAATTTAATTAAAGTATTTATTTTCCCAAAAACCCTTGACTTATCGGATCAATTTGACCGATTAATACCCGATCGCGGAGCGACTTCCTCGCCTTGCGATTTCGAATCTATAACGGGACTTATGTTCCACCTGATCTTTCAAGATATCGAAGATTGCTTATCCTTCCGATGATCATCTTCATCCAAATACTCCACCAATGCCATAATTACCACTCGCGTTATTTCAAAAATTTTCTTGAATCGTTTCAATCAATAATACTCATTTGCACGGTTGATGATCGTCAGATTTGTATTTACTTTCCTTCCCGAGTCAACTTGGTGTGTCGAGCTCACAATCGGAATGGATACATCGGGGATGGAACCGGGCAGCTCGGCCGCTATTCCACTCTTCCTACCCCATCGTCCCTAATCCCGCAATTGAGGGACGGAGTTTGTCCAGGAAGCGGGTCGTAGTACTTGAGGTATAATCATGATTATGACAGATCCGAGCCTTGTAAACTCCACATGGATTTTGTCTTTGCCTATGGAGCGATACGGTGCCGGTCTTGGACCATCCTACCTGGAAGTTACAAGGAAGAACGGCGAATCATTGCTCGATCCACACGATTCGGAGTTATCGGACCCATTTGGTTGACGCTACAAACCGCACGCAACCGCTACTTGTTTTCATTGTTGGCGCTACAAATCCGTGACGCAACCATTATTTGCCTTGCATGGGATTGGCGTTACATTTCCGCACGCAATCCTACCGTCTTGATCGAATCACATAGTGCATGTGTGACCATGAACTTTTTCAAACAAGATAAGTATATTACTTAAATATATTTGTCACGACGCTTATGGATCGTGTGTGAATTCATGATCATACTCACGCGTTTTCATATAATCTGTTTTCTCACATTAACTATATTGCGCCGCACCGCATTACACGATCACCCCATCCATCGAATTTATGTCTCATCCCCACCTATTTTCTAACCTTAGATGAGGATTTCGTTGAAGATCTTTGAACCGCCCTGGATTGAGACCTTGTACTCCGCTTGTTGGATTTACTACTTCTTCTTGTTGTTGATTGACTCTTATCTTGTGTTTGTTGTTGGACTCTTGTATTTCTTTCTATTCCTTTGTAAATCGGCGGCGTAGGACCCTTTGACTTTAAGTTGTTATATTTGGTTGATCTTCGTATGTAATTTGGATTATGGATTGGACCGTAAGTTGTAATTGTACTTGTTATTTATTTTCCGCTTTGCTATTTAGACTCATTTGCATTGGGTTCTCATTGATATTTGTCCGACTTTTTTGTTATCAGTATTTAAGTTGTGGATCATTCGTCGCGTCCCGTTTGGGGCGTGACATTATTTAATAATACAATTAGAATATTGTACTATAAAAATCATATTACAATACAATTAAAATATATAATTTTCAAATATAATGACTAATTAATATATTTTAAAATTTAGCACACTCTGTACATATTCTTTTCAGTTTTGAAATAACATTATATTCTTCTTTCATCGTATATGAATTATATATTAAGAATTTGAGTTATATCAAAATTTAAAATATATAAAATAATTCATAGTTTGTAATTTATCCAAATTGTTCAAGAATAATTCGTTTACATTAAAAATGTGATATCACACTCCAAACATTTGTTTCTAGTATTGTTTATAAATTTTAAATATTTTAAAATAAATTCAGTTTATATTTTTTATAAATATAATAATACAATTAAACGATTAAACTCTAATGATGTATAGTGTAATACTAAATTACGATTCTAATACACTATTTTCAAAAATATAAAAATTATTATTACAATTAATATTTTGACTAAAATTATAAAATTATATTAAATTGATTGTAAAAAACAAAAGAGATAATATTATGGCCAATAATGTTGATTTGTTTTAATTTTTGTTTAGATCTTCCCGAATTTTTTAATACAATATTTAATATTGATTAGTCATAAATAATTACATTCATGTACTAAGACTTTTTCAATATAATGCAGGTATTGTGAAAAATATACAATACAGAAAGCATGGACATCCGCACCTAAGTTGAATTTAATACACATATAATCGTTATTTATATGAAATAAAATTTTCAGCAAAACATTAAATCTAAAAGGCATTGAACAAAAAATATAAATGTATAATATATTACCGTTAAATGAAAAACGCACTCAAGACTCGTGATTTGCTTATTATCGCCGGCTTGTTTTACTCGTACATTTGCACGAGCCTCAATTTGATTCGACAATGAATGTATGAAGAGAAGAAATTATATGTATGCTTTTAATTTTGCAAATACTTGAATGAATGTGCAAATAACCGAGCATAGGCATCTAATATTTATAGGATAAAATTTTCTTTTTTAACAGATTTTTAATATGCCAAATTTTTGTGCAATAAAATTAAATAAAGTAGTATAATTTCTCAAGATTTTTCTGGATTGAAAAAATATATTTTTAAGATAGTAAAAATCAATTCACAAATTTTACATTCCAAATGTAAGAGAAATTCGATACAAATTTTTGATTCATTCATTGATTTAGTTAGATTACAAATTTCCAATTTAAAATTTATTGATTCTTTCTAGCATGAAAAGGTCAAACATTCCTTGTACATTTATAATTACCCAAAATTCAGCAATAAAAAAGGCAACAAAAAGGTCAAACCTTCCAACTTTATTGGGCATTCTATGAATATCAATAATCAGGAATTATGACAACAAAAATCAGCAAAAACAGAGGTCAAACATTCTCATTTTATTAACTATCAGTATTTATGCCAACAAAAATCAGCAACAAATAGGTCAAATATTCCGATTTTATGAACTATCATCAATTATGGCAACAAAAATCAGCAACAAAGAGGTCAAACATTCCCATTTTGAAAATAATTTTCCATATTAATCGAAAATCAACAAAAAAAAAAAGGTCACCAAAATTTTTAGCAAGTCTCTTAGGTGGGAAAACATATTTAGAAACCATTTTCTTGTTATATTTATATATATATATATAGATTAGTCTTTTGCCCTTGCGATGCACTGGTGTATATCCGTGACACTCCGTTTTATAATGTGATATGTACGTGCATTTTCCTAATAATTATACAACTTGTATCTCTTGTATTGTAATCATTTTAATATAGCATCAAATAATAAGCATGAAATACTATTTAATATTTTTTTATTTATAAAGTATAAAAGAAAATATAGTCTCTTTCCATGCGATCGAGAGTCGAATAGTTCCTTCGCTTTTTAACACTACACATCAAAATCATAAAAATATATTCAAGATTATGTATTCGATTTTTGAAAACTGGTTTTTTATTAAACTGCACAGTCGCAACTCCATCGCCTATTTAGTTTTAGTCATCTTTAGATTCTTATTAAGTGTGAAAATTGGTCCTATACTTTTTTTTAAGGTTGTAATAGTAAATTTCATATACAAATTTATTTTCCAAAATTATTTGTATGTGTAAATTGGGGGGACAGATTTTTGCCAAAGCTAATCGTGCAATAAATAAAAAGTTAACATGTGTATATAGGAGAACTAAGTATAGTAATTAAGGAAATACATGAGTAGTGGCATGCAGGATTCCGACTTTTGGAGGGGGGCGAAAGATCGGGTCGAGTTTATAAATTTAAATTATGAGAAAAAAAATATCCATATACTAACCATAATTAATGATTTTTTCTACTGTGAAGACACCTATTTGAAGGTTTTATAATTTTTTTTTATGGGGTGGGAGGGGCAATTGTAAATTAAGTAACATTAAAAAACTTTTGGAATTTTTTTTTTGGGGGAGGATTTTTTGGATATTGTTTTTTTTTTGGGGGAGAGCCCTCCTTGTCCCCCTAGTTCCGCCGCTGAATATGAAACAACATAACATAGTTTTGGTAATATTATTGATTTTATTAGATTTTTTTCGAGGGATATTTTTACTTTTTGCTGATTTTGTCATGTATTTTACTTATTCATGTTGTTGAGTCAATTTTTACTTTTTTTTTTAAAATTTTATTGTAGGGATTTGTATTGTATTATTTGGATTTTCTAATTATTATGTTCTATTCTAAGTGAGGAAATTGGGTCGAGTCGAGCCGATTTGAAAATACTCGGGCTGACATTTCCCTTGGGCTTGCCCCAGCCCAAATCCAATTTTTATGCCTAAATCTTGTGGGGCTGCTCGGGCTTGGGTCGGGCCAAATTAGGCCAGAACCATTTTCAGGCCTATGTAAATGTAGTCAACCCGACCCACCTCGGACCGCATCGAAATTGTCCTCGCTCTACTTGGGATGCATGGACTGTATTTTATAAAAAAAATTCTTAGTGATTGTAATTTTCTTTAGAATTTCAATAACTAATTAAAATATAAAAATAATTAACTTGATTATAAATCATACGATGAAACAATATAAAAATAAATTATTATAAACTATAAAAAAAACATCTTTAAATATAACATATTTATTTGATAATAAATTTTGTAACTGTAAAGTTTATCTATTTATAGAACATGTTTATCAATAAGAAAGTAAATTTGAAAAAGTTTTAATGTCCCAACTCCGATGCCGATTCTTTAATTTATTGTATTGAAAATAAAGTCATTTCAAATTTCAATATTGTTTTAAGTTTAGAAAGTCGAACGGTGTTAGAATTATTAATTAAAAGAATTAAACAAAAAACATGTTTTATATTTAGCAACATAATTTAAGGGGAAAATAGAATATTTTAAAAAATAAAAACTATTCTATTTTTATATATACACATATATCAAAAATACCATATGTATCAAACGGAAATATTCATATCTAATAATCCAAATGTATAACCTTAAAAGTTGAATATTAAAATATGTTGATGAATATAAAAAATAATATCTATTAACATGAAAAGTACGTTAATAAATATAAAAAATAATTATATATATATATATATATATATAAATCTATATGAATGTAAGTTCATATTAAATAAAACTTCAATTTCTATAATATATCATAAATAGCCAAGATACAATACAAATGATGTACAATAGTCCGAGTGCATAATTATTAAAGCCTATTACAAAATAATGAGTAAATATATCTTATATTTTTTTATTTATTACGTTTATTTTTGTTGTTTATATGCATTATTGGGTGTATAATTTGATATATTATATGTCAAAAATAGATTTAAAACAAAAAAGTTATTCAATTTTAAAAAATATATATAATAATTAATGCAGTGCACACAGATTTAGAAAGCTATTTTATAACTCTATTTTTTATATAGCTTTAAAAAGTAATTTATATATTTAAATAAAATTGACTATCAAAAATAATAAAATCTCAAACATTTATTACTTCTTATTTGTTACGAATTTTTATTATCGTTTATAGAAATGAAAATAGGGCGGGAAAAAAATTTTAGTTACTATTTTGAGAATAATCTCTCTTTATATATATGTACTAGAACAACACCCGTGTGTTACACGGATTTGTCAAAAAATAAAATCTGTGTCGCAAACTCTGATAATTATAAGAGATCCAAAATACTAATTAAAATACTAAAAAAGAAATTCAAAATTTAGAAGAGTATCATAAAATCGTTCACTTCAAATTCTAAAAAATTTCTTTGTAAACTACAATATTTGTTCAATTTGAAAGTCACAACAATGAATTTTCAAGCCGTATTAGTTTTTAATGGTTGATAGAGTGCAATTTCAATCTTTGAATGTTTTCTGGAAAGGGAAAAATCTCTATAAAATTGTTTATTGTGCTAATTTCAAATACTTGGCCGTAGTTTGCTTTTGTACAAAAGCTAATAAATTAGTTATGGTAAAAATAATGAATCCTTGACATGCTTAAAAAAGATATTTAATATTATTATTATATCCCCCGTAAATGAGTTAAATCACAATTAAAAATATAATAAGTATTAGAGATAATAATTGAAATTATATCCTTGGTTTTTTATCATAATAATAATAAAATCAAAATTAATTTGCAAACTCAAAAATAACTTCTTAATTTTATATCCTTGATTTTTGGGATCATTTAATTTGCTAATTAAATATTTGATTGAATTTTAATAGTTATATACGGAAATAGAAAATTTAATTATTAAGTTGATGATAAATTGATAGTAAATTGATATAGTAAATCAATTTATAATTGGAAGAATAAGGTGGTGGCATGGTGTGCCACGTGGCTAAATATGAAGGTGACACGTGGATTTGGAAGAATAAAGTGATGACACGTGTACCAAATCGCTCTTTCGAGGTGATGACGTATGCAACTTTGTTTTTTTCTTTTTAGTATATAGGGTTGATATATATATATATGTATATATATATATATATCATGGAGGTAGGGCACACGAGATACTACTTTTTTATTATTACTTTTGCAATAGTATTTGTATTGTACCGATTCTTGCGGTTCTAGAGAATTAGATTAATCAAATCAAAATTTTCAATATACATAATATAGAATATTACTTTGAGTCGGGGGTTATGCTATATGAGTCCAATATTTAGGATGAGTCTTAGGGACTAATACTAGCATCGATCAGAATTAGCCAACTAAGATTAAACTACATAATAAATATTATTTAATTAAATTATTAACAATAAGGGTATTTTTGTAGATGACTAAAAATAGTTAACCACAAAAGGAATATTTACACAATTTATGAAATGATTCTTAATTGATTTGATTCCATTAGAGATATTTTCAATCAAGAAAAAACAGGGACGACAAATTAGAGCGGAATGCATATTCAACTGAACCAGATTCTTCTTCTTTTTCATTCTTCTTCGCTCATCTTTATACTAAAAAAATAGAAAAATATTTCAATACTATATTAAACAATATAGAAATAAGAAAAAAAAAACATGATGAATGTTCTAAACAAGCATTAAATACATAATAAGTATGCAAAAACATATCAAACAAAATCTATTAGTACATCAAGTCATCAACCATGACGGGAATAAATAAAAGCATGATGAATGTTCTGAATATGCATCAAATATATAATAAATATGCATGAACATATCAAACAACTTCATTTAATATATAAATAAAATATAAAAAAATAGAAAAAGCATCATGTATGTTATAAATAAGTGTTGGAAATTTGGATTTGAGAAAGTGGGTGTTGTCCCGACTTTGACAAAATTTTCGGTGGCGAAGAATTTATTTTTGGAGGAATTAAATTGTATATTATTGATCTAATTTCCGAGTAGATGTTCGTAGTATTTTTTATTTCTCAAAACTGAATTATGGTGAGTGAGAAATTAATACACGAAGTTGGCCACAAAAATGGGTATTATGAAAAGGGAGTTGAAAGGATTTGTCTTCATCCCACATAGCTTAGAAAGCTAAGTTTATCCTAGTTTATAAACTAGAAGATGTTATTAGTTGGATATACTATAACATAAGTGGATGATCACAAGTGGGCCACACGAGCGCGCGCGCCCGCCCGCCCGTCCCGGCCTGGGCTTGGGCCGGGGCGGCCCTATTGGGTCCAGGTCCACAACACGTTTGTCACTCGAAAATGGGCTTGGCCCAAATTCGTGACTGTTGGGTGTTGGGCCGCCGGATGAACCTGGACATTGCAGGTGTCCAGATTCATAGTTGACTGATGGAGTATGTAACTCCTCAGATAGTGGGGTTGTAACCCCCAGATTGTGGTCATCAATGTGTTTGTAACACCTGGGAGTTACAAAGGATGTTAATGCCCATTACCTTACCATGATTAATTCCCTACAGGTGGAGGTTTTGTTGTATATAAATAGTTGGTTCCATTGCAGATTTCAGATACAGGAAATCGCATACTTTCTGCATATTTCAAAAGTGTCGTCGAAAGTGTCGTAAACATTTCGTATCATATTTTCAACAATATTTCACTCTGCATTCGAGTCCAGCAGCCAGTTCTCGCTCCTTCGAGTTCGAAATGTGCCTTTGTGTAAGGGTTGCTACTGTACACAGAGGACGTTAAGACGTTTTATCTTTGGGGATATTACGTCAAACTGTGAGCACTAGCCGGGATGTATTTGTCTTGCGGATAGAGTTCTACTCGACTCGGCTTTTTGTTGTTTCAAGTTGTAATAGTCAGATTTCCATTTCCTTGTAATTTTCCATTTTCTGTTTGTAAAGCCATTGTTGAAAGCTCCCGTTGTAATCACTTTGTAAACCAAGTTGAAAACAACAATCACAAGACAAATATCGATCTTCATGATGGAGAGCACAAGCAGGACCCCGATCATCCCTCCCGCTCAGGATGAGAAACCCAAGAAGTTCATGGGTTTCGACTTCAAGAGGTGGCAGCAAAAAATGATGTTTTACCTCACCACTTTGAGCTTGGCGAAATATCCGATCGAGACGCTCCAGGTGGTGGCCGAAAACGAGACTAATCTTTGAAAAACGCTGCATTTGATGCATGGGGCCAGGGTGATTTTAAATGCGGGAACTATGTCCTTAATGGGCTTAGTGATGCACTTTACGGTGTGTATTGTGCGGTGAAATCCTCCAAAGAGTTGTGGGAATCTTTGGAGAAGAAGTACAAAACCGAGGATGCCGGCACAAAGAAATTTGTTGTCGGTAAGTTCTTAGATTTTGTGATGGTTGATTCTAAAATCGTGATGGAACAAGTGCAAACGTTCCACTTGATCCTACATGAAATCTCTATCGAGGGGATGGCCTTGCCGGAGGCATTCCAGGTGGCCGCGTTGATTGAGAAATTGCCTCCAAATTGGAGGGACTTTAAAAATTATCTCAAGCATAAGCGAAATGAGATGGGACTAGAGGATCTGATTGTCAAACTCAGGATTGAGGAAGACAATAGGAGGATTGACTCTAAGTCCAGGCTTCAGCCAATGAAGTCAAAAGCGAATTTGCTGGAGCATGGCTCGTCAAGCAATTCGAAGAAAAGACCTAAGAATAAAGGCAAGAAACCGGCAAGTGGAAAGTTCCAAGGGGATTGCTTCAATTGTGGCAAACCGGGGCATATGACAAAGGACTGTCGTCAGCCGAAGAAAAAGAAAACAAAACAATAGTCCAATGTCAATGTGGTAGAGCAAAGGGAACTAACCGACGATGATATATCGGCGGTGGTGTTTGAAGCCAATTTGGTTGATAACCCGAAAGAATGGTTTGTGGATACCGTGCCACTTGCCATGTCCTGGCTTCTAAAGGGATGCATTTTCTTACTACATTCCATCGACCGGAAGGAAGCTCCACATGGGGAATCAATCCTCTTCGATGTTGCTTGCGTTGGAACGGTGGTGCTTTGAAGCTTACTTGGGAAAGGAGTTGAAGTCGAAGGATGTCTTTGCATGTCCCGGACATCCGCAAAAATCTGGTTTCGGGTTCATTGCTGGTTAACCATGGGTTTAGACTAGTTTTTGAATCTGAAAAGTTTGTATTGAGCAAGTTTGGACAATTCCTTGGTGGGGGTTATCTAGACAAGAGATTGTTCAAAATGAATGTAATGATGTCACGCCGTTTAGCGATGTTGAAATGAATAAGAATGAATCTTCTTCTGTTTACATTCTTGAGTGCTCTGATTTATGGCATGTTAGATTAGGACATGTAAATTTGAATGCTATAAAAAGATTGGTAAATTTGGAATTAATAAATTTGCCAGAAGTAAACTCACAAAGAAAATGTGAAGTTTGTGTTGAAGCCAAAATGGCTAAGTTACCGTTTCATACGGTGGAAATGAGCATTTCACCTTTAGAATTAATACACACTGATGTGTGTGATCTGAAGTTTGTGCAAACTAAAGGTGGTAAAAAATATTTCATCACTTTTATTGATGATTGCACAAGATTTTGCTACTTATATTTGTTAAGAAGCAAAGATGAAGCCTTTGAGGCGTTCAAAATTTATAAAAATGAAGTTGAGAATCAACTTGGCAGCCGGATTAAGATAATTCAGAGTGATAGAGGTGGCGAATATGTTGCACCATTTGAAGAGTTATGTACCCGATCAGAATAATTCATCAAACAACGGCTCCATATTCACTACGCTAATGGTGTTCTTTGAACGCAAAACCGGACTCTTAAAGAGATGATGAATGCCATGTTGATTAGTTCCTGGATTATCACGAGAATATGTGGGGAGGCCGTGTTAATGGCGAACCACATATTGAAAAAAATCCCACTTAAAGGAAAAGATAAGACTCGCTTACGAATTGTGGAAAAATCGTAAGCTTATTATAAATACCTTAAAGTGTGGGGTGTTTGGCTAAGGTTGCAATACACTGAACCAAAACAAGTGAAAATCGCCCTAAAATGGTCGATTGTGTTTTTATTGGTTATGCACTTAACAATAGTGCATATCGTTTTATGATACATAAGTCAGAAAATCCGGAAATGACAGTTGGTACTATAATTGAGTCAAGAAATGCTATATTCTTTGAGAATATTTATCCATGTAAAGAAAGGATAAATGGAAGTCTAAAGAAAAGACCGTATTCAGATGTTCTTTGGAGATGTGACTTCGGTGTTATCACATCTAGAATGCAATTTGCCGCAGATTTTCTGCGGATGTTGTTGAAGGTCTTCTTAGGATGTTATAACATCCGGAACGACATACCGTGTCACATTTGACGAGCGATTAGTTCAACACCGAGTGGTGAAGAACTAAGACGGAGTAAGAGGCCAAAGGTGGTTAAGTCTTTTGAACTGACTTTCTAACATTAATGTTAGATGGTGATCCGAACTCGATTAAAGAGGCTCTAAGTAGTCCAGATGCTCCGCCTCGGCAAAGCAATCAATAGTGAAATTGAGTCCATTCCCGCAAAACCATACGTGGGAGTTGGTTGATCTCCTGTGATGTCATAAGCCTTTAGGATGTAAGTGAATCCTAAAGAAGATGTATAAAGCGATGGAACTATTGATAAGTATAAAGCACGGCTTGTAGCCAAAGGCTTTAAACAAAAGAAGGGTATGACTTCTTTGACACTCATTCTCCTTAATGAGGATTGCGTCTATTCGGGTGCTTCTCGATTGGCTTTGCTTTGCACAATCTAGAGATTCATCGATGGATGTCAAAACAAATGCGTTTACGAATGGAGAGATAGATCTTTGAAATCTATATGGAACAACTGAAGGGTTTGTTGCACCCGTCAAGAAAATAAGGTGTGCAAGTTGATAAGATCCTTGTATGGATGAAATAAGCTCCAAAACAATGGCATCTTAAGTTTGATAACATGATGTTGTCAAACGGGTATAAAATCAACGAATGTGATAAATGCATATATGTCAAAGGGACATCGGAAGCATTTGTCATAGTTTGTCTATACGTGACGATTTGTTAATCATGGGCGAGTCATGATGTTATCATGGACACGAAAAAGAATGTTAAAGAGAAACTTTGACATGAAGGATATGGAACCTGATGTGTGATCCTGGGGATAAAAATCGTGAACTCATGATGGAATTATCTTGTCACAATCCCACTATGTGAAGAAAGTGCTCAAGAAATTCAATGTTTTTGATGATTCACCGTCAAAGACGCCCGTTGATTTAAGTGTAAATCTGGCTGCTAATGAAGCGAGAACGTGGCTCGAGATGGAATACTCACGTATTATAAGCGATCGATGTATATTACAAATTGTACACGCCCGGACTTGGCCTACCTGTAAATATGTTGAGTAGGTTCACGAGCAATCCAAGCCACGAGCATTGGAAAGCGTTAACCAAGGTGTTAAAATACTTGAAGTATACCTTGGAGTATGGGCTATACTACTCGAGATATCCGACTGTACTTGAAGGGTATAGCGATGCTAGTTGGATTTCGGATTCGAAAGATTTTTATTCCACTAGTAGATACATATTCACCATTGGAGGTGGTGCGATATCATGGAAGTCCACGAAACAAACGTGTATAGCTCGGTCCACCATGGAATCGAGTTTATAGCTTTGGATAAAGGCTGGTGAAGAAGCGAGTGGCTTGAAACTTTTTGGAAGATATTCCATGTTGGAAGAAACTGTGCATTCGTGACGATTCACTGTGATAGCCAAGCGGCTATAGGAAGGGCACAGAGCAATATGTATAACGGTAAGTCTAGACATATTCGTCGGAGACATAATACCGTTAGACAATTGATCTCAAGTGGTGTGATGTCAATTGACTACGTAAATTCAAAAGACAATTTGGATCCTTTGTGAAAAGGATCAATCGAGATCAATTGTGTAAATTGCTAGAGGGAATGGGCTTAAAGTCCACAAAGTAAAAATAACCATCATAGTGGTAACCCAACCATGATGACTGGAGATCCCAAGAACTTGGTTCAATGGGAAAACTAAACTATGAAGGTTAAGTTGTAGCACTTGGAAACAATGTTTCAACCCATCCCTAGAGAGCAATGCCAAGTGTTGAACACCTGCAAGTTGTGGTGAGGCTAAGTCATTTGACTTTTAATGATTCCTACACCTCGTTGAGGTAGAGTATGGCAGGATACTCGGATAGGAGATCACCTATATAAGTGAGAAGTGAGGGCCTCTTCAAAGCAACACTTATGAAATCCAAAGTGGTGTCCATGGCCATAAACGGACACAAACGTGAGAACATGAGGGGTTGAGACCTTACTGTGTTAATGCTATTGTCTCGGTATACACCGTGGAGGATTAGTTCAAGGCATTACGTCCACTAGGCCGCCAGTGTACCCTATAGTATTGACTATGGAAGGTTCAAAAACCACAAGCTACCTATCCTGATGCAGTATTGTCTCTTGAGGACTGGTTGTGTGTCTGCATTCATGCATGCATTAATTTCCACTCAAGTGGGGGATTGTTGGAAATTTGGATTTGAGAAAATGGGTGTTGTCCCGATTTTGACCAAATTTTCGGTGGCTAAAAATTTAATTTTGGATGAATTAAATTGTATATTATTGATCTACTTTCCGAGTAGATATTCGTAGTATTTTTTATTTCTCAAAACCGAATTTTGGTGAGTGAGAAATTAATACACGAAGTTTGCCACAAAAATGGGTATTATGAAAAGGGAGTTGAAAGGATTTTACTTCATCCCACATAGCTTAGAAAGCTAAGTTTATCCTAGTTTATAAACTAGAAGATGTTATTAGTTGGATATACTATAACATAAGTGGATGATCACAAGTGGGCCACACGGCCTGCGCGCGCGCCGCCGCCCGCCCGTCCGGCCCTTGGCTTGGGCGGCGACCCTATTGGGTCCAGTCCACAACACGTTTGTCACTCGAAAATGGGCTTGGCCCAAATTCGTGGCTTGTTGGGTGTTAGGGCAGCGGATGAACCTGGACATTGCGGTGTCCGGTTCATAGTTGATCATGGAGTATGTAACTCCTCGGATAGTGGGGTTTTAACCCCGTTGTGGTCATCAATGTGTTTGTAACACCTGGGAGTTACAAAGGAGGTTAATGCCCATCACCTTACCATGATTAATTCCCTGCGGTGGAGGTTTTCTTTGTCTATAAATAGTTGGTTCCATTGCGATTTGAATCTGAGAAAATCGCATACTTTCTCGCATATTTCAAAAGTGTCGTTGAAAGTGTCGTAACATTTCGTATCATATTTTCAACAACGTTTCACTCTGCATTCGAGTCCAAGAACTATTCGCTTCGCTCCTTCGAGTTCGAAAGGTGCCTTTGTGTCGGGGTGCTCGTACGAGAGGGCGTTAAGCCATTTTATCTTTGGGGACATTACGTCAAACCGTGAGCACTAGCCGGGACGTGTTTGTCTTGCGGATAGAGTTCTACTCGACTTCGACTTTTTGTTGTTTCAAGTTGTAATAGTCATTCCATTTTCTGTTTGTAAAGCCATTGTTGAAGGCTCTCGTTGTAATCACTTTGTAAACCAAGTTGGAAACAACAATAAGCATTTAAATGTAAATATACCAATGTTGTAAAAAGCGCTAGGTGCTCGCTAGGCGATGGGGCGGGGCGGGGTTAGCGGGACACAGGTGGGATTAGGCGGGCCTGTCGGGAAAAAAAAAAATCGTAGCGGACAAAGGGGGCCTAGCGCTTAGGCGGGGATTAATTGGGGCTAGGCGGAGATTTTTACAACAGAGAAATATACAAGAAAAATCTAATTTGTCTTTCGTATGCAGTTCTTCAAAATTATCAATGCACGTACTCATGGAGTACTAAAAGCCCGTGCGGGTTAACCCGCCTCAACCCATTTGACCAAACGAATCTGGTCCATTTAGGCTCACCTCTTGGTGGGCCACTAAAACCTCAACCCACCCCTTACTTTTAGTAGGGTTGGGCGGGCCAACAGGGCACGACCTATTTTGCGCGATTCTAACTAAATATATATGCATCAAATCCTAGAAAAAAATCTCAAAAAAAACCAATTATACAAAAATATAACTATTAGACAAACCTTCAATAATGTTGATTCTTCAACAATGTATTTACATTGGAAGATTTTTGGCGATCTAGAGATTGACTAAGGAAAAGAAGAAAAAACCCTCAAACTTTGCCTATTTGATTTCAAAAACCGCCCTAAGTAAAACAACACTCTAATATCAATTAATTAGTATCTCACCTCCTAATAACAATGATTAAATCTCAATCATTCAGTCTTATTTAATTCTCAACGATTGAGATTAGTTCATACGGACTCACCCAATAGGTGGTTCCCATTTGATCCAAATCATATATATATATATATATATATATATATATATATTCCATTACTATATATATGTAGTTTCTCTATGTTTTGTATTGCTCTAATTAAATGGTGAATATAAGATAATTGAAATTAACTAACATCAAATTGGATAGAATAAAATGGAAAAAGCTATCTAGTAAAAGATATTAGACGATAATATATTCACAAATTTAAAGTAAATATCACTAGCAAATCAGTCAGATATCATCCTAAAATGATAAGGCTAAGGCCTCAAGAGTTGAGACCTAGCTAGACGTTTCATAGTCCATTATGAAATACAACAGATTTCCACAATGATATTTAGTCATTAGTATTATGTTAATTATCAATTATTATAAGTTAACATTATGATATAAAAATATCTATAGCTATATCTATATCTATATAATAAAAATGGATATTTACAGAAAAAAACCCCTGGGATTTGGGGTAGTTTCAAAAAACATAGAGAAGTTTCAACGTTACATAATTTTTCTAAAGTTTAGTTTTGTCTTGCATTTTATCTCAACTAGGGGCGGTCCTGGGATGGTTGAGGTGGTGCCGCCGCACAGGACCTCCCCCAAATTTTTTCCCATATATATACATATAAGTAAAGGTGGCCACGGTTCCAGAACCGTCGGTTCCGATATGAGGAACTGGAACCGAAAACAAAACCATTGCCTCACGGTTCCGGTTCCAAAACCGGAACTGAAGGTTTGGGTTCGGTTTGGAACCCGGTTTCTCCACGGTTTTGGTTCCGATTTTAACCGGAGCCGCTTGTTTATCTTTTGATTATTTTTTTATTTTTTTAAAATAGTTTATCAATTTCGATTAAAAAAAGAAAAAAAAAAAAAAAGAAAAAGACTTGCACTTAATATTCAATTAGAATTTATACTTAATATTAATAATAATATTAAACTATCTATATATACTATTAGAGTATAAATAATCAAAGTTCGCATAGTTAAACTTACAACATTTGGTCTAATATGTGTCTATGTAGTTACAAATATAAAACATCATAATAAACATTTAACATTTATTCTAGCTTATGTTTACCAAAAAACAATTGTTGGTTTTAACCTTAAAGAAATGGTTCCATCACGGTTCCACCGACGGTTTTAAAACCGCCAGTTCCACGGTTTTTGAAACTAAGGAACCGGAACCGAAACCGATTTACACGGTTCCAGTTCCGGTTTTGGAACCGTTGATCATAGTTACGTTTTAGGAACCGTTGACTATGGTTCCGGTTCCGGTTTGAAACCCAATTTCGGTTCCATTTGGCCACCTCTGCATAAAAGTTGTTCAAAAGAATTAACTGCAGAATGGCTGAGGTGTTGTTCCTTATTTTTGGATGTCATCAGTTCGATTCGTGCCAACATTAGTGACATCTTTTAATTGTTTTATTTTCCTTTTTTATTTTGCAAAACAAATATAACCATGTTTATTCATTTTTTTTTTTGGCAAGACAAAATATCAAAGTTTATGACTTGGGCCTCATAGTGACTTTTTTTTTGCCTTCTCCATCTATCTTAACTCTTTTTTTTTCCTTTTGTTTTTGCAAAATAAAAAAAATAAAATTTAAATTATATTTGTAACATTAAATTTATTATTTTTAATTTTTTTAGGGATAACTACAAAAAAAATCTGAAGTTTGGGCTAATTACAAAAAAAATTTAGAGAAGTTACAAATTTACAAAAAAAAAAAAAAAAACCTCGGGTTCGATTGTCTACAATTTTTTTTAATAAGTTGGGACTAGTGGTTAGAAGGGAGGGGATATTTCAAAAAAACTGAAAGATACATGGTTCGAACTTTGGTCAACACTCTTACAAAGGGTGAGCGATACTACTTTAGCTACAAGCTCGTGGTTTCGATTCTCTACAATTTAAGAGGGTAACCGTAATATTTTTATAAATATCAAGGGGGGGTTTTAAAATATTTTTTACTTATGAAGTTGAAAATATAAGATGAAATCAAAACTCAATGGTTT
This sequence comes from Rehmannia glutinosa, assembly GCA_016081115.2. Classification (NCBI taxonomy): domain Eukaryota; kingdom Viridiplantae; phylum Streptophyta; class Magnoliopsida; order Lamiales; family Orobanchaceae; genus Rehmannia; species Rehmannia glutinosa. The sequence continues at coordinate 260,747 of JABTTQ020001847.1, read as the reverse complement.
TTTTTGGTAATTTATGTAAACACAAGGGCCACGATTCTTTATTTTGCTCCAGGCCCCTTAAAACTTAAGACCGACTCTAGTCTCAACAGTTAGTTGACCTGGCGGGTTTGCCAACGTTATCAAATATTTTATAATTATATCCCTCAATCTTTCTAAATATCATAAATAGTCCTAAATTTTCGTCTAACTATATATTTGTATTATTTGAAAAAATTGAGAGATGCAAAATGTAAGGCGGAAAAGTTTGGCAAAGAGGGACAATCAAGCCTTCCATGCTTTCTTCATTTTAAAAAAGCACGTGTATATACACATCCAAAGGTTGTCTTAGCAGACAAGCTCTTTAGATGGGTGTACATATGTTACATGAAGAAAACTATCTTGAATTGTGAAATTGGAGCCAAATTGAAGCCAAGGATAGAGATCACTCAGCGGAGTTGTCATTATATGGTCTGAGGCTGAAGCTTCTGTTATGTTTTCATGTATTAATTTCCATGCTACCTTGTTTCTCTTACGGTAAGGCCTGGTCGGTCTGTAATATTTTTATAAATGTCAAAAAGTTTTGAAAATATTTTTTCAATGAAAGGTAAAAATGTAATATATACAGAATTAAATCTTACGTTTTTTTTTTTTTGGTTTGTAATTAACCCGAATTGAGGGTTCGTAATTATCCCTAATAATAATTCACAATGGTTGTTAAAACATTATTTTGATAATGCATTTTTTTAGTACTAATTTTTAGGTCATTAACTATGCATCACAACTTTGGGTCTTTCTAGTGATAGTCTAAATGTCTTGGCAATTGTTGGACATAATAAACATAAAAATCAGAAATAGATCAAAGAATGAAGCTAAGCACGATGATATTTTTTTTGTTTTTTGAAGTGAAGCACGATGATATTATGTTAATAAAAAAACTAAACAAGCATATATAGAAGTTACATTATACATTTTTTAAAATTCATGTAATTGAGACAAACAGGCAGACAATTATGTCTTTTTTCACAGACAAAAGGGCAAAACATCTTATATGTAGTTTTCTAACACTGCTCCATCTTCTTGGAAAGGAAGCACCAAAAGAAGCACCAAAAGTAGGGTCAAATCTTCTGTTTTATTTTTTATTTGGGATAATTACAAAAACTCCCCGAGATTCAGGCTAATTACAAAAAAATCCTGTGATTTTTGAAAATTGCAAAAAACTGCTTGAAATTTGATTCCATCTTACATTTTCCTCTTTATAAGCAAAAAAACATTTCAAAAAAACTTTAATATTTCTAGAAATATTATAGTTACCCCTTTAAATTTAAGACATAATCAAACTTATGGGGTTTTTTGTAATTTTGAACATCTCTTGGTATTTTTTGGTAATTAGCCCAAACCTCATGAGGTCTTTTGTAATTAATATTCGTTTTTACTTTAATTTTGGGATAATTACAAAAAAAACGCTTGAGGGTTTGAACTAATTACAAAAAACCTAAGGGTCCATTTGGGTGGAGGGATTTGAATGGATTTCAAATTCCTTGGATTTGAAATCCATTATCCACCTCTTGTTTGGATGATATAGATTTGTGTAAGAATTTCAAATCCATCGTAAATTTTGATAAAAATTTTAAAAGCTCAATTGATTTTCTTAATTGATATTTACTAAATAAAAATAAAAGATATAATCTTATTATTTTATAAATAATTATAATTTTATACACTAATAAAAATATAAAATATATAATTTTTATTATGTGTGGATATGTGTGTGAGGATAATGCGTGTGGATGTGTTAGTATTTTGCATGTATTTGTGAGTGTTTTGTGTGATGATTTAAGCATATTTTTGGTGTGTTTTATTTGCATGTTGCATGTTTTAGTATTATTTTGTTGATTTTCTAGGTTTTGGTAGAAAAAACAAGTTTTGGAGCAAGAAACGTTAAAAAGTCATTTTGCGCAATTGCGACAGTCGTCGTATTTTGGGCATAATATTTTCATCCGAGGTCCAATTGATATGGTTCATGTACCATTGGAAAGCTAAGAAAAAGTTCTACAATGTCTAACTCTTCTACTAAATACAAATGAAGACGTTTAGATGAGTTAAAATCATGTGCAAGTGTAAACAATGTGTTGAAATTTCGAAAATGACACGTCTTTGTATTTTGGCCATAACTCTCTCTAGAAAATTGAAATTGAGGTTTTCAAGTGACTATAGACAGCTAATAGATAGAGCTACAATTCATATAAAGGATCCAAGAGCAAATTCCGACGTTTTGAGGGTACGCGGTCTCACGCGATTGGGAGCAGACAATGTGGTCTTGCGCGCGGTACCATCCGCGATCGCGCATGGCGACTTCCTGAACACGAAATTCACGATTTTTTCCTTGTTTGGCTCTTCCATCTTGTATAGAACTCTAGGCTTATATATAAGACTTGGGGAGCTCATATTTCCATACACATTTACTTCTTAGCACTTTTAAACTTTAGTTTTTGTTATTTTCTCTTCCATTAAATATTGGGATTGTTTGGGTTCTTCCCATTGAAGTTATTGTGCTGCTTAATCAAAGCGTAATATTTCTTCATCTTTTTTATCTGATTTCAATTGTTGGGTGATTATTATTGTTGCATGATGATGTTTATAATTGTTTTCTTTCCTTCAATTGAAATTATGATTCCATCCCCAAGCATGAACTAACTTCTTTGTTCCAGTATTATGGTGATTTAATTCAAACAAACAAGCATGAATATGAACTAATTGATTTGATTTCCTGAATAAATTGCTTAATCTATTTGACAATGAATTGTCCGATCAACTTTTGATTATTTTGAGGGAATAATTGAGATCGAGAGAAGATATTATTCCTGGATTAAATTTATTTAGGGTCGGGGTTAGACATGAATCAGAGATGTATTATCTAACTTGGTTAATAAAAATAGCAAATTGGTTATGACTAGACTTAATTTGTGAATACTTGAGTTATTAGATCTAGGCATAGTTTATATCCTTTTGTCATTTGCGTAATTGTTAATCGCATGATCAATTAGTTAATATTCTGCTTACAAATTTAATGAGATGATTCTGAAATCCTAGACGTTTTATCCATCTCATTTTCACCGGGTTTATTTGTGTTCAGTTTTAATCGGTCTTTTATTTATTTATTTGTGTTAAATCTTATTTTGAAAATAAATTATTGAAGTATTTGAATAAAATAATATGATGGAGGTTTTAAGATATTAACAATGATGATTTCGTAACTACAAGAGTGAAAAATAAATGTGGTAATTAAAATAAGATCTTATTTTGAAGAGAAAAATATCAGAATCTCCAAACTTTTTTAAAAAAAAAAACTTATCATAAACTCGTAATATCTTATTTTGGGAGCTTATAAGGTCTTTTCTATAAAAAAAAAAACCAAACAGTTTTAGAGAGCGTATAAACTTACAAACAATACCTTCTAAGTATTCCATTTATAAAAAAAATAGTCATACGAAGAATTGATGCTACACCAACAAATCGAATGATGTCTTCTACTCCACAACCATCATATGGATAATTGTCACGTGTATATCACTTGTCAAACTGAAAGAATCACAATTTGTGATTGACTTGTGCTTGAAATTAATATAATAAGTGTTATACACATGATAATTATCCATTCGATAGGATAGAAGATGAAACTCAGTTTTATAATAAAAAATATATATCATCCTCCTATTAACATCAAGTGTAACATCTTACATATGGGTAGAGATGCAAATGGCCCCATAATGTTTTGGTAGTATTAAGACAAGAATGAGGAAAGTGGGGTAATTGGTTTGGGACAAGCAAGGCACCTCCCTCCTCTAACACAGCAAAAGGGTGTAATAGAAATACACAGCCTTGCTCCCATGTGCATCAATTTAAGAGCATTCTTACAACCGATCAAAAAAAAAAAAAAAGAGCATTCTTACAAATACCGATCAAAAAAAAAAAAAAGAGCATTCTTACAAACAATAAATCCTCTTATGACCCTTAAAACCAGTATCTATATATCTATATCACTCGAAATATGTGATCCCTTTTTTTCTTCCATTGTGGATCTAATACTCTAATGCATGCCCTATAACTATGATTAATCCCAAAAAATTGATGGAAACACTAGCTAGAAAAAAACTTTAATCATCTTCATATAATTAAGGGGGATAACTATAAAAACTACCCTTACTAATTAAAAAAAAACATATTTATCTTTCAAATTACACTACAAAATCCAGTTTATAGGCAAAAATGATTTTGTATGCTATTCGAATTTTATTGTTACTATGAATCTTGACAAAATCAAAAATATTGTCCACTCCCCACAAATTATACATTTCAATTATCGACAATTCACCAACAGTCTTTAAATTTACTGACAAAAATACTGTAAAATGTTTACCAATAATTTTAGATTTTATCGATAATATTTACTTACAACAATTTCACCTTTAGTTTTGGTTTGTCGAAATTCTGCCACATCTTTAGTTGCGACATAATTATTTAATACATACCTACAGATTTTTCTATAGCTAAACTGGTTTTTTTGGCAGTGTTACAAATACTAGCTCCATTGAGATCAGTGACGTAGCCAGCCGACTCTATTACCCATAGCCCAACTATTTTTTTCCCATTTAAAACATATAATTTTTTTATTTTTTTACCTTAGAAAAAATTAAAAAAAGAAATATTTTGGGGGGACCGGTGCCCAGGGAGGGCCCCCTAGATCCGCCCCTGATTGAGATTTGCTTTTGTTTACAAATTCCACCTCATAAGGAATGTATTTGTTAGGTAAATACAAACTTCGAATATGTTTGTAACATGGTAAGGGAGTATTTGTAATTTTGGAAAATAACAACAGTTTTTTGTAATTAGGCTAAATTCCAGGGTACTTTTTGTAATTATTCTTAATTAAGAGGGAAAGTTCATTTTCCCAAATTAACTATTTATAGTAAACATGCATGGATGGCTGAGAAAAATTCACTCTTGGTCCCATTAGATTTACCCCCTGATGATTTTAGTCTCATATCTTGAAAATAGTCACATAAGATTTTTCTTGTCTCACTAATGGTCCCACCGTTAAAAAATTAACAGTCAAACCTGTCAAATTAAAAGTCAAACCTGCAACTTGGGATTAAAAGTGAGAACAATGGGACTGAAATCATCAGATGCTCAGTCTAATGAGATCAAAAGTGAGTTTTTCTCTAAAATCTAAATATAACTAATATCTATTTTTAAAAAAATATATTATCATCAAAATTACTATTTTTTATTTATTATAATTAAAAAATTAACAAGTAAATTAAATGATAAAATTTATAATTCAACTTATATAATATAAATTTTCTGGAAAATAATTTTTAAAAATAGATGTTAATTAATTTGTTTTCGTGAATATGTAATATAAAAAAAAGATGAAATACATGTGTCATTTGTTTTAATTAGAAAATTAACAAAGTAAAATAAATGATAAATTTATAATTCAACTTATATAAAATAAATTTTCTGGAAAATAATTTTTAAAAATAGATGTTAATTAAATTTTTTTCGTGAATGTGTAATACAAAAAAAGATGAAATACATGTATTATTTATTTTAATTAGAAAATTAACAAAGTAAAATAAATGATAAATTTATAACTCAAATTATAAAATTTAAATTTTCTAAAAAATAACTTTTAAAAGTAGATGTAATTTTTTTTTCTTTTTGTGAATGTGTAATACGGAAAAAAAAAAGATCAAATACATGCATATATAACCCAGTGCATGTATGTGTATATATGTAAATTTTTTTTAATATCGTAAACTTTTTTATTTTATTGATAGTTGAACTACATATATTTTCCAATACGTAAATGTGATTTTTGTAATTATTTGTATTTCGAAAACCAAAAAAAAATTGAAAAATTACTTGTTTTCTAAATATTTTAAGTAAGAGAATTTGTTTTAGTTTAATAAAACACACTGGAAAAAGATATTTTTTAGAAAAATATTTGAAGGACAGAGATCCTTTTTAGTTTTCAAGTTGGACATTCACAATATTAATTTAAATAAATAACTCAAAATATAAAACGTAAAATAATTTTATCATCAATAATATTAAATTTAACCAAAAAAAGAATAATGAGACCCTTTTTGGTTAAAAATTTAACTTCGGTGTCCTATGGGACCATTTTTGTCGTTAAAAGTTTAACTTTGGTGTCCTATGGGACCATTTTTGTCATCATTAACGTTTTTCTTAATTTTTAACGATTTTCAGTTTCCGATTCCTATGGGACTATTTTTGGTGAAAATATCGATTTGGAACTAAATGTGAGTCTAATGAGACTAAAATCATAAGGAGTAAGTCAATAGGGCCAAAAGTGAATTTTTCGATGGATGGCTGCATAATAAACCAGGGTTTGAGGTTGGCCGAAGTGTTGTTTCTGGAGACATGACATGATGCCTTAAAACCTATATTTATGCGTGTCTCATTAAATGATATCCTCATTTATGATGACTGCTCAGTGTTCCCAAGTTGATCATAACTAAAATATTGGAAATCAAGATACTCAACAGGGGTAATATTGTCTTTCAGATATAATTTCCATTTGGGAAAATAAGATTTTTAGTCCTGTAAATTCGACCTTTTGGAGAATTGGTCATAAATCATCACATTCATTTTTTAGTCCTTTAACTTTCACATTTCTAGTTATTCAGTCCTTTAACTTAACAATTTTATTTTTGGTCCTAAAACTTAACATATTTCAGAAATTTGATCCTATAACTTAATATATTTTAGAAATTTAGTCCTATAACTTAGCAATAGTTAAATTTAACTATTTTATAGGACCAAATATAAAATAATTAAATTTCAATGTTTGGAAACTAATTAAATTATAAAAATAATTAAAATTAAATTAATTTGATTAATAAAAAGTTTGAATAAATAGAAATTTCTAAAATAATTAATGAATTCTAGGAAAATTAAAATAATTACATCAAATTAGTAACTTAAGAAAGGTTACAGGGCCAAATTTCTAAAATATGTTAAGTTATAGGGCCAAATTTCTGAAATATGTTACATTATAGGACCAAAAATAAAATTGTTAAGTTAAAGGGCTGAATATCTAGAAATTTGAAAGTTAAAGGACTAAAAAATGAATGTGACAATTTAGAGGACTAATTCTAAAACATGTCCAACTTACAGGACTAAAAATCTTATTTTCCCTTTCCATTTGTACCTCAAATAGTTGACCATAGTATTCTTGACCTTGCTACTTTTAACCTTCTCCTCTCGGTTAAGCCCCTATTAATCAACCAGTATGAAATCTCATATTCAACTTTCCCTATTTATTCGATATTCCATAAATTATATGAAAAACGCGTGTACAATTATAACATCATCTTATATATGTATCATTCATCCGATATAATGGAACAAAAAAGTGGAAAAGAATATCCCAATCAAATCAATCATTTATGTAACATAAATTTGTCCTAACTATTTGAATTCAAATACACAACGAAATAATTAAATCTCATCATTTAGTTTTTTTATGGGCTCATGTTCACATTAATTGTATATTGACTTTTTTAGCCTTATTCAATCTATATAAGGGGAAAAATCACACTTTAAAGGAAGAAGAATCATATTTTAATTATTTTTGTTGAAAGGGGAATCATATTTTAATTACATTAATGCTTGATTTTGATTAATAAATTGATGCTTATTTAATATCTGGATTGTCCGAGATTAATAAAGGTAACATAATTGTTCTCTCATTCGACTACTTTAATTGACCAAACATTATAAAATTGACCATTATTTAAGAGGGATATATCTAATACTCTGTTGAACTGACCATTAATAAAGAGTTTACAATATTAGATATTTGATATACTTGATTATTCTCTATAGCTTCGACTTTTCTCTTGAGTAGATTCATGGAATTGAATTTTCAAAACCTTGAATTCATGAAAAAGGTAATAAAACTACATGAAAAAGGCAATTAGGTAATATTAATTTATTTACTATTTATTTAATGGCTAATTTCTGATCACATCAATCTTAATATAATCTCTACCTACCTTCTCTATGACTATGTATAAAAACAAACACAATCTGGCCAACCAGATAGAACAATATTATCCCACCCCACCCCCTACCACCCAAAAGCCCACATCCAAAAAAAAAAAAAAAGAAACATGGAAGAGTACTATTTGCATTTGTTTTTTGTCCTTTTAATCACATATATTTTTCTGGTTTTGGTGGTAAAAGTTGGCTTAAATCTTTGGTGGACACCAAAAAAAGGGAATCACTTCATGAAACAAGGGATAAAGGGGCCTAAATATAAGATTTTGTTGGGCAACTTAAAGGAGCTTGGTAGCTTAAATTTGATGGCTTCAGCTGAATCCATGTCTCTCTCCCATGACATACTCCCCAGGGTTCTCTCCTTCTATCATCATTGGAAGACAATATATGGTATCCAACCATTTTTTTTTTTTGGGAAGATAATTTTTATGTGATTAATTAAATGTATTTGTCTTAATTTTCATCCCTCTTTAATTCTTGGATTTTCTCCTTCACTTAATTTCTTGGAACTTTTTGGTCTTCTGATTAATGAATTGAAGTTTTTATTCTTTTTTTTTAATATGATACATGTTTATGAAGTGATCACTCGTGTCATTCATCTAGAGAATGAAATACAAGTGGAATAGGAAACTAAAACCCTCTCGAAATAATACGACCAGTCCCTATCGATCCCCAGATGAGATCTTCTGCTCCAAAAGGGTGTTTCATCTTATATTCCCCGTATTTTTAAAAGTTATCGTATTAGTTTTGAAGCATAAATCAAACCTAAATTGTGAGTTTTCAATATGGTAGTTTTTATACACGTGACAATCATCCGTGTGGTGGAATATGAGATGAAACACTCTTTTGGAATAGAAGATTCCATTCGACCAGTCCCTTTTTGTCTTTGTTCTTATACCTCACTTGGTAAAAAAGAAAATCAAGGAGTGGCAATTCAGATTGCTTTTGGGTCCTGTTTCACGTTCACGGATTGGATTGTGGCACAAATTTCGTGTCGAAATTTCTGGTTGTGTCAAAAATTATCACCCCTAAAAATCACATTTAGTCTTTAAATTAGTGAAGATAAACCCTAGAAGTCTAGAACATCATTGTCATTACTTTCTTTTTATTTATTTTTTCTTTTAAAAATTTTTGTTTCATAAATTACAGGTCCAATGTTTCTCGTATGGTTTGGATCAACAGCTCATCTCATAATATCCGATCCAGCCCTTATCAAGGAATTCTTGGTGTTAAAATCAGAATTCTTTGAGAAAGATGAACCACCCTTACTAGTAAAAAGAATTGAAGGTAATGGTCTATTGAATCTCAAAGGACAAAAATGGGCACAGCATAGAAAGGTCATTCAACCAATTTTCCACACAGAAAATCTCAAGGTATAGATTCATAATATTTAATCCATTAATTACATTTCTCCATGAGATTAAAAAATTACTTTTACATATAAATTTTGTTTCTCTAGTAACAAATACGATCACAACTTCGCTAAAATTTGTCGTTTTGCAGGTCTATATGATTTCGAATTTCCTCTTATACTTTTTTCTATTTCATTTGAATTCCATTCTATGGATGTATATTTGATACGTGACTATGTGATTGATAAATCATGTTCAAACAATCAACATCTCATATTTATCTCATGGAATTGTGTTATATATGCACACATAAAATGGAATGTGAAAAATAAAAGAGGAAATATGAAATCGCCCCACAAATGCCAAGTTTTAAGAATTATTATATAGACTTGGGCCACTCAAGCTTATTTGAATTTGTTGACTCACCTATCATTATTTGACGAGTTTAATTAATTACACTAATATGGTATCTAGGGGTGATCACGGTGCGGTTTGGGCGGTTTTTTCAATATTTTCAAACCGAATTGCTAAGTGCGGTTCGGCCAAGAGTTTAATTTTAAGTTGCGGTTTTTTAGAATAAAACAAACATGCGGTTTTCAACGGTTTCGGGCGGTTTCGGGCGGTTTTGCGGTTTTAACGTATTGTACGTGAATATTATGCGAAACAATCAAAATGAGCAAAAAATACTTATCAATTCGATAACTAAAAAGTTAATGATATGTTGTTGTCTAAATTGAATATTATAACAACTACAATAACATATAATAGTTGAATCTAATAGATATAGGGAGTGTTTGCAATTACTAAAAAAAATGTTTCTTACATTTTTGCTTAAAAAATCATTTTTTTGTGTTTGCAAGTATCAACTTCTGCTTCATTTAATCATAACCTAAAAGTATGGAGAGAGGTGCTTTAGATTTGTGCTTCTACTCCTAGTTATAAACAATTATAAGCACCTCTACAACTTTTTCACCTAACTTAACTTCTGATTCTTAACTTTTGAATTTATTTTCAAACTCTATCAACTTCTGATTCACAACTACTCTTACTTTTGCTACAATAAATTATTTTTTTCTAAAAGCATAAGTTTTTGCAAACTCTCCGATAACTTCAATATGTCAATCTCCATATCACAAATTTCCCAAACTAAATCTCGTTATACAATTTACATCCATAACAAGAAATGAAGGCTTTGATGTATTAAATTATTAAGTAAATTGACTAATATACCCACAATAAACCAATGAAAATAATTAATATAACAATTCATAATTATACACAAATATACTATAGATTGAGAGAAATGTAATAATATATATTGAATATATATACGTATATATAGTATTCTACTTGCGGTGCGGTCGGTGCGGTTTGAGACTTGAAATTGTAATTGCACCATCTTTTGCGGTGCGGTCTTGATTAAAAATTTTAATCGCGGTTTTTCCAATAAATAAGCATTTGCGGTGTGGTGCGGTTTGATTCGGTCGGTTTTAACGGTTTTCGGTTTTTGTTGATCACCCCTAATGGTATCTAATAATGTCTCACATATGACTCACGAATTATTGTGCACTCGAGATTTTCTATTCCAATTTGTGTTTCATCTCGTGTTCCAAATATCACCCCTACACGCCAAGTGTATTGATGACATCATTAATTTACACTTGGCGTGTATTTAAGATATTTGGAATACAAGATGAAACATAGTTTGGAATAGAGGATCCTATTTAATTATTGTGACTTGAAAATTCATTATCATGAGTCATGACGGGGAATCAAGTGCGGCCCCGTGGTTTAGTGCCAATTTTTTGGTTCCCACGTGGGTTAAAAAATGGCTAGAAAATGGTTAAATAATAGTTTTTTTACGAAAAAAAGGCCGAAAATCTGACCGACTAAATAAGATCATTATTATGACCATATATAACTCATGATCATCAACTCATGTAAATTGATAACATTGAATTTCTACTATTATTAATTTCTTGTTTTTAAGTACAGATCTTGGGAGCGACGGATACTATTACTTATTTCTTTGTTATTGTTATATTGGTCAATATAGGTAATGATACCCATGATGGCTAAAAGCATGGAAGAGGCACTAATGAAATGGTCGGAAAAAATGTCCAATATTGGCAAAGTGGAAATTGAAGTGTCGGATTGGTTTCAAAATTTGGTGGAAGATGTAATAACAAGAGCCACTTTTGGGAGCAGCTACGAAGCCGGCCGAGCCATTTTCCAGCTGCAAGCCGAGCAAATAGTCCACGCCGCCGAAGCTTATCACAAAGTCTACATTCCTGGATATAGGTATTACCTCCTACCTTAATAAATTACAAATGCTACTATATATAAATACTTTTCTATTTTAGCTTCTTTTTTCATTTAATTTTGTGTGGAATTATTTTATTACATTCACATAAATATTCATAGTTCAGCTTATATAATAAGATAAAGGCAGTTTGGTATTGCTTTTTTGGGCGGTTTTATTATTTTTTAAATATTTATCGACCATTATTAATATTCAATTAAATAAATGTATGTTTCACTTCACTTCCATTAATTATAACAGTATAATACTGCCAGAACGTTAAAATGCCACAGTAGATTTCATATTATTGAACTCCCATTTTAAAGTTTTTTGAGTTATTATGATAGATTTTAAATTTTAGAAAATATAAAATCACTCAAAATTTGGTTTTCAAATATGATATGGCATCACTTGTAGAATTCAATTCTTCAATGGGTCACTGTTTACCTACATAAGTCATTAGGGTGCTAGGGGTTGATCCGACGAAAGCCACATGACGCCTAGTCCTGCTCAAGCGATTGAGACCAAAAACAATGCCTTAAAACTTGAGAGAAGTTAAGTGCACACCATTCAATAATGAGCCTTAATGGCCCACTTTGGTAGAAATGGCAATTTGAGCTCGACCCGAAGGGGCATACGCTGCCTGGTGATAAGGCCGATTAGGTAAGAAATTTGGGCTAAAAGAACCTAGGACCTATTTAGCTTTGAAATGGTTAAGCCCGATCAAATTACACTACATGGGTCAAATTGAGCCCCAAAGTAGAGGCCCGAAGGAATTTCGGGTTGGGCCGACTGGCTCGATATTGCCCACCGACTTGGTGGCCTAGCACCGCAACCCAACCCATTTGCCAGTGTACAATTTGGGTGTTACTACTCAAATTAATTTGATAACAAGTGTTGTTCATACAACTAATTTTATTGGGCTTTTATTTATTTTTTGATCTATAATCGAGATAATTACATTGGACTTGGCCTATTGGACCATCTGAATTACAGGTCATCAAAATTCAATTACATCCATCTAATAATGATTTTAACTATTAAATCTTTTATCAGTCTTACAGTAAAAAAAAAAATCTTTAAATTAGTCTTATATTAGTCCTTGATTTATCTACTTATTTTTTTGGTTTTCTTTTTTCCTAAAGGTTCTTGCCGACTAAAAAGAATATAATTTCTTGGAGATTGGAAAAAGAAATTCGGAAATCGTTGTTGAATCTCATCGGCGATCGAAGGACGAGGAGGAGGGAAAATGCGAGTTGTCGGGCGGCGTTGTCAGAAGAATGTCCTCGCGATTTATTGGAACTCATGATAAAAGCCGCCGATGAATCGCCGCAGTCAAAAGAGTCACTCGCCGTAACGGAAAACGACATCGTAGAGGAGTGCAAGACGTTCTTTTTCGCCGGGAAGCAAACGACGTCGAATCTGCTGACGTGGACGGCCGTGCTCTTGGCCATGCATCCCCAATGGCAGGAGCAGGCACGTGAGGAGGTCTTGAGGGTGTGTGGCGCACGTGACACCCCTACTAAGGATGACCTTGCCAAGCTCAAAATGGTATGTCATAATTAATAGGGATAATTACAAAAAGCATCCCTGAGTTTTGGCCTAATTACAAAAAAACCCAGCTAAGTTTTAAAATTAAAAAAATACTTCTGAGGTTTGATTTAGTGTTAAAATTAAGGGGTAAACTGTAATATTTTTATAAATATGATGGGGGATTTTAAAATATTTTTTGGTTATGAAGGGGGTAAATATTGGACAAAATAGGTATTTTTAGTAATTTTAAAAGTAGCTGAATTTTTTTGTAATTAGGTTAAACCTCAAAAGTACTTTTTGTAATTAACCCTAATTAATAAGTGGACAAGTTATTCTGAATTGGTCCCATTATCTAAAAATAATTAAATTAAAATTGTTAGCAAATATGGGTTAAAACATAAATCACATATTTGCACAATTACGAGTGATAATTCGTGTCGTGCTCGGAAAAACGATGGACGTTTTTTAATAAATGAAAATTTTGATTAAATTAATTTTTTCTTTTTTTTGGTTGCAGCTGGGAATGATTCTAAACGAATCACTGAGATTGTACCCACCAGCAGTCGCAATAATCCGACAGGCAAAAACGAATGTCCAATTGGGTGGGCTCCACATTCCGCGAGGTACCGAGCTAATCATCCCAATCCTAGCCGTCCATCACGACCCGGTTCTATGGCACCACGACGCACAGGAATTTAACCCAGCCAGATTCGCAACTGGCGCGGCTCAAGCCGCCAAACATCCAATGGCATTCATGCCCTTCGGCTTAGGCTCGCGCCGATGCATCGGCCAAAACCTAGCCGTTCAACAAGCCAAATTAGCCATCGCCATGATTCTACAGCGCTTCTCTTTTGAACTTGCATCGGATTACGCGCACGCACCATCTGTTGTGATGCTCCTGCACCCACAACATGGTGCACCTCTTGTGTTCCGAAAATTGTAAAATCGGTAAATATTCTTGTTATTATTTTTTTATTTTTAATACATATACTAGAAGGGAGGGACGACTTGAATGGAACCCCAAACCTCTAGTATGAGTTTGAGAACTATCCGATTCCTAAAATATATAGAATAATTATAAAGGCTATAAAGATGAGGTTGAAATGAGGAATGACTTACCATGAATATTGAAAAAAAAATAGATCGATATGAGAAAGGTTGTGATAATTAATCAACGAAAAACCTTTTTAGTTGTGTGTTTTATTTCAATACATTTTTAATTAGGGCTGATTAGTAATTAAACTTTTAATCGTTTGAACTTGGTTTGTACCATACAAACTATTTGGACACTTGGTTTGAGTTTGACTCAATTAATAAAAAAGAAAATATATTGTAAGAAGATCAATCTATTGAGCTCGATTCGCGTTTGATTTGACCAAAGCTCGTTCATGTTCAATTCAATTAATAATTCAAGTATAAAATTTAAAGCTTAATATATAAAAATTTAAACAAGTTAGATTTATGTTCAATTTTACTCAATTTGTAGAAATAAACTTTAACGGCGACTCAGTGAATGTAAATAAAAATATAGGGAGTGCTTGCAAATTCTGGAAAAAAAAAAGTTGGGCAGTAGCCCAGCGTCTAGGCGGTCGCGTAAAAAGTAGAAATACTACTATTTGTCTAATAATTTATTATTCATTTTCTTACCGATTTGTGTCGTCTAGGTGGGAGCTTAGTGTTAGATAAATGTTTTTATCAAGATTTTGATGATTATGTTTAAATGAGTTTTATACCAAAACAATGTTAATAAATGTTGTCCAAATACTCCTAAATGATTTAAAATATTTCTGCTAATTTTTGGAGTATTTTTTAGAATTTATTTTACGATAAAAATGGATAACACTTTTGATGGTTTTGTTTAAATTGGTTTTTACACCAAAACTATGTTTATAAATGTTGTCAAAATACTCCCAAGTGATTTAAAATGATTTTACTAATTTTTTGGAGTATTTCTTGAAGTTTATTTTTGATAAAAATCGGACAACATTTAAAATTGGAGGTCGGCCGTGCATCGCCCAAAGCGTCGGCCGTACACAAGCAAAGAATATTGAAACAAACATTAAAACTCATAAAAACGAAGAGGGGGACGGTCAAGCGGGGGCCGACTAGTCGCACCCCCTGTCGGCCGACTCGACCCCCCGACCGACCGGATCGCACTATTTTTTCAAAACGTTCAAATCTTATTAAAGGGCAACCTGGTTACCCTATGGTATTTAATGAAAAAAAATTCCAACCGCAATCCTTATCAAAAGATTTACTTTTCATTTTTGTACAATATTTCTACATCTTGTGATCCTCTTTTTGTAGACAAAAAGTGAAGAGGAAGGAGCCTATGTTGGGAGCCTATGTTGGTGAAAACTTCCTATAAATAGAGGATGAATTGAAGACACAAGATATAACACATACAAGCAAAATATACAACAAGAAATCGCAAATTGTTCAAGCTTTCATTTTTACATTCTTTTGTAATAGCCCAAGTACTTTCACTTGCACATCTTTGAGGTCTGCGGCTTTTGATTCTTGATTACACTTGCACTCAATCTTTGTATTGGTTTCATAGAGTTGTAATCTTGAATTTTGTCCATCATTCAACACAAGACATCCTTGTGAGTATTCTCGTGGTAAGAATACACTTGGGTGATCTAGGTGATAGGTGTTTGAAGAGTGTGGTACTCTTCAAAGGTGGTGAAGGAAGATTATGGTAATCTTGAAGGTGTTGTAAGAGGATTGTGGTAATCCTCAAGGTGTTGTATTAATTTTGGAAATTAATAAAATCTTTTTTCTTTTTGAAATCCATCCCTTTAGGAGATCTTGAGGTGGTAGAGGATTAGGCCCTAGGTGGGTTGAACCTCTTTAAATCAACGAGTGTTGTTTAATTTCCGCATTTACATTCTTGTCGTTTACTTGTTCATTCGAAAAAGAGGGCGATTTGCGAAAAATCGGTATAATCTATTCACCCCATCTAGATTATCGTAGTCACTTGGACTAACAAGTGGTATCAAAGCCAAACTCTTTGGCTAGCTCGTTCGGTAAAGAGGAAAGATCCATGGCTACGAATGAAGCTTATCTCACCACCGCGCCTCCACCAACAAGCCACCACTATTCGACGCCAACAACTATGCATTTTGGAAAGACCGCATGGAGTGCTTTCTACAAGGGTGCAGATTTGATATTTGGAATGTGGTCATTGAAGGAGTTGCTCAGCCAACAACAAAATTGGAGGATGGTACCACGACTCCCAAGCCGTTCAAGGAATACGATGAAAATGACAAGAAGGCTTTCTCTTTAAACGGTAAGGCCTTAAACATTTTACATTGCTCTCTTACCGCCACCGAATATAATCGCATAAGAGGCATACGGTCAGCACATGAAGTTTGGGAAAAATTAGAAACCATCTATGAGGGCACAAAGAAAGTGAAGCAAGCAAGAAAACAATGCTTGTGAAACACTTTGAAAATTTCAATATGCATGATGGTGAAAACATATCAAAAATGGTGGAAAGGCTTGACAACATTGTCAATCCTCTTGTGGCTCTTGGAAAGGTCATCTCCGAAGAAGATAAGGTGACCAAAGTCTTAAATGCCCTTCCTACTCATGGTCCGAAAAGGTGACGGCAATCACGGAAGCTCAAAATCTTGAGACACTCAAGTTTGATGAGCTCATTGGGAACCTCCTTATTTATGAAGTATATCTCAAGGAGAGGAAAAATTCTCAACCATCCACCTCTAAACCGGGTACTCAAAATATTATTAAAGGCTTAGCATCTTCTTCTAATAATGTTTATTATGCTAGTGATGAGGATGATGAAGAAACAGCGGCTCTTGTTAGCAAATTTGCAAAATTTGTAAACAAAAATAAAGCAAAAAATCCAAGAGACAATTCTTGTTTCAAATGCGGAAGATGAACAAAAGAAGAAAAAGCCTTTTCCAAAAAAGAAGGCATTAAATGCGGACGTCAAAACTTGGGATGAATTACTTGAAACAACCGACGAGGAAGGAGAATCCGAACATGGTCTTATGGCCATAGACGATGAAAATACCGAGGTACGCTCTAATGCTTCATCTTCTTCCCTAGTTGATGAATTACAATGTGATTTTGATGAATTGCAAAATGAGTTTCAAAATTTGATTGTTAAATACAAGAATTTGAAAAAGGAGCATAAAGAGCTTAAACTAGAAAAAGATAAATTATTTACTTCCTATGATTCTCTTGATAAGGCTCATGCTATTACTCTTACTATGGTCCGTACTCTTGAAACCGAAAAACAAACGCTCACAAATGATATTGAAAATTTGAAAAAGGATGTGCATCGATTCAATTTAAGTACGGATAAAGTCACAAAAATTTTAGATGCACAAAGAGGTGAGCATTCTAAGTCAGGACTTGGTTACAAACCTTTTCAAAATGCTTTTAAGAAAAAGGACCAAGGTCCAACCTTTGTGCGTGCTAGTAGTCCTCGTGATTATTACTTGTTTTTATTGTGGTAAGAATGGACACTATGCTAGCAATTGTAAATTGAAGAATAATTTTAGCTATTATTGGAGACCTAAAGGTCTCAAGGTAACCCCATGGACCCCAAAATATAGGGTACCTAAAATTAATTCCTTTGTAGGTTATAGGGGCTATAACAACAATGGAAGATTCAAAATGGCTCGTGGACAGCGGATGTTCACGCCATATGACCGGAAAGAGAGAACTTTTTACCAACATCAAGCTCCAAGAAGAGGGTATGGTCATGTTCGGCAATGGCAAAGGAAGAATTCTTGAAAATGGAGAAATTGGTAACTCTTCTTTCTCTCTTAGTAATGTTCTTTTAGTAGAAGGGCTTAAGTTCAATTTGATAAGTGTTAGCCAACTTTGTGATTCAAATTATAATGTTGTTTTTAATAAAGAAAAATGTCTTATTTCCAAAAGTGATAAAATTATTTGTGAAGCAATTAGAAAAGGCAATCTTTACAAAATTTGTACAAGTGATTTGGTTAGTCAAAATATTTCTTGTCTTGTCGCCAATAATGATTTAACTATTTTATGGCATAGGCGACTTGGGCATGTTGGATACAAAAATTTGCAAACTATTTACAAAAACCAACATGTAAAAGGACTACCTAAATTGAATTTTGAAAATCTTGGCTTATGTGACACTTGTCAAAGAACAAATTAGTTAAGAGTAGTTTTAAGCCCAAAAATGAAATTTCCACTACCAAACCCCTACAAATGCTTTATCTTGATTTGTATGGGGATATTGGTATGGCAAGTCTAAGTGGAAAACATTACACTTTTGTTATAGTTGATGATTTTTCTAGATATACTTGGGCTCTATTTCTTACAAATAAAAGCGATCTGGTTAATGAGTTTGTTAAGTTGTGTAGACTTATTGAAAATGAAAAGGAAGATGCTATTAAGTCTATTCAAAGTGATCGAGGTGGAGAATTTGATGGCGAATTTAGAGTCTTTTGTGAAACCAAGGGATATAGTCATAATTTTTGGCTCCAAGGACACCTCAACAAAATGGAGTAGCCGAAAGGAAGAATCGGATACTTCAAGAAATGAGTCGGTCCATGCTCAATGAATTTTCAATTCCAAAATATTTTTGGGCCGAAGCCGTTAGTACCGCTTGCTATGTCATTAATCGAGTTTATATTCGTTCTAAAATGAATAAAACTCCATATGAGCTTTGGAAAGGAAGAACTCCAAATATTAGTTATTTCAAAATATTTGGATGTAAATGTTTTATTTTGAATACTAAGGATCAATTAGACAAACTTGATTCTAAGGCCGATGAAGGAATATTTATGGGGTATTCAACCAAGAGCAAAGCATATCGGGTTTACAATAAGACTAGTGGGGTAGGTTGTTGAAGAATCCATCCATGTCAAATTCAATGAAGCTTTGGGTGTTGAAAGGATACCCAATGATGAAAGTGATGAAGAGGATATTGTTGAACCCATTGTTCAAGATGAAACTCAAAATGATCAACCTTCAAGCTCAAATGTTCCTCAAGAAGATAAAGGTGATGCTTGAATCTTCCCGCAGCATTGAAATTTAAGGAGATCACCCAAAAGATCTTATTATCGGTGATCCCCTTGATAAAGTAATGACTTCGAGGAAAATTTGCCGAGAAAGCTCTTATATCTCAAAAAGAGCCTAAAAATGCTAAGGAAGCCATTGAAGATGAGGATTGGTTTTTAGAAATGCAAGAGGAGTTGAATCAATTTGAAAGGAATGATGTATGGGAATTAGTACCTTGTTCTCCCATCTCAAACAATTATTGGCACAAAATGGGTATTCCTAACAAACTTGATGACCAAGGCAATATTGTTCGAAATAAAGCAAGGTTAGTAGCTCAAGGTTATTGTCAAGAAGAAGGTATTGATTATGATGAAACATTTGCACCAGAAGACGTTTAGAAGCTATTCGTATTTTACTTGCCTATTCTTGTTTTAAAAATTTCAAGCTTTACCAAATGGATGTGAAATCCGCATTTTTAAATGGTATTATTCAAGAAGAAGTCTATGTAAAACAACCTCCGGGATTTGAAAAATTTTCTAGGCCTAATGATGTTTATAAACTTAAAAGGCTTTATATGGTTTAAAACAAGCACCCGCATGGTATGATAGACTTAGCTCTTTTCTTTTGCAAAATGGTTTTACAAGAGGTAAAGTTGATACTACTCTCTTTGATTTTGAAAAAGGGCAAGATTGCTTATTAGTGCAAATTTATGTTGATGATATTATTTTTGGTGCTACTAATGAATCCTTGTGCAAGAAATTTTCTAAGTTAATGCAAGGTGAATTTGAAATGAGCATGATGGGGGAACTCAACTTCTTCCTTGGACTTCAAATTAAGCAATGCCAAGAAGGAATATACATTTCACAATCCAAGTATACAAAAGAACTTTTGAAAAAGTTCGAATTGAAGAAGGAAGAACCGCTTTCTACCCCAATGGCAACAAACGCGTCAAGATTGACAAAGATGAAAAAGGCAAGTCGGTTGATGAATCCAAATATCGAGTATGATTGGTAGTTTACTTTATTTAACCACAAGTAGACCGGATATTCTTCATGCCGTATGCCTATGTGCTCGTTTTCAAAGCAATCCCAAAGAATCTCATATGAGTGCCGTTAAAAGAATTTTTAGATATTTGAAAGGCAATATTCAATATGGTTTATTCTATCCAAAGAATGAAAATTTTTCTCTTAAAGGTTATAGTGATTCGGATTATGCGGGAAATATTGATGATCGGAAAAATACTTAGGATCATGTCAATTTTAGGCGATTGCCTAGTTTCTTGGTTTTCAAAGAAGCAAAATTGTGTTTCACTTTCAACTACCGGGCGAATATATTTTCTGCGGCATTTTGTTGTACTCAACTTCTTTGGATGAAACAAACTTTAGCGGATTATAAATGTTCTTTTGAAAATGTTCCCATCTTTTGTGATAATATATCCGCTATAAATATTGCTCAAAACCCGGTTCATCATAACCGTACTAAACATATTGAGATTCGACATCATTTTCTAAGGGATTGTGTTTCAAAACGAAAAATTGAGATATCTTTTGTACCATCTCAAGATCAATTAGCGGACATTTTTACAAAACCGCTATCTTCCGAGACTTTTGCATCAATACGAGCTCGGTTAGGCATAATGCATATTGAATGAGGTCTATGATTGCATTTTGCACGTTTTTAAAACTTAGGGGCGAAAAATCGGATTTTTGGTTAAAAACTCGGATTTTGGAAAAACAAAAAGAACACTGAGCTGATTGGGGGAAGGCCGACCGGTCGCTCATGACGTCGACCGGTCGCCCACCCCCCCAACCGGTCGCCCTTAGCTCTTTTTTTGGTTAAAATCGCTTCTGTCTTCAGTTACAACCATTTTGGCCTTTTATGTTCATTTTTCGTCCCCTACGCACTTTTCACACAAATTTCACTTCAAATTTGTTTTATTGCATACATTTTATATTTTGGACTTCATGAGGCTCGATTATCATCATCATTGTTCATCTTTACCGATTAGATGGTAAGAATTTCTCCTTTTAATCTCAATTGGGTTGAACCCTTGAGAATGTGCTTGTATCTTGATATCTTGTTGAAATTCTTGTATTAATATGATGTTTATGATGATTGATGATGTATGAATATTGTTGTATTGCAATTGGTGATGAAATTTTTTGGCTTAAACGAATCACAAAGGCGTTATATTTCTCTTGTTTTATTCGACGCACGCCAAGTGTTCGACAAAATGTTTCAATGAAAAATTCATCACCTACATGATTCTCTTGATTTGAAAAGTCTTATAAGTTTATAGAGATCATATTTTATCAATCAAATGAGCTTTTACAAATCAAATGAGCAATTTTTTCCCTTTTATTCGGAATTTAAGCTTAAATGCTCAATATGCTCGATAAATCTATAAAATTGAGCACTTTGATATAATTGTATGTTTTTTTTATCGTGCTAACATTATTTTTGATGATTCCAAAGGGGGAGAAACAAGAAAAACGCTCATAAGCTCAAAGAAGCGTAAATAAGCTCGCAAGAAAAGCTATAAACTAAAGCTCTTAAAAGCCAAAAGCTATGGATTATACTTGGTCCATGTGATGTATTGTGGACTTTTATACTTGACTAATGATGCTTTTGTGACAGGGGAAGCTTATAAGCTCATGATATTCAAGCTTAAGTTATAAAAGCTAAGCTTTAAACTTTTAGTTGTTGCTTGTATACTTGTTCTTGATATGCATATTGATAGGGGGAGCTTGTGCAAAAATGATTTTGAAAAATCTTTGCTCCTATCCTTGTGTGTTTGTACTTATGATGAATCTTGCTTATAATGGATTGATGTTTTAGACCGGAAAATTTGTTTTGTTTTAAAATCAACTTTCTAAAATTGTTTTGGTTTGTAATCATCAAAAAGGGGGAGTTTGTTAGATAAATGTTTTTATCAAAATTTTGATGATTATGTTTAAATGAGTTTTTATACCAAAACAATGTTAATAAATGTTGTCCAAATACTCCTAAATGATTTAAAATGTTTTTGCTAATTTTTGGAGTATTTCTTAGAATTTATTTTTCGATAAAAATGGACAACACTTTTGATGGTTTTGTTTAAATTGGTTTTTACACCAAAATTATGTTTATAAATGTTGTCAAAAATACTCCCAAGTGATTTAAAATGATTTTACTAATTTTTTGGAGTATTTCTTGAAGTTTATTTTTGATAAAAATCGGACAACATTAAAATTGGAAGTCGGCCGCCTGTGGCGTCGGCCGTGCCAACTTACAGAATATTGAAACAGAACATTCAAACTCATAAAAATGAAGAGGGGACCGGTCAAACAGGGCCGAATTTGCCGCGACCCTTGTCGACCGGCCGACCCCTTCGACCCGTCACTGGATCGCACTATTTTTTCAAAAGCGTTAGAAATCTTATTAAAGGGCAACCGTCGCCTATGGTATTTTTGACAAAAAATTCCAACCGTTGCAATCCTTATCGCCAGCATTTACTTTTCATTTTTGTACAATATTTCTACATCTTGTGATCCTCTTTTTGTAGACAAAAGTGAAGAGGAAGGAGCCATGTTAGTGAAGACTTCCCTATAAATAGAGGATGAATTGAAGACACAAGATATAACACATACAAGCAAAATATACAACAAGAAATCGCAAATTGTTCAAGCTTTCATTTTTACATTCTTGTTGTAATAGCCTAAGTAACTTTCACTTGCACATCTTTGAGGTCTAGGCTTTTTGATTCTTGATTACACTTGCACTCAATCTTTGTATTGGTTTCATAGAGTTGTAATCTTGAATTTTGTCCATCATTCAACACAAGACATCCTTGTGAGTATTCTTGTGGTAAGAATACACTTGGGTGATCTAGGTGATAGGTGTTTGAAGAGTGTGGTACTCTTCAAAGATGGTGAAGGAAGATTGTGGTAATCTTCTTGAAGGTGTTGTAAGAGGATTGTGGTAATCCTCAAGGTGTTGTATTAATTTTGGAAATTAATAAAATCTTTTTTTCTTTTTGAAATCCATCCCGGAGATACTAGGGTTGTTAAGGGTTAGGCCCGAGGTGGGTTGAACCTCTTTAAATCAACGAGTGTTGTTTAATTTCCGCATTTACATTCTTGTCATTTACTTGTTCATTCGAAAAAGAGGACAATTTGCGAAAAATCGGTATAATCTATTCACCCCCTCTAGATTATCGTAGCCACTTGGACTAACACTTAGGCCTAATTTTTTGGCCGCCTAAACAAGCGCCGAGGGAGCCTAGGCCGATTTTTGGCAAAACCGATTTTTTACACCAATTTTGGGGAAATCGTTTGCTTTAGGGGCGCTAGCGGCGCAGTCGATTTTTTACAATCTTGTTTTTTATTACTATTACTTCAAATGTGTACATTTGATAATTAAATAATACATTTAGACTTAAATTAGTATATATTATTTAATTACGCTTATAATTTATGTACTCTAAATTTATATGAGATAATTTTTAATATATATTATTAATAATGTATTTTTCTATTTCTTAATTTTAAATAAAATTAAGATTAATTATTTTAAAAACTTGTCTTAAATAAAAAATAAGTCATATTATTAATATTTGTCTGATAGTAATTATAATTTATAAGACATGTTGTTCTATAATTTTTAATATTTACTTATTATTTTATAAATTAATTATAGACTAGTTAATATATTTTGACATGCATAAACACATCTTATATGATAGGAATAAATGTAAGTTAAATATCAACAAAATGATCAAAATTTAGTACTTATTAGATATCGGAATATATAATTAACGCACATAATGCTTATAGTATGAATTTATTTATTTAAAAAACTAATATTACTTGTCTATATTTTTTTAATTTTATATGTTTCTATTGTGAAGTCTATATTGAATAATAGATTTATTTGCTTAATTAATTAAAGTTTAGTTAATTAATAAAATATAGGATTAAATAATATTTGAAATTAATGTTCTTGTAAAATTTAATAATACATATGGTTCAAGGATATTTAGGTCCATCATTTTTTTTTAGTTTAGAGGTATTTGAAGGTTTCAATAGTAGATGAGTCGTAGTATCCGATTCGTGAACTCGATCCTGGATGATGAAATATTCGGAAAACAACTGAGAGTGACCTTATTCACATTTGTTAAAGCACCGAAATGAAATGAGGTTGAAAGTGAATTGAGGTATATATAACACATCCTTGAGAGTGATAGAATTCCCCCAAACAAATATCCCCAGAAAAATGTACAACCAAAGTGAAGTGTTGTTGGGTAAAATGACGGGACGACGAGATGTGGATTGTAAGGAAATAAACGCATCTCTATGGCGACAAAATATGTCTAAGTGTTCCCGAATCAACAATCCATAAATATGAACCCAATAGACTAGAATCCATGTTAATCGGAAAAGCAAGTACCGAACCAAAGTGTGGGGTGTGGATGTAGCGTCGACAATTGACTCGAAAGTAAGCGTCAGTTGATTGAGTAGGTAGAATATCCTCGGACCGAGTGGAGTTGATCATGCGTGTTTCATGCTCAAAGGCGGCATAGAGGTTACCTAGTTAATAAGGGTGCAATTAGCCAGTATTAGTCGGTGTGGCTTATATCCGGGGATGACCATGAAGCTTGTAAGATTTATCAATTGTGTGTCCATGGAAGTTGCAGTGAGTGCAAAATGGACGATCTTGTCGCCTGTTGCCCAGGGTAAGAAGTGGTGCGCCTAGGATTGTTCTGAGCCAGAAAAGCATGTGTGTTCCCTGAATTATCGAGAGGACTCTCCATCTTGCGCTGTTGCTCCTCTTGAGAAATGAGGGAGAAAACACGATTCATAGGTGGAAGGGGATCAATAAGGAGTATCTGACTCCGTACTTGGAAAATGAATCATTCAACCCCATGAGAAACACCATAATATATTCAAGCTGGTAGTGGTTGGATAATGCATGAACTCCACCACAAGAACATCGATTGCATGAACAGTTAGGTCGAAAATTGCCAAGTTCTTCCCATAGAGACTTCAATTTGGTAAAATAAGCACCCACAGACATCTGGTCCTGCTTTAGATTGATTAAATCACGACGCAATTGGAATATGCGTGGGCCATTGCTCACAATCGTTCTCAAGATTTAACCATATGTCCGGCGAATCGAAAAAATGATGCTCGCACAAATTTCTTTAGATACAGAGTTAAGTATCCAGCTGATGATGATGTTGTTGTTCGGAATCCATGACTGTAAGAAGAGAAATTTCATCATCCGTCGGCCGGGAGACAGATCTGTCAATGAAACTCCATTTGTTCTTCACCGATAAAGCTATGGTCATTGCCCGCTCCCATGACGAATCGCTAAACTAATACCAATCCAGGATTATCAGAGTGATGCAGATAGTAGACACTCAAAGGATCATCAACGAGGGAAGATCTGGATGCACTCATGTTGAAGAGGAAGTGCAGGCGTTGGAGAAGATTGACACCTGAAATACAAACCGCCGGAGATCAGAGTTGCAGAGAAGGAAAATCATGATACCATATTATAAGTTGCAAATCAAATTGAGAATTGATATTTTCCATAATGAAGAGTTCTGACAAAGCTGTGCAATTTATACAAGGAAGAAAGAAGAAATGAAAGGTGTAACTGCTTAACTAATCTACCAACAAACTAAACAGAATAATCATCTCTAGAAGCTTCAATCCTGAGGGAGAAATTATTCTCTAATAGAGGTATTTGATACAAAAGGGATAGTACAATGGAATAAAGTGAATTTTACCCATAAATAAATAAATCACCTTCAATTTTCGCACCTGAAAGTATATAATTTTGATCGAAATCTTACCCTTATAAAATAGCAATTGAAGAATCACAAGCAAAACGTTTAGCAATATAACTCTGAAATGCATATTTTTACTAGCTTGATCAAGTCAAACTACTGATCCGAATTTGGAGATGGAAATAGACCCAGTCCAAATATGAATTTATCCACAGCTCATCTAGTTTTAGGCAGGCCTTTTAAAATGATAAATGATTTTGGGGCGAGTTTTGTGTTTCATCATTAAATCCATCTCATTTAATTATTTATTTTATAGCCATAATGGATATATATAATATTATTTTTGAGAAATGTCTTTCAAAAAAATAGTGGGATTTATTTTCCTACAATTATAAATCTTTTTTCTTCAAACAACATTTATAAATCTTTTAAAATTATAAAATATGTTTAGCAGGTCCCCTATTTGAATCTAGGACATGTCTAAGGTATTTTTTTTTTTTGAGGGTTATGTCTAAGGTATTCGAATGTAGTCCAAGTGGGCAAATGACATGTTATTCCGCAAACAATGTTGGGTTCGAACGCAGGGATACCTTTGCGCAACTTACATCATAGATCAAATAACACTTGCAACTTACGAGGCGAGGAAATTCTTGGTCTCAACTCTCACGTCTAGTTTACGAAGATGATATTCAATTATTTACTATTGCCAGTGCGAAGGGCTTGCTGCTCTTATTGGATTTCCTTATTTGTTATTAAAATTGTTTCGGACAACTGATAAATAATTTCAAAAGCTATATTTTATTTCTCTAGCCACATCTCCCAAAAGTAGATGCAGTTTATCTCTCAACTATACACATTACTCCCTGTAAATTACCTTTCACTTATCATGACGTTGGCGCGCCACTTTTAAAAGAGAGAATAACAAAGTCATTGTTTGAAGACACTTTGAGCAAGGCCCGAAAAAAAAATGAATTTTGGAATCGATATAAATACTTGCTCCCGGTGGGGAGTCTCCCAATATATCTCATTTCACCCTTAAAAACGTATAGGACATGTCTAAATTCTTAAAATACTTGATGGGTGGATCTCAAGTTTTTATAAACTCGTTCAATTGCCATATTCATATTAAAAAGAAAAGAAAAGAAAAATAAAAATAAACTCAAATAAGGTAAAACCACTGTTGTAAGAATAGGACTAGAAGGCCGGCTAAGTGCCCATAAACCGAGGTGATTATGTCCAAATCGATGGAAAAATCGCTTCGGTAAAAAATCGGGCTTATGTGTCTGTCTAGTCGGTAAAAAATCGAGCTTAGGGATATACTACAGCTAAAAATTGGCCAAAAGAAATTTAAATGAAAAAATGGTACTATAAGCGCAAAGTTACACATCCAATTTTAGCGAAAAACGAGAAAGAATTACAAGGCGTTCCAAACTCATTATAAACCATCGAATTATTAGCATTAGAGTTAATTGCAAATCGTGCCCCAAAATTATTGCTTTTTTGCAGACTGTTCACTAAACTTTGAAAATACATATTCAGCCTTATAAAGTCTAAATTATATAACACATTGTACTTTATTCTTGCAACAACTAAAAGTTGACATGTGTCAATTTATGATAGGCCTAAATCAGCTTCTAGGGGATTAAGTGCAAAACATTTAAAATTAGACATGCAAAAGAGAAATTCTCAAAATTTGATTGGCAATGTATAAATCTCACGATAATTTGGAGGATAAAATACAATTATCCCTTAATATTATTGATTTATTTTATCCATGAAAAGGGGGAAAAAGGGAACTCAAATAGGGGGAAATAGGAAAAGAATTACAACACGTGCCAAAGTCATCACCCGTGCGAGTCAACCCACTCGAATAGTGAGCAAATGCAGACATTTCTGTATGCAGTATAGCCACCCTAGTGAGACCAACGCCTCCTTCTCTCCCATTTTCATTTCTTCATGTTTTCCGTTTCTCATTTTTAGAGGACAGAAAAAACTGATTATTGTTTATCGAAGGGGTCACCTGAGATCAAATTCAACACAATCGGATCCGAATCATGTGGAGAAGGCTCTCTGCCCAGATTCGAACTATCAACCCGGCCCGATCCGCCACCGGGCCCACCCGACGCGCCGTAGGATCTTCGGTTGCCCCGGGGAATGGCCTGCGTACATTCGCCGCCTTCTCTCGCCACTTCGCTACGGAATCTGGTCTGTATTCCCCGTTAACCCTACTTTCTTTAGTTGTCATTTAAAATAATAATAATAATAATTTCTCAAGATACAAACACATATGATTTTTATTGATATATATGTTATTTGAGGTGATTTTGTGAGGATTCATACTGATTTGTGAAATGATATCCGGATTTTGGTTAATGATTATGCTTTAGTGGGGAATGCGACTGCAATAAGAGTTGAGGATATAATGCCGATTGCTACTGGTCATGAGCGCGAAGAGCTCGAGGCTGAGCTTAAAGTTAGTAATGTTGTCATTGTTTTTGGCTAGTTAATTTCTGTTTTATCATCAATGGCTCAATGCAAATACATTTGGTTGTATGGTTGAATTGTTTTGATTAGGGAAAGGACCTTCTGGAAATCAACTACCCATCGGGTCCCTTCGGTACAAAGGTCAGTGTTATATCTTATGAATTTCCTTGCTGATTCATTTCGTGTTTTGAGTTAGTGTTAATTGCCCTTGGCTAATGGACTAGGAGTAATCAGAAATTTAGACAGCATAGCACATCGATTGTAGTAATCTCAATGCCTTAAACTAGAATTGCAAACTAGGGGGCACAAAACTTACTGGCGTGATTATAATATTTCTCAATTCATGTTATATATACGTATACACACACATGGATACATGCATATATATGCTCCGATAATGTTCATTTCGATGTGCCTTTTTGGTCCTATTGCTTGTTATTCTTCACATGTTCCCTTTCTTCAGAGAAGCCTTCTTAAGGCTTGTTGAAATTTCCTCTTGGGTGTTTGAGAATAGTTGTTTTCCTAGTATTATTATTGTTACTTTCTTGAGTTTGATGTTCAACAGGCTGTTGTAACTTTCATTGTCTGTAAGATGTGGTGTTACTTCTGTTAAGTTTTGTCTAGTTTTGATGGAAGGAAAGACCATATTGAGTTTATCTTACTTTTGCTTTTCTCTTAGGAACTTTTTAAGGATTATTTGAATAACTATTAACTTAAAATATACTCTTACCATTAAAGAAAGAAAGTAAAGGAGAAAAGAAACTAGTAGTTTCATATTGCCCTTTGTGCGAGGTGTGGTTGGGGTGTTGAACATAGAGTGACACTATATAAAATACTTGCATTACAAAGAGCTTATAGATTCACAAAATCCGTGTTCCATCTGGCTATAATATATGTGTTTCCCTAGCAAAGGTCTTTTCCATTTTAAGTGAAGGATGCAATTTCTCCGTTCACTTTGATTGCAATAATTCTTCCAAGGGATCTAGTCGTGCTGTGTTAGTGTGGCATTCAGGTTTATTTGTGCTCATTTTTATTAGCAATATTTTTAGACTTGTAAATAAATATAGCTGATGAATATTGTTTAGTTACTAAAAAACTGTTTTGTGAGACAACTGTAACTAACTGTGTCTAACTACTCAGATTCTTTGGTGTTTGTTAAACTGCGTATGTACAGATCTTAACATGAAGAAGCTAATAAAAGTTTCATACAATATGTTTAAGATGTTATCGTAGGGATGAAAGTGTTTGAAATAGAGATTGATCATTGAGAGAAAGTCCACTTCATTTTTTCAAAACGAACATCGATGGTGTTGTTTTCATAATGATAATAGATATTGTCACAGATATGTAACTACTAATCTTTTTTGCGTATTGCCTTATTGTCGTATTGATTGAGGTCAAGTACTAGTGGTTAAACAGCTTCCACAATGTTGCAACTTGCAAGGGAATATGGCCCTGAGTTTCTGCAAAATATTTTTTTTGATTTTGGTTTCTTTTTAAATTCATTCCTTACCACATGCAAGAATTTTGATTTCAATATGCAGAAATCAGTAGGGACGTGTTTCCCTTAAGATGTATGGCATTGTGCTCTCTCTCTCTTATCCATAGATCTGGTATATTTGCAATTTGCAGAGGCATATTGATGTTTTTGGGCAATTTGATTTAGTACCATCTATAAGTTGGAAAAATATAATTACGCACTTTCCAGAGAACTTGAGTAGAATGAAAATTTTGGTAATGACAATTGATCTCTTTCCTAAAGAAACTATTTGTTTCGGGCACGTTGAAGGAAAATCTATTTTGATGAAGTATTTCTGTTAAATGGCACTGGTCAGGCTTGTTATTTGATATTTCATTGACTTGATGATGCTTTAGAACATCTCACATGGAACTTCCACGTAGAACTGTAATAACTACCTAAGCTCTCCTATTCTGCTCTTTACACACTCAAACTGAATGGTAACAAGCTCTTTTTCGGTTTTTTGTTTTCTCTTTCATAATCAATCATTTAGTTATTCTTAATAAACTTTTTGCTGTTGCATTTTACTCATTTCTCTTTAGATTCCATCTCTTCCTTTGAAATGCATTTCTTGCCCGCAGGAAGCACCTGCTGTGATAAAGTCTTATTATGACAAAAGAATTGTGGGATGCCCTGGAGTTGAAGGCGGTAAGTCTTTATCTGCTTCTTTTCTTATTCATGTGTTGCATATTATGACCATACTGACCTTTGATCATTTGTTCTCCGCTCAAAATCTAACAGAGGATGAGCATGATGTGGTTTGGTTCTGGCTAGAGAAGGGCAAGCCACATGAATGCCCAGTATGTTCGCAGTACTTTGAGGTAAGTATAGGAGGCCTTAAATTAACTAGTATATACTGGCAAAGGTGTGGAGATTATTAAGTGAATGTGGACTATGTCACTATGGTCGCTTTTAATTGCATTGAAAGGCATATACCACCCAACTCAGGAATCAGGATTAATGAGCAATCTATTCTGTATTCATCCTTGTGGTGCTATAGGAGCCTCATGTAATTCTTCTTTCACCAAGTTGACACTATTTACGAACCGAGGCGGATGGATATTGTGATGTTAATGAATGCTTTGTGTTGATAAAACCTGGAGAGAGTAAAAAGAGTTGAAAACTGCCAAGGTCGTGTTTCTTGGCAAAAATTGCTTCAAGTGGAACAAGTTGGAAATGGATAATTGGAAATTTAGTGGATAAGTGCTTCAATTTACTACCATGTAAATGACTCATTACCCTGTAGCACTGTCGGATGATTCTATTATGGTATTATTAACAATATCAAGTTACATGAAAATTACAATCTTCTTTGAACACCATACATAAAAATATTTACACTAAGTCGACACATATTGAAGATTTATGAAATGTATCTTTCTTAGTCATATTATAAATTCTTAATGCATCTATCATTATGACAAAACTATTTCTTTTGCCTTAGCTCCTATTTTATTTCTATATTTTCATCTTCTTCCCTGCATGCACTTAGCAAGCACCCAGATTTCTTCCCTTTTTCTTTTGCTTTTGGTTTGTTCTTTTATCTCGTCTCGTTTTTTCAATTCTTCACTTTCTTTCTTTCTCAATTTTCTACTCACCAGGAGCAACTCAACATCACAACCACCTCCATCAACCTCCCCTCTAATTTTATATATTTAAATAACGAGACACCATTATTGTTATCTTCATTTGTTGCCTTCCCACGTTCAGTTTCATTACCCTGACTATCATTTGACGGGGCTGGAGTTGTGGGTGTAGTTGGACAGGGGAGGAACGGATTCAGTGGTTAATGAGGTGTTTGGCTTGTTCCCATTTGTTGAATTTTGCTTGTCTCATCTGTGACATTCAAAAACAGAAGTTTGGTTTACTTCCATCCTTAGCTTATATAAGCTTATTCTGTAAACACTTGGAGGAACAAACGTAAAACATCCACTTCAACATATTAAGCCAGACACAGAAAACCTGGCTAATGTAAGCATTTTGCTAACATGTACTGCATTAGTTTGTATCCTGTGGTTTGCACTTGTCTCATAATTAGTTAATTCTGTTTTCTTGAGTATATAAGGGTGTAAAGTGCTTATGACGTCGTCTTCTTGGTTGACAGTTGGAAGTGGTCGGCCCAGGCGGACCTCCTGATGGGCATGGAGACGATGAGGATGACCATCATCACTAAACACATCTGGTTATTTTCTGCCAGAATAAAGATCTGTGGGTTTCGGATGCTTGGGCAACAACGTAAACTGTTTCTCAACGTTGTTTTTTGTTCTGATTTAAAACATAGGCCAGTCGTCCTTTAAAAATATGGATTTTTTTTTCACCCTTTCTTCTGTAGGATACAATAATTGATGGCACATTTTAGTTTATGCTAGCCACGTTGATATTGTTCTGCCAGAATGGGGATCTTTCTTTTTTCCGTAAACGCCAGTTCCATAGATTGATTGGAATTTCTTTTAGATGAGCATATCAGAAATCTTTTCATTATTAAAGTATAATTTTATGTAAATTTATCTTTTACCTTTTCTCTTTTTTGCTATTTTGGACCAATTCGCTTGTCTTGACTGTACACGATTTGCATAGTATGATAATCAATCAGTATTGTGTTTGCTAGAGGAGAGATGGAGTTTGGGCCATTGAACTCACCTCTAATAAAGTAATACAATGGGGTAAGTTCAAGAATGACCTTTTTCCAAGTTACAGTTACAAGAATGGCCTTCACTATTAAAAGAGTTCAAAAATACATTGAAGTTCCCATTATACCCTTTATAACAAATAAGGAAATAAATGATTAAATTCGTTCCAGATTTCACAGAATATGAACACTTTTAATTTATGTCCCCTGTTTCATTCGTGGCATTGTTACACCTACTTAGATCCAGTCTCCATACGGAGGTTTTAAAAAGATCATGTCAGGTTTCCAGCCGATAAACTTAATAGGTTATAGAATTAAAGATGTTCGATTCTGTGTTATTAGTTCCAAACTAAGGTTTACAGGTGAAAATGGAAATAGTCCATTACGACCATATCGAACATGCTTAGTAAAATTAATAAATCCCTTAAAATTCATACCTCTTTTGACCAAAAACAAGACCAGGGTTAAGTGGTTCGCAACGCCACCGTCGGAAAATTCGCCCCGGATCGTTTGACAAAAGCGACTCCTCACTGTTCAACCTCACCCTCGGGAAGATGATCAGTAAGTTATCCGACTTCTTCAAAACCGCCAAAGACACGAGTTCGTTTCCTACTCCAAGGCGTAAAATTAATTCTTCAAAGGGATGAATCAATAGTACATTATGAACACATGTTGAACAAACAACCTTTATTTTATTAAGAACTTAAAGGAAAATTTATTACATCAGTAATCTTCTTTTGGGAGGAGAAAACTTGTTTAGCCTCTCATAAAGGCTATCACACTCTTGTACATAAAATTAAAAAGCTAAACTCTAAAACTGAAAACACTCTCTAAAATTAAAAACACTCAATAATATTACAGAAGAAATTTTATTGTAGAAGACTAAGGGAAATGTTCGATGCCTTTAGCCTTCTGAAATCTCTTGTTTATATAGAGGAATGGGCTGCCTCTATTTCTTGGATCCTTCCATCCACTTGCTGAAAGTAGTGGAATACTATATTATCTTCACATGGCTCGGGTCCTCCTTGTCATGCGGTATCCAAGGCAAGTTGATAAGGCTCAAAGCCTTGATGACTCTTCCTTTTCCGTCTTTTAGCTAGATGGAATCTTATGACGTCATTAACTTACGTCATTTACTTGAATTATCGCATCTTGATGAGTTGGATGCCAATTACTAGTCGACCCACCTTTTGTTTCTTTCTTGAAAACAGGGTTGCCCTGGAGTCACATGTCTCTTTTAACTTTGTCGGGAATCTACTTTTTTGGTGGTCCCCAAACTTTGATACTTACGTGACTTTTCTTCTCCGTCACGGGTCTTCTCCGATCGACTTTTGGCCGGAATCCCTTGCCAAATTCCTGGTTCATTCAGTTCGACATTCGGGACATACCCGGTTCCCAATGGCCTATGTGAGCCATATTGCAATATTTCCTAAGTTTCTTTACTCCCCCGACTTGTTTTCCCACAGAAGATATATTTTCTTTTGAATAGGTCTTCTCGAATCTTGTAGTTTTTCCTGTCATAGTATTCAACAGGAATGATCCGTTTCACCGAATTTTGATAGAACTTGAATGGAAACTTGACTTTGTCCATCTCAAAGTGAGACAGACCCACAATCCCCATACCCTTCATTGTAGTAATCGATCTTCGGTGAAGGTCACGGCCAATTGTACTTCTTCCGAACTAGCCTCCTTGATATTTTTGAAGGCTCTTTCATCCGGTCTTGGCTTAATGTAATGGAAGGCTTCATGTACACCCTTCCGACGGCTCATGTTCGCACTTATGAAATACAACTCCAATGTATCCCCTCGTTTTAAAGTTGTCATTGTTGGACCAAAGACTCGTAAACTACTTCCTGGATCCACTTTGGCAATTTTGTGATCTCCTAAGGTGGTGAAGTTGTATAGATCGAGGCCAAAGCCCCAAACTCGTACCACCTCTTCACTTCTTCCAGGTATCGAATTTGGTAACATCCAAACCCTTGGATATTTTCGAGAAATATCGATCTTTATTTTTCCGGAGATATCCCTTGCCTGGTAATCGTTTCTCCCAATTACGCACGGTATTCCCCGCCAAGAAGAAGAAACTTTAATCTCGTTAATATCAACCTTAGAAGTGCCCATCATAGGCCTAAGATTGATCTCTTCGCCCTTTACCCCGGACGTCTTTGGGTTGATGTGATAACTCGGGATTTGACTCGGGAGTATCGCTTTTCCTTGGGCCAACATTTCACAACTTAGGACTTGTGCTAAGTCTGGAATCATCTCTACGAGTTGGGGAGCCCTGCTCTCTAAACGCTCCGTTTGCTTATTAGCGGCCTTGGAGAAGGCCGCTCAAATGCCGTTCTCAATCGAGAGTGAGACCGGACACATGCTCGTATATTTATCGATTACTTTGTCCCGATCATTCCTTTGTAATTTCTACCAAATCAAAGATTGATGACCAGGGTATCAAATTCTCGAAGCATTTCGGTGGTCTCCAAGATGTCTTGAGGCTGTGAGGATGGAATCAACTTCAATTCCCTGCATCTCTTGTTAGAAAATCTGCAAGAACATTTTCATGAGATTTTATAATGACAATATCATAATCATAATATTGACATTCAACTTGCCAACTAAGTATCCTAGCTTTTTCTGGCTTTGATTCAATTTTGTTTTTCAGAAAAGCTTTGACACTTGAATTATCAATTTTTAAGATAAACTTTTTAGCCAGTAGAAATAAAGGCCATTTTTTGAAAGCCTTTCTGACTGCAAAGAATTCTTTCTCGTTGATATGCCACCGAGTCGATTCACTGGGTGTGAATAAACCAATGCAGTATCTGCATGGCACTTCCCCATTTGGTGTAGCTTTTGTAAGAACTGCTGCCCACCAATAATCACTGGCATCTGTGTAAAGAATCAGTTCATCTTCATCCTGTGGAATTGCAAGTTTAGGAAGCTTTTTGCAAACTTCTTTAAGCTGCTTAATTCCTTCTTGATGTTCATCTTTGTTAGTGATTTTTCTAACCGCAAGTCTACGGTGTCAAGTTTTAATATAGAGTAGTAAGGTTGTCGAATCCACAGGGAATAGTTATCGAATTATTGCTAAGTACTATAATATAGTAGTCTAACTTTATTTAGAAATTCAATATATGATGGAGTTGATTATATTAAAAATACTAAAAATAAATCAAGAATATGAAAATATCAATGAGTTTATCCAAATGATTAAATGAATTCTAGAGGTATGATGAATCTAGTTATCCCTTATATTGTCAATATGGTTTATCAATCATCAATTACCAATTTATAAGTCAAGATTTCTACAATAATCATTCCCTTTCTCAAGTGCCAAATGATTTTAGATTCAATTGGAAAATCAATATCTCTATAAAAATCACCAATTGAAATCTCAATAAAAGCTATGAATCTTGATAAATGACTCCAAAGGATTCACAAATCTCTCAATTCTATGAAATCCTGGAAAGTTATGCTATTCCAAGGTCATGTATTCAATTACCACTCTCAAGTGTTAAATCAAATACACCAAACACTCTAAATTATTGATCAAGTAATTTAGAAGCAATAGATCCAAATAGCACAAATAAATTGATAGATCTAGATTGACAAACCACAATTTCAAAACATAAGTTCAAACATAGATTACATCATTCCTCTAGAATTATAGAGAGTTTAGCTCATGCTTAAAGAAAATGAATCCATGAAAATACAACAATACATCTTACAAGATATGAAGAAAGCAACAAAATAAGAACAAGAATAGAGGGATCTTCTCTATTTCTAGATGATAGAAGCCTCCAATCTTCTTCTCCAAATTCTTCTCAAGATGCTCCAATCCTTCTTCCTTGTCTTGTAGCTGTTTTTCTTGTCTTCCCAAGGGTTCCAAGATCCCCTATTTCAAGCCCCAAGGCTAGTATTTATAGTACCCAAAAGTCCAAGAAAGGGGTAGGTGAACATAGGTTTTTCCGCCCTAGCCAAGGGCCCAACAATCTCGTACCACTTACGCCTTCCTAGCTATGCCATCAACTCATTTGCAATTTATCGCACTAAGGCTGCGGCGCCAAATCTTTACTATAAATTTTTCCGCCGGGCGTTGAGCGCCAGAAATCTTTACGTGCCTTCTTCGAACCTTTTAGCCTGTCATGCAAGGCGTTGATTTCAGTGGCTTTGGAAGCGCTGCAGTCACCCGCCCGTCCTTGGCCAAAGTGCGATTTTTCCTTCTTTATACGCGATTTCTTCTTTCTTCAAGCCGTTTTTCATCGTTTTCTACATTGACTCTAATTGAAATAAATTGGACTCTAACGACTCTAAAAACACCCAAAATAAAACCAAGTTCTACTCTAAAATACTCAAATAAGTTGGTAAAATACCAACTTAACAAATACCCCCAAACTTAAGCTATTGTTTGTCCTCAAACAATTATAACTCCAAAATGAAAGACAAACAATACAACAACACAAGCAACTACAAAACTCCATAAACCAATAAAATTTGTCTAAAAACTCATTTCACTATCAATCAAGCATGCATTTTAACATTGTGATCAAAAGTGTTGAATATTCATGAAAATTCCGTTTACATTATTCAAATTGATTTACGCAATCAAACGTTATCAAGATGATCCACTTCTAAGTATCAAAAGATAATGACTACCGGATTCCATAGGCTTGTTATTCACACTAATCTCCACTAATGTAGGCTTATATAACACATGGATCAATAGGACTTCCAAAGCTTGTAATGTGGCTTAGGGTCGGGTAGGAAAATTTAGGATTAAGTGGCTCAATTCACCCAAACACACAATTACCTCTTCAAATCACCAATTGCCAAACAAAATGGCTACCTTCACTTTTGTTGAATTTTCAATTATTCTCCCTTTACGAGCCTCTATTTTCAACAATTTTTTTTTCGAGACCCCCAAACTTGATCTTTTGCATATTTTAACACATGGGGTTTCATTATTTCTTTTTCTCGGCAACTTCATGCGAGTGAACATCTACCTTACTTATCACATCCTCCTCAACCTTCAATCATTTTGTGTGTATGAGTGATGGGTAATTAGGATTTTCACATGTAAGCTCAAGGTAAAAAAATTGGTTGCCAAAGAACAGGTTTAATAGGCTCAAAAGGGGACACTAGTGAAATTATATCGTACAAAGGTAGTTATTTTGGCTCTAGCTTTTATTCAAAGATGGCCTAAATCATTTCCTTATGTTAGTTCACATAGGATTTCGCCTCAATTAGTGATCAAACAAGTTCTAGAATCCGGTGGGATCATACAAGCAACACTCGACTTCATTAATCATTTTCAAATAAGTTAACAGAATTATGCATGAATATGAAATCAATGAAGCAAAATATAGATCACCACTTAAAAGCATGCTTTCATGATAGTTCAACTCGTGATCAACAAATCTACTTAGTCATGCAGTTCTATAGTTCAACAAACTACCCGACTAGACTCAACTCATTTTTTTTTGACACGACTCTGACACGACTCAAAAGACACAAATACAGATTACACCCCCCAAACTTAAATTGAACATTGTCCTCAATGGAGAGTGAGAAAACTTTCCTGGTAGCCGGAGCGCCTAGGACTCCTCATCGGAGTCGTGTGGTGAAAAATGAGCAATAGGACCCGGTGGTAGTGGTATTGGGAACTGGAATTGCGGGTGTGTCTGGCTATATATCTGGGCAAGTACTCGGTTGTGCTCATTCTCATATTCTTCTCGTGCCGCTTTGTGGCGTTGCTCAGCTACAAAAGCCCTTCTCAATTCTCGTACTTCGCGAACTAGTGGGCGGAAGGGTCATTTGTTATGTGAGCGTCTAGAACGAGAACGTCTTGCCGCTGAACCGGATGGAGTGTCGATATTCTGTGGTTGGGCATAAGTATCAGGCTCAATAGCTGGTAGGGCAAATTCAGGATCAAGGATATATCCCGCACCCTTCGGATTAGGCACACCACCGCACATTCGTCATAAGCAATAGTAGGCCGAATCTATAAGTCCTCAGGATTTTCCAACGGCTCGGAGCTATCCCATTTAACACCCTCTTTTTTACATAACCCACAAATTAAACTCGGTAAGATTAGTCCCCCTGTTTTGGGGTGTAGCATTTTGTTATGAAGGGATGTTGCAATAATTACCGCTGGGTCAAATTGTATGTCAGTAACTAAAGCATATAGAAGATGGGCTCGTTCCTTAGTTACATCACTGACATGCTTGGTTGGTATCAAATTGTTGCATATGAAGTGGTACCAAGCTCGCCCATACCGACTAAGACTTCGTGTGCGGAAAAACCTCCCAAAACCTTTATATGACGTACCATAGTTCCAGTAGCATAAGGTATTACAAATCTCCTCCATACTCGGTGGTTGCAAGATAAATTCGACATACGGTGCGTGATCCACCTCCGGGAGTCCATAATATTCTCTTATCGCTCTTGTATGAGTGTATACCTTGTTTACTCCACGTATGAAAACATCTGAGTAATAGCCAGTTTTGGTCTTCGCATTCGCATAAAATTCTCGGACAATATTCGGTGCGAATGGTCTAGGTTGTGCACAAAGTTTTTTCCATTGCTTCGATGTATCATTTGTGCAAGTTCACCATCATTCGCCCCGTTGTAACCCCCCGTTCCGTTATGCTCTTCGAGCATAATGTGTCATAATACAATGTTGTTGTCTTCCAAGTTAAGAAAACGGTCTTCAACATTTTCCTCGTAAGTACTTGCCACACTTTTGCCCTTGCTTGCATTCTTTGTTCTTGGCATTGTAATTGATTTGAAAATCACCGGAAAATGACACAAGCAACATAACACATAGAACGCACAATACGAGTTAGGGGTTAGGAATTTTGCAATAACTCAAGAATTATGCATCCTCGCCATCAATTCATGATCAAATAACCTTTAGTACACAATGATGACAAGAATCAAATGCCTAGGTGTAATATTTTTCATTCAGACATTTTAACAAACACCTTGTAGGCATATATGCAAAGAAGAGATGAACACCAAATTTTGAAATTCAATTCATTCCCATTTTTCAACACCAACCAATTCAAGCACAATATAATCATATATCATCACAATTTATCAAGAATTTATCAAGAAATTCGAAATTATAATGATATTGAAAATTCCCACATTTCAACCCTAGGCAAGAAAATTTGAAGAAAATTGATGTACAATTGAAGCTCACTTACCCAATTGATGAAGAAGATGAAGATGATGATTAAGTTGCTCAATTGCCCACTTGAATGGTGTATAAGTGAATGTTAGATGAGATTTTTGTAGAAGAAAGGAAGAAGAGGCGTGAGGTGTGTGTGTTTTGTTTGTAAAAACAAATAAGGTCAATCGACCTTTTAATTTGCTCCTCACCGTCAGGTATTTTCCGCTGATGCCCATTTTTTTTTTGCTGCAGATCACGGGTTACTGCATTTCATGGCTTTGCAAGAATATAGCCACTTCACCGTATTTTCAATTTTTTTATATATATATAATGTAAAATCTCAATTCACTAAAAATTTAAAATCACACACAAATTAATTCACACAAAAAATTCACACCAAAATTCAAATAAATACACACCAATCTAAAAAAAAAATAAAATCACATAAAAAATTCGATCACACAAAGAACACTTGGGTTGCCTCCCAAGAAGCGCTAAATTTATAGTCGTTAGCCGGACTCAACTATTCGGGCTCAAGAAATTCCATCACCAAGCGGAAGATTTAAAACCTTCCTTACTTCGTTCCCGAAATAATGTTTCATTCGTTGTCCATTCACTTGGAACGAATTCCCATCGTTCCCTCTTAACTCGACGGCACCATATGGAAACACACGTTCAACCACAAATGGTCCGGACCATCGTGATTTAAGTTTACCTGGAAAGAGTTTCAATCGAGATTTGAACAATAACACTTGTTGGCCGGGTAAGAATTCACGTCGCAAAATCATTCGATCATGCCATTTTTTCGTTTTTTCTTTATACATTTTGGCATTTTCATATGATTCTTGACGAAATTCTTCCATTTCGTTTAATTGAAGTAATCGATTTTCACCGCCTTTTCAAGTTAAAATTCAATTTCTTAATTGCCCAATAAGCTCGATGCTCAAGTTCAACCGCAAATGGCACGCTTTACCAAACACCAATCGATATGGTGACATACCAATGGGTGTTTTATAAGCCGTACTATAAGCCCACAAAGCATCATCAAGCTTTTGTGCCCAATCCTTTCGATTAAAACTCACCGTTTTTTCAAGAATCTGCTTCACTTCACGATTGGAAATTTCGGCTTGACCATTGGATTGAG
Source organism: Rehmannia glutinosa (assembly GCA_016081115.2). NCBI lineage: Eukaryota > Viridiplantae > Streptophyta > Magnoliopsida > Lamiales > Orobanchaceae > Rehmannia > Rehmannia glutinosa. The sequence goes on along the minus strand of JABTTQ020001847.1, from coordinate 219,768 downwards.
GATGGTAACCAAGCGCAATTTTATGGCGCACACCATATTTAGCAAGAAGGTTATTAAACAATTTATTACAAAAATGCGTACCTTCATCACTTACAATAGCTCGAGGAGTACCGAACCGAGTGAAAATATGCTTGTGCAAGAATTTGAGTACTACCTTAGCATCATTCGTTGGTGTAGCAATCGCCTCAACCCACTTGGAGACGTAATCAACCGCAAGCAAAATGTACAAATTTCCATGAGACGCGGGAAATGGCCCCATAAAGTCAATACCCCATACATCAAACAACTCCACCTCCATTATGTTTGTCAAAGGAAGCTCATGACGCCGTGAAATATTACCAACCCTTTGACATCGATCACAAGTCTTCACAAAGGCATAACAATCCTTGAATAATGTTGGCCAATAAAAACCAGATTGTAGTACCTTTTGCAAAATGTTCGGCTTGGCCCAAATGTCCCCATAAGATGATGAATGACAATGTTGAAGAATCTCTCCAATTTCTTCCTTAGGAACACAACGGCGAATGATAGAATCCGCGCATCTCTTGAACAGTAACGGATCATCCCACAAATAAGACTTAACATCATGTAGGAATTTTTTCTTTTGGTGTGAAGTCAAGTCCTGGCAAAACTCCTCCCATGCGAGGTAATTAACAAAATCAAGTGCATCAAGGTAATGATGTCGCGCACGCATAATTTGTTCATCGAAACGATTCTTTTATTGGACTCTCAATCACCTCGTGAGGTTGCTTTCAAGCGGGATAGATGGTCGGCAACCACATTTTCACTTCCTTTTTATCCCTAATCTCAATATCAAATTCTTGCAAGAGCAAAATCCATCGAATTAACCGAGGTTTTGCATCCTTTTTGGAGAAAAAATATCGGATTGCCGCATGATCCGTATAAACAATCACCTTTGTACCCACCAAGTAAGCTCGAATTTATCAAATGCAAAAACTACCGCCAACATCTCTTTTTCTCGTGGTGGTGTAATTTTGTTGGGCGTTGTCCATGGTCCCGCTTGCGTAGTAAATAGCTTTAAAAATTATGTCTCGCCTTTGACCAAGAACGGCACCCACTGCATAATCACTTGCATCGCACATAAGCTCAAATGGTTGAGTCCAATCCGGCACTATCATAATTGGAGCCAAACGAGTGCCTTTTTTATCCGTTCAAATGCCTCGCAAACACAACTCATCAAAGCAAAAGATAGCATCTTTTTCAAGGAGATTACAAAGTGGTTTAATAATTTTTGAAAAATCTTTTATAAATCTCCTATAAAATCCTGCATGCCCTAAAAAGCTTCTTATGCCTTTCACATTTGAAGGTGGGGGTAGCTTTTCAATAGCCACAACTTTCGCCCTGTCAACTTCCAAACCACGTACAAGAAATACGATGCCCAAGTATAATCCCTTCTTTGACCATAAAGTGACATTTTTCCCAATTAAGTACAAGATTAGTTTCTCACAACGTTGCAAAACCAGAGATAAGTTATGCAAACAATGGTCAAAAGAAGTACCAAAAATGAAAAAATCGCCCATAAAAATCTCCATGATTTCCTCAACCATACCATGAAAAATCGCCATCATACACCTCTGAAAAGTAGCAGGTGCGTTACATAATCCAAATGGCATCCTGCGAAATGCAAAAGTACCATATGGACATGTAAAAGTGGTCTTTTCTTGATCCTCAGGGGCAATAGCAATTTGATTGTACCCCGAATAGCCATCAAGAAAACAACAGTATTCGTAACCTGCCAACCTGTCCAACATTTGATCAATAAAGGGGAGGGGAAAATGATCCTTACGAGTAGCTTTATTCAATTTTCTATAATCAATACATACTCGCCATCCTGTGATTCGTGTAGAAATTAATTCATTGTTATCATTTTTCACAATCTGTCATACCTCCCTTTTTAGGGACAACTTTATCTTTAGGACTCACCCATGAACTATCGAAATGACATAAATAATACCGCCTTTAGCCACTTTAAAACCTCATTTCTCACAACTTCTTTCATTGCAGGATTAAGTCGTCTTTGATGTTCAATAGATGGTTTATAAGATTCTTCCATTAAAATTTTGTGAATTACAATGGAAGGACTTATACCTTTCAAATCAGAAATATACCAACCCAAAGCCGACTTATGTTCACGAAGCACACGTAACAACTTATCCATTCGGGTGAAGATAATGAAGTAGAAACAATTACCGGGTAAGTTTTATCCTTTCCCAAAATGCATATTGAAGATGTTCCTAAGTTCCTTTAGTTCTAAAGTACCTTTCGAGTATTTTCAATATTGGCATTTTCCAATGTTTCTTTTTTTTTTTTTTTACAATTTCTTTAGCCTCAAGGAAAGAATAAACTCAAGCAAATCAATATCATCACTATCTTCTTCATTACATTTCATTATTGAATTAATCAAACAATGTTCTAACGGATCTTTTAAATCTTGTTTTATAACTTCCGTTTGATCACATTGTTCGATTTTATCAATAAAATGACATGTGTGAGGTTCTTCTTGAAAGTTCATTGCTTTATAAATGTTAAATAGTACCTCATCATTATTTACCCGTAATGTTAACTCTCCTCGTTGCACGTCAATTAGAGCTCGTCCCGTTGCTAGAAAAGGTCTTCCAAGAATCAATGGCATTTCATGATCTTCTTCCATATCCAACACCACAAAGTCCGCCGGAAATATGAAATTATCCACTTTGATCAACACATCTTCAATCACTCCTCTTGGGTAGGTGAGTGATCTATCGGCTAATTGCAATGTGATAGTGGATGGCGTTATTTCTCCAAGGCCAAGTTTCTAAAAAGCAATGATAACGGATAAGATTAATGCTAGCACCTAAATCACAAAGAGCCTTATTAAAATAAGAATCACCAATAGTGCAAGGGATAGTGAAACTCCCCGGATCTCTTAATTTTTGTGGTAGCTTTCTTTGCAAAATGGCGCTACATTCTTCTGTGAGATTGACCGTCTCGTATGCCTCCAACCTTATCTTTTTCGACATCACATCCTTCATGAATTTTGCATAGTTTGGCATTTGGTCAAGTGCATCGGCAAAAGGAATGTTGATGTGAATTTTCTTGAATATTTCCAAGAACTTGGAAAATTGAGCGTCCAACTTTTTCTTTTGAAACCTCTGTGGAAAAGGAAAAAAATTTGGTAACACATTATCAGAATTGGAAATTGGTTTTACCTCATTTTTCGCACTTTCTGATGGCTTGTCAATGCCTTCTTCATTGTGGAGTGTTTCAGAGCTTGCTTCTGGTTCATTGGTGGCGTGAGTAGGCATCTTTGGTTCATCATATTCCGTTCCACTTCTCAACTTAATGGCCTTGCAATGCTCACGTGGGTTCACCATACCCTTCTTGTAGTAATCTGATCTTCGGTGAAGGTCATGGCCAATTGTACTTCTTCTGAACTAGCCTCCTTGATATTTTTGAAGGCTCTTTCATCTGGTCTTCGAAGCCTAATGTAATGGAAGGCTTCATGTACACCCTTTCCGACGGGCTCTGTTGCTGCACTTATGAAATACAACTCCAATGTATCCCTCGTTTTAGGTCATTTGTCATTGTTGGACCAAAGACGTAAACTACTTCCTGGATCCACTTTGGCAATTTTGTGATCTCCGGGAAGGCTGGTGAAGTTGTATAGATCGAGGCCAAAGCCCCAAACTCGTACCACCTCTTCACTTCTTCAGGGCTGGAATTTGGTAACATCCAAACCCTTGGATATTTTCGAAATATCGATCTTTATTTTTTCGAGATATCCTTTGCCAATGTCGCTCCCAATTACCGGTATTCTCGCCAAGAAGAAGAAACTTTAATCTCGTTAATATCAACCTTAGAAGTGCCCATCATAGGCTAAGATTGATCTCTTCGCCCTTTACCCCGGACGTCTTTGGGTTGATGTGATAACTCGGGATTTGACTCGGGAGTATCGGTTTTCCTTGGGCCAACATTTCACAACTTAGGACTTGTGCTAGAGGTCTGGAATCATCTCACTACAGGTTGGGAGCCTGCTCTCTAAACGCTCCGTTTGCTTATTAGCGGCCGGAGAAGTGGCCAAAATGCCGTTCTCAATCGAGAGTGAGACCGGACACATGCTCGTATACGATCGATTACTTTGTCCCGATCATTCCTTTGTAATTTCCCTAAAATCAAAGATTGATGACCAGGGTATCAAATTCTCGAGTAGCATTTCCAAATGGTCTCCAAGATGTCTTGAGGTGTGAGGATGGAATCAACTTCAATTCCCTCGCATCTCTTGTTAGAAAATCTGCAAGAACATTTTCATGAGATTTTATAATGACAATATCATAATCATAATATTGACATTCAACTTGCCAACTAAGTATCCTAGCTTTTTCTCGCTTTGATTCAATTTTGTTTTTCGAAAAGCTTTGACACTTGAATTATCAATTTTTAAGATAAACTTTTTAGCCAAAGAAAAATAAAGGCCATTTTTTGAAAGCCTTTCATTTTAAAGAATTCTTTCTCGTTGATATGCCACCGAGTCGATTCACTGGTGTGAATAAACCAATGCAAGATTCTGCATGGCACTTCCCCATTTGGTGTAGCTTTTGTAAGAATCTGCGCCCACCAATAATCACCGCATCCGTGTAAAGAATCGATTCATCTTCATCCTGTGGAATTGCAAGTTTAGGAAGCTTTTGCAAACTTCTTTAAGCCGCTTAATTCCTTCTTGATGTTCATCTTTGTTAGTGATTTTTCTAACCGCAAGTCTACGGTGTCAAGTTTTAATATAGAGTAGTAAGGTTGTCGAATCCACAGGGAATAGTTATCGAATTATTGCTAAGTACTATAATATAGTAGTCTAACTTTATTTAGAAATTCAATATATGATGGAGTTGATTATATTAAAAATACTAAAAATAAATCAAGAATATGAAAATATCAATGAGTTTATCCAAATGATTAAATGAATTCTAGAGGTATGATGAATCTAGTTATCCCTTATATTGTCAATATGGTTTATCAATCATCAATTACCAATTTATAAGTCAAGATTTCTACAATAATCATTCCCTTTCTCAAGTGCCAAATGATTTTAGATTCAATTGGAAAATCAATATCTCTATAAAAATCACCAATTGAAATCTCAATAAAAGCTATGAATCTTGATAAATGACTTCAAAGGATTCACAAATCTCTCAATTCTATGAAATCCTAGGTTATGCTATTCCAAGGTCATGTATTCAATTACCACTCTCAAGTGTTAAATCAAATACACCAAACACTCTAAATTATTGATCAAGTAATTTAGAAGCAATAGATCCAAATAGCACAAATAAATTGATAGATCTAGATTGACAAACCACAATTTCAAAACATAAGTTCAAACATAGATTACATCATTCCTCTAGAATTATAGAGTTTAGCTCATGCTTAAAGAAAATGAATCCATGAAAATACAACAATACATCTTACAAGATATGAAGAAAGCAACAAAATAAGAACAAGAATAGAGGGATCTTCTCTATTTCTAGATGATAGAAGCCTCCAATCTTCTTCTCCAAATTCTTCTCAAGATGCTCCAATCCTTCTTCCTTGTCTTGTAGCTGTTTTTCTTGTCTTCCCAAGGGTTCCAAGATCCCCTATTTCAAGCCCCAAGGCTAGTATTTATAGTACCCAAAAGTCCAAGAAAGGGGTAGGTGAACATAGGTTTTTTCGCCCCTAGCCAAGTGACTGCGCCCAACAATCTCGTACCACTTATCGCCTTGAGCTGCGGCACTCATCAACTCATTTGCAATTTATCGCACTGCGGCGGCTGCGGCGCTGAAATCTTTACTATAAATTTTTCCGCCGGGCGTTGGCGCTGCGGCGCCACGTGCCTTCGTCGCTCAACCTTTTCGCCTGTCGCCGGCGGCGCTGCGGCACCAGTGGGGCGAGCTGCGCCTTAGCCCGCCCGTCCTGGGCCAAAGTGCGATTTTTCCTTCTTTATACGCGATTTCTTTCTTTTCTTCAAGCCGTTTTTCATCGTTTTCTTCATTTCTAGGCTACCAAATCAGATTGACTCTACATCGACTCTAATTGAAATAAATTGGACTCTAACGACTCTAAAAACACCCAAAATAAAACCAAGTTCTACTCTAAAATACTCAAATAAGTTGGTAAAATACCAACTTAACAAATACCCCAAACTTAAGCTATTGTTTGTCCTCAAACAATTATAACTCCAAAATGAAAGACAAACAATACAACAACACAAGCAACTACAAAACTCCATAAACCAATAAAATTTGTCTAAAAACTCATTTCACTATCAATCAAGCATGCATTTTAACATTGTGATCAAAAGTGTTGAATATTCATGAAAATTCCGTTTACATTATTCAAATTGATTTACGCAATCAAACGTTATCAAGATGATCCACTTCTAAGTATCAAAAGATAATGACTACCGGATTCCATAGGCTTGTTATTCACACTAATCTCCACTAATGTAGCTTATATAACACATGGATCAATAGGACTTCCAAAGCTTGTAATGTGGATTAGGGTCGGGTAGGAAAATTTAGGATTAAGTGGCTCAATTCACCCAAACACACAATTACCTCTTCAAATCACCAATTGCCAAACAAAATGGCTACCTTCACTTTTGTTGAATTTTCAATTATTCTCCTTTACGAGCCTCTATTTTCAACAATTTTTTTTTTTCGAGACCCCAAACTTGATCTTTTGCATATTTTAACACATGGGGTTTCATTATTTCTTTTTCTCGGCAACTTCATGCGAGTGAACATCTACCTTACTTATCACATCCTCCTCAACCTTCAATCATTTTGTGTGTATGAGTGATGGGTAATTAGGATTTTCACATGTAAGCTCAAGGTAAAAAAATTGGTTGCCAAAGAACAGGTTTAATAGGCTCAAAAGGGGACACTAGTGAAATTATATCGCATAAAGGTAGTTATTTTGGCTCTAGCTTTTATTCAAAGATGGCCTAAATCATTTCCTTATGTTAGTTCACCTAGGATTTCGCCTCAATTAGTGATCAAACAAGTTCTAGAATCCGGTGGGATCATACAAGCAACACTCGACTTCATTAATCATTTTCAAATAAGTTAACAGAATTATGCATGAATATGAAATCAATGAAGCAAAATATAGATCACCACTTAAAAGCATGCTTTCGTGACAGTTCAACTCGTGATCAACAAATCTACTTAGTCATGCAGTTCTATAGTTCAACAAACTACCCGACTAGACTCAACTCATTTTTTTTTTTGACACGACTCTGACACGACTCAAAAGACACAAATACAGATTACACCCCCAAACTTAAATTGAACATTGTCCTCAATGGAGAGTGAGAAAACTTTCCTGGTAGCCGGAGCGCCTAGGACTCCTCATCGGAGTCGTGTGGTGAAAAATGAGCAATAGGACCCGGTGGTAGTGGTATTGGGAACTGGAACTGTGGGTGTGTCTGGCTATATATCTGGCAAGTACTCGGTTGTGCTCATTCTCATATTCTTCTCGTGCCGCTTTGTGGCGTTGCTCGCCTACAAAAGCCCTTCTCAATTCTCGTGCTTCGCGAACTAGTGCGTCGGGCATTATGTGAGCGTCTAGAACGAACGTCTTGCCGAACCGGATGGAGTGTCGATATTCGTGGTTGGGCATAAGTATCGTGCTCAATAGCCGGTAGGGCAAATTCGGGATCAAGATATATCCCGCACTTTCTGGATTAGGCACACCACCTGCACATTCGTCATAGGAAGCAATAGTAGCTGAATCTATAAGTCCCTTAGGATTTTCCAACGGCTCGGAGCTATCCCATTTAACACCCTCTTTTTTACATAACCCACAAATTAAACTCGGTAAGATTAGTCCCCCTGTTTTGGGGTGTAGCATTTTGTTATGAAGGGATGTTGCAATAATTACCGCTGGGTCAAATTGTATGTCAGTAACTAAAGCATATAGAAGATGGGCTCGTTCCTTAGTTACATCACTGACATGCTTGGTTGGTATCAAATTGTTGCATATGAAGTGGTACCAAGCTCGCCCATACCGACTAAGACTCGTGTGCGGAAAAGCAGTAGCACCTCCCAAAACCTTTATATGACGTACCATAGTTCCAGGCCGACATAAGGTATTACAAATCTCATCCATACTCGGTGGTTGCAAGATAAATTCGACATACGGTGCGTGATCCACCTCCGGGAGTCCATAATATTCTCTTATCGCTCTTGTATGAGTGTATACCTTGTTTACTCCACGTATGAAAACATCTGAGTAATAGCCAGTTTTGGTCTTCGCATTCGCATAAAATTCTCGGACAATATTCGGTGCGAATGGTCTAGGTTGTGCACAAAGTTTTTTCCATTGCTTCTGATGTATCATTTGTGCAAGTTCACCATCATTCGCCCCGTTGTAACCCCGTTCCGCCGTTATGCTCTTGAGCATAATGTGTCATAATACTGGTGTCTTCCAAGTTAAGAAAACGGTCTTCAACATTTTCCTCGGAAGTACTTGCCACACTTTTGCCCTTGCTTGCATTCTTTGTTCTTGGCATTGTAATTGATTTGAAAATCACCTGGAAAATGACACAAGCAACATAACACATAGAACGCACAATACGAGTTAGGGGTTAGGAATTTTGCAATAACTCAAGAATTATGCATCCTCGTCATCAATTCATGATCAAATAACCTTTAGTACACAATGATGACAAGAATCAAATGCCTAGGTGTAATATTTTTCATTCAGACATTTTAACAAACACCTTGTAGGCATATATGCAAAGAAGAGATGAACACCAAATTTTGAAATTCAATTCATTCCCATTTTTCAACACCAACCAATTCAAGCACAATATAATCATATATCATCACAATTTATCAAGAATTTATCAAGAAATTCGAAATTATAATGATATTGAAAATTCCCACATTTCAACCCTAGGCAAGAAAATTTGAAGAAAATTGATGTACAATTGAAGCTCACTTACCCAATTGATGAAGAAGATGAAGATGATGATTAAGTTGCTCAATTGCCCACTTGAATGGTGTATAAGTGAATGTTAGATGAGATTTTTGTAGAAGAAAGGAAGAAGAGGCGTGAGGTGTGTGTGTTTTGTTTGTAAAAACAAATAAGGCTGAATCAGCCTTTTAATTTGCTCCCAAGGTCAGGCTTGCGTCCGCAGTACCGCATGCCCATTTTTTTTTTTTCACAGATTGACCTTTACTTGCATGGGCCAGGCTTTGAAATAAAGCCCCACCCGTATTTTCCAATTTTTTTTATATATATATATAATGTAAAATCTCAATTCACTAAAAATTTAAAATCACACACAAATTAATTCACACAAAAAATTCACACCAAAATTCAAATAAATACACACCAATCTAAAAAAAAAATAAAATCACATAAAAAATTCGATCACACAAAGAACACTTGGGTTGCCTCCCAAGAAGCGCTAAATTTATAGTCGTTAGCCGGACTCAACTATTCGGGCTCAAGAAATTCCATCACCAAGCGGAAGATTTAAAACCTTCCTTACTTCGTTCCCGAAATAATGTTTCATTCGTTGTCCATTCACTTGGAACGAATTCCCATCGTTCCCTCTTAACTCGACGGCACCATATGGAAACACACGTTCAACCACAAATGGTCCGGACCATCGTGATTTAAGTTTACCTGGAAAGAGTTTCAATCGAGATTTGAACAATAACACTTGTTGGCGGGTAAGAATTCACGCCGCAAAATCATTCGATCATGCCATTTTTCGTTTTTTCTTTATACATTTTGGCATTTTCATATGATTCTTGACGAAATTCTTCCATTTCGTTTAATTGAAGTAATCGATTTTCACCGGCCTTTTTCAAGTTAAAATTCAATTTCTTAATTGCCCAATAAGCTCGATGCTCAAGTTCAACCGCAAATGGCACGCTTTTACCAAACACCAATCGATATGGTGACATACCAATGGGTGTTTTATAAGCCGTACTATAAGCCCACAAAGCATCATCAAGCTTTTGTGCCCAATCCTTTCGATTAAAACTCACCGTTTTTCAAGAATGCGCTTCACTTCACGATTGGAAATTTCGGCTTGACCATTGGATTGAGGATGGTAACCAAGCGCAATTTTATGGCGCACACCATATTTAGCAAGAAGGTTATTAAACAATTTATTACAAAAATGCGTGCCTTCATCACTTACAATAGCTCGAGAGTCCGAACCGAGTGAAAATATGCTTGTGCAAGAATTTGAGTACTACCTTAGCATCATTCGTTGGTGTAGCAATCGCCTCAACCCACTTGGAGACGTAATCAACCGCAAGCAAAATGTACAAATTTCCATGAGACGCGGAAATGGCCCCATAAAGTCAATACCCCATACATCAAACAACTCCACCTCCATTATGTTTGTCAAAGGAAGCTCATGCTTGACGCTGAAATATTACCAACCCTTTGACATCGATCACAAGTCTTCACAAAGGCATAACAATCCTTGAATAATGTTGGCCAATAAAAACCAGATTGTAGTACCTTTGCAAATTTCTCGAAACTTGGCCCGAAATGTCCCCATAAGATGATGAATGACAATGTTGAAGAATCTCTCCAATTTCTTCCTTAGGAACACAACGGCGAATGATAGAATCCAAGCATCTCTTGAACGAACGGATCATCCCACAAATAAGACTTAACATCATGTAGGAATTTTTCTTTTGGTGTGAAGTCAAGTCCGGTGGCAAAACTCCTCCCGCGAGGTAATTAACAAAATCTGCGTACCAAGGTAATGATGTCGCGGCACGCATAATTTGTTCATCAGGAAACGATTCTTTTATTGGACTCTCAATCACCTCGTGAGGTTGCTCAAGGCGGGATAGATGGTCGGCAACCACATTTTCACTTCCTTTTTTATCCCTAATCTCAATATCAAATTCTTGCAAGAGCAAAATCCATCGAATTAACCGAGGTTTTGCATCCTTTTTGGAGAAAAAATATCGGATTGCCGCATGATCCGTATAAACAATCACCTTTGTACCCACCAAGTAAGCTCGGAATTTATCAAATGCAAAAACTACCGCCAACATCTCTTTTTCTGTGGTGGTGTAATTTTGTTGGGCGTTGTCCATGGTCCTGCTTGCGTAGTAAATAGCTTTAAAAATTATGTCTCGCCTTTGACCAAGAACGGCACCCACTGCATAATCACTTGCATCGCACATAAGCTCAAATGGTTGAGTCCAATCCGGCACTATCATAATTGGAGCTGAAACGAGTGCCTTTTTTATCTGTTCAAATGCCTGCAAACACAACTCATCAAAGCAAAAGATAGCATCTTTTTCAAGGAGATTACAAAGTGGTTTAATAATTTTTGAAAAATCTTTTATAAATCTCCTATAAAATCCTGCATGCCCTAAAAAGCTTCTTATGCCTTTCACATTTGAAGGTGGGGGTAGCTTTTCAATAGCCACAACTTTCGCCTGTCAACTTCCAAACTGTACAAAAATACGATGCCCAAGTATAATCCCTTCTTTGACCATAAAGTGACATTTTTCCCAATTAAGTACAAGATTAGTTTCCTCACAACGTTGCAAAACCCGAGAGATAAGTTATGCAAACAATGGTCAAAAGAAGTACCAAAAACGAAAATCGTCCATAAAAATCTCCATGATTTCCTCAACCATACCATGAAAAATCGCCATCATACACCTCAAAAAGTAGCGGTGCGTTACATAATCCAAATGGCATCTGCGAAATGCAAAAGTACCATATGGACATGTAAAAGTGGTCTTTTCTTGATCCTCAGGGGCAATAGCAATTTGATTGTACCCCGAATAGCCATCAAGAAAACAACAGTATTCGTAACCTGCCAACCTGTCCAACATTTGATCAATAAAGGGGAGGGGAAAATGATCCTTACGAGTAGCTTTATTCAATTTTCTATAATCAATACATACTCGCCATCCTGTGACAGTTCGTGTAGAAATTAATTCATTGTTATCATTTTTCACAACTGTCATACCTCCCTTTTTAGGGACAACCTGTACCGGACTCACCCATGAACTATCAGAAATGACATAAATAATACCTGCCTTTAGCCACTTTAAAACCTCATTTCTCACAACTTCTTTCATTGCAGGATTAAGTCGTCTTTGATGTTCAATAGATGGTTTATAAGATTCTTCCATTAAAATTTTGTGCATTACAATGGAAGGACTTATACCTTTCAAATCAGAAATATACCAACCCAAAGCCGACTTATGTTCACGAAGCACACGTAACAACTTATCCAATTCGGGTGAAGATAATGAAGTAGAAACAATTACCGGGTAAGTTTTATCCTTTCCCAAAAATGCATATTGAAGATGTTCCGGAAGTTCCTTTAGTTCTAAAGTACCTTTCGGAGTATTTTCAATATTGGCATTTTCCAATGTTTCTTTTTGTTTTTCTTTTACAATTTCTTTAGCCTCAAGGGAAAGAATAAACTCAAGCAAATCAATATCATCACTATCTTCTTCATTACATTTCATTATTGAATTAATCAAACAATGTTCTAACGGATCTTTTAAATCTTGTTTTATAACTTCCGTTTGATCACATTGTTCGATTTTATCAATAAAATGACATGTGTGAGGTTCTTCTTGAAAGTTCATTGCTTTATAAATGTTAAATAGTACCTCATCATTATTTACCCGTAATGTTAACTCTCCTCGTTGCACGTCAATTAGAGCTCGTCCCCGTTCTTTAGAAAAGGTCTTCCAAGAATCAATGGCATTTCATGATCTTCTTCCATATCCAACACCACAAAGTCCGCCGGAAATATGAAATTATCCACTTTGATCAACACATCTTCAATCACTCCTCTTGGGTAGGTGAGTGATCTATCGGCTAATTGCAATGTGATAGTGGATGGCGTTATTTCTCCAAGGCCAAGTTTCAAAAATGATAACGGCATAAGATTAATGCTAGCACCTAAATCACAAAAGAGCCTTATTAAAATAAGAATCACCAATAGTGCAAGGGATAGTGAAACTCCCGGATCTCTTAATTTTGTGGTAGCTTTCTTTGCAAAATGGCGCTACATTCTTCTGTGAGATTGACCGTCTCGTATGCCTCCAACCTTATCTTTTTCGACATCACATCCTTCATGAATTTTGCATAGTTTGGCATTTGGTCAAGTGCATCGGCAAAAGGAATGTTGATGTGAATTTTCTTGAATATTTCAAGAACTTGGAAAATTGAGCGTCAACTTTTTCTTTTGAAACCTCTGGAAAAGGAAAAAATTTGTAACACATTATCAGAATTGGAAATTGGTTTTACCTCATTTTTCGCACTTTCTGATGGCTTGTCAATGCCTTCTTCATTGTGGAGTGTTTCAGAGCTTGCTTCTGGTTCATTGGTGGCGTGAGTAGGCATCTTTGGTTCATCATATTCCGTTCCACTTCTCAACTTAATGGCCTTGCAATGCTCACGTGGGTTCACCTCGGTGTTACTTGGAAACGTATCAACTTTTTGTTGTGAATTAATAGCCGTGGCCAATTGACCCACATGTGTTCCCAAAGATTTGAGATGACTTTCAACTGTTGTAACCCTTGAACCCAAATTTTCTATGTTAGAATCGGCCTTGTTCATCCTTGCTCTTGATTCTACAAGGAATGAACTAAGTAATTCCTCCAAAGATGGCTTTTGTTCTCCCACATGTGTACTGCGTACTTGCTTGATTCGATATCCCTGAGGTGGTTGCAACACATTTCTCGTATTGCTATACGAGAAATTTTCATGATTGCGAAGTCCCAGATGATAATGCGTCGGCAATTGATTCCCTCGATTGTTGAAACCTCGATTGTTCACATAATTTGCTTGTTCAGTATTGGGATTCACAATTTCTTGACTTATCTCCATGACTGCCTCTGGTTGTTGTTTTCCACCCGAATTTAGAGTAGCAATTTGCTTTGACAAGGCGGAAATTTGAGAGGCCAACGCGGACATAGTATCAAGTTCAAGAACACCAACTTTTCTTGGCGTAGATCTCTCGAAAGGCCATTGATAACTATTGGCGCCATTTCTTCTAGTAAAAGCATGGCTTCACTTGGAGTTTTAGCCATCAATGTACCTCCCGCTGCAATATCTATAATAGTTCTCGAATGCCCATTCATACCATTGTAGAAATACTGAACTTTTTGCCAATCTGCGTACCCGTGTTATGGACACCTCCTCAATAATTCTTTGAATCGCTCCCAAGCTTCGTAGAGTGGCTCAAAGTCGAGTTGATGAAATTGAGCAATCTCACTTTTCAGTTGAAGTGTCTTGCTAGGTGGAAAGAATTTTGCCATGAATTTTTCAGTGAGATCATTCCAACTAGTGATACTTCCAGGTGGGAAGGTTTGAAGCCACTGTCTAGCTTTATCACGAAGTGAAAACGGAAATAACCTCAACCGAATAGCTTCATCTCGGAACCCCATTCATTTTGATAGTGTCACATATCTCGAGAAAAATAGCCAAATGAGCATTCGGTCGTCTACGCACTACCCCCCAAACCGATTACATTGCACCATGTTTATTAGGGTTGGCTTCAATTCAAAATTATTCGCATTGATAGGTTGGCGAACAATGCCCGAATAGTTCTGATTCGTGGTTGGTCGAAAATAGTCCCGAATGGCCCTTTCCGGTGGTGCAACAATAGGTATGCGGTCTTCATCATCACCGATTCTCGCCATTTTTGTGAATTCGATTCTTCGTGCGGCTCTAATCTTTGAAGCGTTCTTTCAATTTCTGGATCAAATAAGATTAAATTAGCACTTTTATTTTTTTGCATCAACAAGAAAACACAAAAATGACAATGACCCTATTGTAACAAAAAAAACCAATCTAAATTAAAGTAAAACTACTAAGTAATAGTATTAGCGCAAATAAGATGAATTATTCCCCGGCAACGGCGCCAAAAACTTGTTAGTGATTTTTCTAACCGCAAGTCTATGGTGTCAAGTTTTAATATAGAGTAGTAAGGTTGTCGAATCCACAGGGAATAATTATCGAATTATTGCTAAGTACTATAATATAGTAGTCTAACTTTATTTAGAAATTCAATATATGATGGAGTTGATTATACTAAAAATACTAAAAATAAATCAAGAATATTAAAATATCAATGAGTTTATCCAAATGATTAAATGAATTCTAGAGGTATGATGAATCTAGTTATCCCTTATATTGTCAATATGGTTTATCAATCATCAATTACCAATTTATAAGTCAAGATTTCTACAATAATCATTCCCTTTCTCAAGTGCCAAATGATTTTAGATTCAATTGGGAAATCAATATCTCTATAAAAATCACCAATTGAAATCTCAATAAAAGCTATGAATCTTGATAAATGACTTCAAAGGATTCACAAATCTCTCAATTCTATGAAATCCTGAGTTATGCTATTCCAAGGTCATGTATTCAATTACCTCTCTCAAGTGTTAAATCAAATACACCAAACACTCTAAATTATTGATCAAGTAATTTAGAAGCAATAGATCCAAATAGCACAAATAAATTGATAGATCTAGATTGACAAACCACAATTTCAAAACATAAGTTCAAACATAGATTACATCATTCCTCTAGAATTATAGAGTTTAGCTCATGATTAAAGAAAATGAATCCATGAAAATACAACAATACATCTTACAAGATATGAAGAAAACAACAAAATAAGAACAAGAGTAGAGGGATCTTCTCTATTTCTAGATGAAAGAAGCCTCCAATCTTCTTCTCCAAATTCTTCTCAAGATGCTCCAATCCTTCTTCCTTGTCTTGTAGTTGTTTTTCTTGTCTTCCCAAGGGTTCCAAGATCCCCTATTTCAAGCCCCAAGGCTAGTATTTATAATACCCAAAAGTCCAAGAAAGGGGTAGGTGAACATAGGTTTTTCCGCCCCCGGGCGCTGCGGCGCCCAGCAATCTCGTACCACTTACCGCCCGGGCGCTGCGGCGCCCATCAACTCATTTGCAATTTATCGCACGGGCGCTGCGGCGCCCAAATCTTTACTATAAATTTTTCCGCCTGGGCGCTGCAGCGCCCGCCCGTCCTTGGCCAAAGTGCGATTTTTCCTTCTTTATACGCGATTTCTTTTTTCTTCATGCCGTTTTTCATCGTTTTCTTCATTTCTCGGCTACCAAATTTGTATTGACTCTACATCGACTCTAACTGAAATAAATTGGACTCTAACGACTCTAAAAACACCCAAAATAAAACCAAGTTCTACTCTAAAATACTCAAATAAGTTGGTAAAATACCAACTTAACAATCTTCCCATTTGAATACTGCATCTTTTTTAAGCAATGGGCTAAACACCTTCCTGTAATGTGCTAGATTATTTATAAACATTCCAGCAAAGTTAACAACTCCAAGAAAACTCTGAAGTTGCTTCTTGTCTTTCAGTATATCTGGAAATCCCTGTATCTTTTCTACAATATGACTCTGTAGGATAATTCCAGATTCGTCGATCTCAATTCCTAGGAATTCAATCTGTCTTGTTGCAATCACTGCCTTCTTCTCCGAAAGCACTAATCCTTCCTTGTGACAAACATCTGAAAATATTTCCAAATGTTTGAGATGCTCCTTCATGTTCTTTGATGCGATTAGAATGTCATCGATATACACGAACATGAAACTGAAATAATCTTTGAAGAGATTATCCATCTTCCTTTGATATATCTAGGGTGCGTTAGCCAATCCCATAGGCATCACGTTCCAAATATAATGATCTTGTGGAGTGGAGAAAGCTGTGAACTTCTTACTTTCTTCATCCATCTTAATGCAAAAAATCCGGACTTGCAATCGAACTTTGAGAATATCTTGGCACCTTTGATACGATTAACCGGATGTTCTCTTGCTTGGGATATAGTATCCGTCGAACTCCAAAATGTTATTAATTCCTTGTAATTAATAACAAGTCTTTGCTTTCCTCTTTTGATTTCTCCATGGTTTCGACTAAGAACCCTGGATCTTTATGGAGAAACTCTGGTGAAATCAACTCAAGGTCAAGATGTTCCTTAAGTATCTTCGCATATCCTCACGATCCTCCTGGTTCATAAGGATTGGTTTGAATCTTACGAACTCGTACTCCTTTCCAGGTTTAACCTTTAAGAAGCTTTAATCTTGTTCTTATCCCACCAAGCCAAAGGATCTTCATTGTAATTCCTTTGGATCTTCTTCTTGATATCCTCGAGTGATATTTGTTCCTCTAGGTCACGTCACTCTGTGGACTCTCCATTAGACTCATCCATAATTCCGCCATAGCTTCGGAGTGACTCGTTCTTCTCCTTGTACTGAATGAATACAAGTTATTATCCCATATCTTCCGATCCTTCAATGGAACCAAATTGTCTATAGGATAATAAAGCTTCACCAAATTTCCTTCGATCCGCCATTTTTGGATTGCGGTTTGGCTTCATCACCACGCTTGCTTTGAAAAGTAATGGGCATTTTTACGTAAAATGCTTCCGCGATCTTTGGACAATAATCTTATGATCACATAATGTTGTGAAAATAAGTCTTCTTGTCTCGTTCTCCTGTGTAAATCGCTTGAATGTTTATAGGAAGTTGTTTCCTAGCAAAACATCTGCACCTGTATCATGGAAATAGATTGGTGGCGTCTTCACTTTGTACCATGGGATACCGCCCGCACCTTCGATCATGATTTCTGCTTGTTTAATTCCCCTGTTAAGGATAAGAATCTTTTTAGAGAAATCTCTTCCTGCAATAGCTGGTAAATCTTCTCCAATTTCTTTAGGAAAAACATCCGAAACTGCGGTACATATTCCGGCACTGAATCAATATAGGCGGCGAAATACTCGGCCAGTATTTAGCATATAACATTCCGATAGAAATGTATATAGAGAATGGACTAGTGGTCATCTGATTCTGTATCTTTTATCAGCCACTGTGAACTCCATTCCGTCTTGTAATCTTTCCCAAGGTTTATGATCCTCGAGAAATTCAATTCCCAGTATTAATTGTTCTGGGATTTTCCCTGCAACTCATGTGATAGTAAGCTCAATTTATCCTATCTTCAGGCTTCCTTGATACCGTCCAACTATTGGTTGTTGGAGATAATATAGAACATCACAAGGAAAAATATTATCCTTTTGAGTGATGTCGAATATTACTTCCACTTCTCGCCATCCTTCTGGACATTTCAGCTCTCCTGTTGTTTTGAAAACATCCGGAATGCGCTGAACTGTACTTGGTCTCATTTCTTCCCAACGGCTGCTACTCGTCATTCTGTCCTGTTGGAAAGACATCTTTCTTGGCTCAAATTTAAGACTTCGACTTTTGTTGAAGACTAGTTGATCTTGTATTTTCATATCGATCTCCTTGATAGTTGGAGACTCAATAATTTCTGGTAAAACCACCCTGGCAAAGTCCTCGAAGATTCTTGGGACTTCAATAAATTCCTTTCTCAAGAATACTTCTGAATGATGTGTATTCGAGAGAGCATAGGATATCTTGTATGTGATCGAGTAGGGTCTGTTCCCTTCTTTCATCAATTCTTCTCTTTTAAAATCTTGATGAAGGGTTAGGACTCTATTGAAATCTCGATCTCCCAGATTGTATGCAATTCTAGGATAGACATTAAATGCCAATTTCCCCGCATACAAATTTCCTATAACCGTTCCAAGGCATGAATCCTTGAGATTTGAGATTCGCTTATCAAAGATAGCCGTTGAGTGGCGAATCTATTCATTCTTTGAATGTTGCTTTAATAATAACTCTTATGGCTCGATATGAATCCATGAGAGTGTATTTGCAACTTCTCTTTTAACTCTGCTTTTGATCTCCTGGATTTCTCTAATAGGGACCAACCGCATCTCGATCGGGTTCATTAAACTCCATCGAATGGCAAATTCTCCGGTTATTATCCTATGGATAATTTGGTATTTTCTATTACGAAACCCAATTTTATCCAATGTTTTTTCCATAGCTCCGATTGTAAATCCATCATAGACTTGAAGCTTTGGATCTTCCTTCATGATTCTCATAAGAGTTTAATGAGAAACTTGAGTGTGAGAGAGAATCTAACATATCCTCCCCCGATTGTCTGAAGAATTTCTTCTTCCCGATTCGAGCCGGAGTCACTTCCATCGTCGGAATAGATTTCTTCTTCATAGATGCTTTTCTTACGAGGTATATCCTCAAATTGATACACCCGTATAAGATCTTAATAGTAGACAGCTTCCTCAATTTCTGGTGTAGCTTTGAACTGTCTGATTCCTCGTTTTTGATTGTCTGGGCAATCCGTTGAGATATGCCCTCTTGCTCCACATGTCCGGCCAATTACGTCTTTGAAACTTTCATTATCTCTCGGGTGTGAGCACGCCTGAAAGTTCTTCTTCCTGGATTTCTGCTGGTACTTGCTTGATTAGAACCTGATAATGAGGCTCTACTCCTGCTTGGTGCTGATCTTTGCCCTGTTTTGTAGCTTCGGGCTTTCTATTTTAACCAGAACCTTCTAGGTCTCCATGAAGACCTACTTCTTTTGTTGCTGCTTCCCCGGCGGTATGGATGGCTTCTCTCCTTCTTCTTTTTGTGCCGCCTTGGTTGACCTCCCACAATTGTTGGGATGTCATTGTCCACGCAACATAGAGGAACCGCTTTGTTAATTCCTCTTAATCTCTTGTAATTCTGTCTGAGTGTTTTTGGTAACACCATTCGAGATAACTTGGCCTTTAGGAATGACATTTTTCGAACCCACGCTTCTACTTCCGCTCCATCCTTGTATTCACGATAAGCATTTCTCTCATGGGACTCGGAATCTTGGCAAAGAATAGTCATGCGAGTTCCTTTTCTTCAATCTTGATTTCCACCCCAGTATTCGGTGAACAACTTGATATATTCGTCAATATGACAAATATCATATAACTCAAGGCTATAGAGGGCTTGTTTATATCTCTTTTCTTTTTCATCCTCTAATCCTCAAAATAACTTGTGCCGATGAACTGGATTTTGAATAGTTTTGTCATACCATCGACAATTCCTTTAAGTGATTCTCGAGGTGACCGAACTTTTGTACTAGCATCGGTCATATCCCCAGGACAATCTTCACCGATCCTTCAAGACTCATTTCAAGGAGTAGAATGAATGAATCCTTTGTAAGATCGAGGGTTCTCTTTGAAATCCTCATAGTTTGAAGCCCATTCATCAATGAGAACTTCTCTATTTTTAAAATGCGGGATGTCCGTTTTAACATCAACCCATATGGATGTATTGGGTCGAGGTGCGATCTTCTATAAGGCGTCGATAAACATTCGGCCTTCCAAAGGGTTGTCTAGTTCCCTAAAGAGATTTCGACCTCCCGTCCCCTGAAAGTGGATCACTCCCGGTTGTGAAATCCCCGCGTGTGGAATCATTTCGTCCCGAGCTCCATGATTCGAACCCGTACTTTCTTCGACGTTAGGGTTAATCGGTGGCGGTGGTGGTGGAATTGCTCTACCTTGTGGGTCATAGGTAACCAAAGTTGATCCATCACTGCGTTAATCTTTAAATCTACAATACCCAATCCATGAAAGGATTACTCCAGTCGTGTAGATCTTTAAGATTCATTTTTCCATATCCATCTTTTTTAATTTTTGATGGATTTTACTTTGATTAGAGCAATGAGCTTCTCCTCATCCTCATCATCTTTCGTATAACTTCGGTTGGTTTCCCTTTTTGGTGTAAATAGGATCTTGTTCCAAAATCTATACGCTTTTTCCTCCTAAGAACTCGGCTTGTCCTCCAGGTTCTTGACTCGTTTCTGAATATCATGAAGGAGTTCAAGAATTTCTTCGATATTTCACCATCGTCTCTCCATCCGTTCGGATCCGATGAACTTGTCTTTGGTAGATGAATATGGCGGTTGCCATAATTTCGCACCGTCTTACGGACTTCTCTAAGATCTTGGAAAACTTAGATTTGTCTGGGAAGTATCTCGTTCCACTCGGGTACTCCATCAGAATCATTGTTCGATGGGAATTTTCATGAACCGTTTCTTGAAGGTTCATCAAGTGAACATATAAGTCCGGTTAAGCATCCGAGCTCGCTATAATATTATGCTCGCATTTTGCATTGCCTTAAGGTTTCCCGTCGGCTCCCTATTCTTTTTCTTCATGTTGGTATTCCCAATATGAAACTTGGTCAAGGTGTTCTTGTGCATGCATACATCGTCAATATTTGACGATATGTCCTGTAAGGGTACATCTCGGACATCGGTCCGGATCCATAATCTCGGAGTAATTTCTCCTCACCAATTGTTAATTACATAAATATAATAAATTTAACTAAAAGTTCTTAATAAACCTAGGCTCTGATACCATTTTTGCGGCCCCTAAAACCTTTATAAACCATTAGTTTACCTTCAACCTTGTATAAGTGGTATTTTGGGGTTTTATCAAATAAAAGGGCTATTTTTGAAACTTTTGAGTAAGTGAGGCTATTTTTTAACATAAGCCCTTCAAAGAGGCTATTCTTAATCTTTTTCCTAATACAATAGAGTAATATGTGAGATCGAGTATCATCATATAGGTGGTTTCTAGTTTCCCTCTAGCCTTAGGTGACTCAAACCTATGGTCAATTAGGTCACATACAAGGTGTTTACCAACAGGGTACCTTGTCTCTATGAACTAATTTTCTTTACACTTTACCATACAAACTATACAAGTTTTGTACTTTGCCCTATAGCGGTCATCGCCGGTGGAATATTCTCCGAATATTCCGGCACGTGTCCTCCACGTGAGGGCAAAACCGTCTTTGCATAAAATTCAAATAGAAGTAGTTACACTTTACCATCTGAACTTTGTTAAGAATTTCACTTTGCCATATGAACTTTGTACAATTTTCACTTTGCCATATCAATTTAAGAAAATTAAAAAAATTATGTGTGTATACATTTATTTATCTTTTTTTTTTAAATTTTTATTCGTAAAAGAAAATATATTTACTTTAGTAAAATATACTATCAATGGTATTAACGTTTATGATTAAAGTACGTATACAAAAATCATTGATATCAATTTGTTTTGGTGGTTTAGACATCTTTGAATTGTTCTAAGGTTTAGACATTTTTTATATTGATTTCATCCCAATTTTCTCATGTGATGTTGCTTTAGCTATGTACTTTCAATTCTTAGTTAAATTCTTAATTGCATATTCAAAACTTGATTATAGTGTTAAAGAATTATTTTTTTTTCTTCAGAAATTCAAATAATTACATGCTTGGCTAAACTTTTCTTGTGAGACAACTTTGGTCGATTACCATACTATATTGCTCTTGTACTTTTACAAAGTAGAGGTTAAACTCAATAGATATTTGGTGAACGAACAAAAAACATAATTGAACAGAAAATTCGTTATGCATTATGTGCTGAATATTGTACCAAAATAATCAGTTCGGCTCAAACTTTTACTATATTTTTTTGAGGAAAAATTAATAAACCCCCCAAACTATACGCGATTTTATACATTGCCCCCTAAACTAATTTTTTTTTCTACGTAACCCCCTCAACTACACGAAAATTTCTACGGTCCCATTCCATCCTCCCCTGTAGCGGATCTAATGGGAATATTCCGTTAATTGGGGGAGGAGAAGATGGCAATGTAGAAAATTCTATGTAGTTTAGGAGGTTAAATAGAAGAATATAGTTTAGGGGTTGGTTTCAAAAATTGTGCATAGTTTAGGGGGTACATTAAAATTTTCATAGATTTTTGTATTTATACTTATTGTGCATTTATACAAATAAAGTATTAAATTAAATCATAGTTTTATAAGTTCACGAGTTATTATGCATGATTTCCAATGACTCTGAAAAATATTTAGACACTAAAATAAACATTTCTTTAAAGCAAAATAAAGAATGCAAGCTTTGAAAACCCAATCAAATATAGAAATGACATTCATCTCCACTATATGACTGTTTTTATTCGATGCATAAGCAATAGAATGATCAAGAATATGGATGGCAATTTCGACACAACCCGCGAGTACTTGCCTCGCCCTCCGCCTTGACCTACTTTATGTTTTTAATATATTTAATAATTATTGTAAAGAATAATTTATAAGTGTATTAAAAATAAAAAAATTATTTCATTTTTTCTATTTAAATTTATTTAATGTGCGGTAGGAGGGGCCGACCTGACTCACTCGTGCCCCGCGCGCGGGTCGGGCTATCCCTAATCAAGAACCCAACAAACTGAAACACCATTTTGACAAAATCAATGAAATTATAACATATTATATAAGCATGCATACATATTTATGGGCACGCATAATTTACAATTTGACATGGGTACGGGAAAAGTCGAACCAGTAAGCTAGTAAATCTAAAATTGAGGAAGAATTAAATGAAATTTTAAATTTGATTTAACTACTAGAGGAAATTTTAATATACCCCCTAACTATGCATGATTTTCTACATTACCCCTAAACTATTTTTTTTCTACTTAACCCCCTGAACTACACGAAAAATTCTGCAGTCCCATCTCTTCCACCTATCGGCGAATCTGACCAGAATATTCCGCCGACGGGGAGGAGATATGGGACCGTAGAAATTTTCGTGTAGTTGAGGGGGTTACGTAGAAAAAAAATTAGTTTAGGAGGCAATGTAGAAAATCGCGTATAGTTTGGGGGGTTCATTAATTTTTCCTCTATTTTTTATGTACTTCGGTAAATCAAAATTTTGTAACAAAATAAAAATAAAAGAAAATAAATATTATAATCATAATTATAATATATATTTAGTATTTTTAATTTTAGTATGCACAAAATAATTATAATACAAAAATAAGTAATATATACGAGAATATATAATATAAAAGTAAAGTTTGTATATGCTAAATTTTCTATTTTGATTCGCTCACAACATGGTTTAAATTTATTTTTTTGATTTTTATGTATTAAATAAGATAAATAAATGTATGTACACATAATTTTTTTTTAATTTTTTTAAATTGATATGGCAAAGTGAAAATTGCGCAAAGTTCAGATGGCAAAGTGAAATTTTTAACAAAGTTCATATGGTAAAGTGTAACTACTTCTGTTTGAATTTAGTCAAAGACGGTTTTGCCCTCACATGGAGGGCACGTCCCGGAATATTCGGAGAATATTCCACCGGCGTTGACCGCTATATGGCAAAGTGTAAAACTTATATAGTTAGTATGGTAAAGTATAAAAGAAATTACTTTATATGGTAAAGTGCAAAAAATCGCATAGTTTGGGGGATTTGGTGTTTTTTCCTCTTATTTTAAATATCTTAAAAGATATTTGTAAAACTTATAAGATATTAAAATTTATTTAAATATAAACTTGTGAGTTATATATATACAAATTATTATTGCAGAAAGAGCTAGTCTCCTGTCAGACGGTCTAACGGATCTAAGTTGATTAGACGGCCCAAACCTACCCAAATTTTTAAAAGAAATGCTCCCAACTACGGCACAAAAGTAATTGTGCTGTAAATTTTAGATCTACTGAGCAAAAAAGGAGGCTTCAAAAGCATGACGCCGATTAAGACTGAAAGTTGGAATCGATGGTCGATCACGCCGGCGAGCACGAAAAGCATGAATCTGTTTTTGAATCTCTTATTGATAAGATCACGGATAAATTCCACGGAAACAATTCTTCTGACAATGAAAAAGAATATCAAATCGGCGGCCTCCGCAATGAAAGCCAAGATCTATAGCCTATTTGGCTGTGAGAAGCCAGTGCACAAGGTTCTAAGTGGTGGCAATATTTTCTTATGGAGGGACAAGAAAATTTTCATTGGTGTTCTTGGTTTTGCCTGCAATTTTGGTGCTTTTTGAATTTTTTGAATATCACCTGCTCACACTGGTTTGCATATCCTAAATTTTTTATCTACTAAATTAAAATCAAATTGACCCCAATTTGTGTCAATAAAGTGGTAAAATTTAGGGGAATACTAATACTTTTCAAGAAAAAAACTAATACTTTTTAGGGTAACAACTAATACTTTTCAATGGGGTTACTAATACTTTTTAGTGGAAAAATTAATATTATTCGGGAAAATTACAAAAAATATATCAGGGGAAAAAACTAATACATTTTACTGTGACTACTAATACATTTCACTGGGACTACTAATACTTACGACAAAAAAAATCTCTCTCATGTTGTAAAAATCTCCGCCTAGCCCCGCCGATTAATCCCCGCCAGCACTAGGCCCCCTTGTTCGCCTTTATTTTTTCCGATTAGGCCCGCCTAATCCCGCACAGGTCCCGCCTAACCCCGCCTAGGCGCTAGGCCCCAGTCGGCCGCCTAGCGCTTTTTACAACATTCAAAAAACTAATACTTTTAGAAGGACTAATAAAATATTGTCAAATGTCTACTAATACTTTTTCGAGTGACTGCTAATACATTTCCGAGGGACTGCTAATACATTTTGGGAAAAAAGTTAATTATATTCGGAGAGAATTACTAAAATACTCTACGAGGAACTACTAATACATTTCGGAAAAATGCTAATACTTTTTTTAGAAGGACGGCTAATACTTTTCATAAGGACTGTTAATATATTTCGGGAGAAAAATTTAATAATATTCAGGGAAACTACTAAAATACTCTCCAGGGAACTACTAATACTTTTTCGAGCAACTACTAATACTTTTTTGAGGGACTGCTAATACATTTCAGGAGTATATTCATGAGAAATACTAAAAAACTCTTCAGGGAACAACTAATACATTTCAAAAGAACTGCTAATACTTTTTAGAAGAATGGCTAATACTTTTCATAAGGGTTGTTAATATATTTTATAATTAAAAGAGACAACTTTGTAGAAATGTATTACACATTGCGTTCTAATTTATTAGATGTATTAAAAACATGTATTAGACTTTACAACTTCGTAGTAATTCTCTGTTTAATAATTAAAAGGGACAATTTTGTGGTAAAAGATATTTTTGACTAATAATTTTCAATGTAACAACTAATACAATTGAGAGCAACAAGTAATACAAAATACAAAAAACTACCAACATAAAAACAGGGCTAACAACTTAACACCACATAACAAAATACCCGCTGAAATCGAAAGGCTACGTAACAAATAATAAAACTACCACTTGAAAATTACAAAAATGCCACTGACGGCGGAAATTATCAAAATATATGACTCCGGGTCGCGGGTCAGATCCGTCTAACGGGCCAAACCCGTTAAACGGTCTGACCAGAGTTTTTGTCTTCTTTAGTTAATTAACTTCAAGTTTTTTTTTAAATTATGGGCGGGTTGGCTTGGGTTGAGGTTTCATCGGTCTGCCACCTTGATGGGCTGCCCCGCCCAATAGACCCATTTTGATAGCTCTAGTGGGAATAGCTCTGGCTCGAAAAAAAATGGATGGAAGATATGACTTGCAAAAGTCTTTGTAGTTGAAAATTATGATGATCTTGGAAATCAAACAGGAGTCGACGGTTAGGATTTTTAAGCCCAAAAAAAAAGAAAAAAAAAAAAGATATAATGTTTGATTCTCATCGTCCTTCCCTGCTAGGATATGTATATTAAAAAAAAAAAAAAAAAATTGATGCTCTTTATGGATTGATTGGTAAAATATTTGAATGGATAGATTAAATGAAAGTGGATAGTAAAAATTTCATGTGTGGGGACTGGGGAATGATAATGTGGTGGATTCAAAATTGAAATCAATTTGCCCGAAGTGGGATTTTGTGATTACAAATGAATTTCGGGGTGGATCTTGGATTTTTTGTCTATAAACTCATCCCTCCCTGTTTATCTTTTTGAATTTAATTTTATTTAATTTATATTTATATTTATATTTATGCATATGTTAATTAAATATATTTTTTAACATTCACGTGTCAAGACTCTGAAATTTAGACCCACCATTGTCTTCATATTTGAACCCAATAGGTTAAACCTGCTATATTTATTTAATAACTTTTAAAAAATTGAAAACCTATCTTTTCACAATAGTTTTTCTAAATTTATTGTAATCCAATGCATTGTATATTGACCCATTAGTGTCAAAATTAAAAAAGTCAAATCAGCAAATGATGAGTTTTGCGAGGTCAATAAATTCTGATTCTATGGATGACAAAAACCCCGCGAGAACTATCCCTTTGATACTCAAATAAAATCCCTTTGGTACTCAAATAAAATGAGACGAAGAATCTCCGATTAATCTCAAAAGTCAATAAATGTGTGTATAAGCATCAGAATTAGAAAGTCAAGGGAAAATATAATCAAAATAATATTCATTCTTTTAGCATAAAATATTCATTTCACTTGAAGAAACCTAACAAAATCAAATTTCTTTTCTTATAATCAAGCGCCTTAGTCTAAAAAATGGAAAGAATAATCTCTACGCCAAACAACAGTAAACTATGCTTACTTTCAAGAAACCAATTTCCTTCATAACGAGGACACCAACTTATTTTTCCAATTTTATCATTTTGGGGCTGGAAATATAACATTCAATAAATAATTCGGTAAATAGTTCCCCCATCCAAAGCCCCAGGAACAAATCAACCTAAGAAGACGAGAGAGAGAGAGAGAGAGAGAGAGAGAGAGAGAGAGAGAGTTCAAAAAGAAAATCTAAACCAGAACTACCATCCCGAAAAACAACAACAAATACATCGATACTAGATTCTTACTCTTCACGGCGTCCAAAGCTGGAACGCAGCTGTCTCGAAGAGCCGGGTAAATGTCTAGTATCAGACCTTCTTACACGAGGGTCAACATCCGTACGATTATACCTCGACCTAGGCTGGGCGTATTCTCCACGATAACTTGATCTTGTTCGTGAACTAGCCGGGAAATCTCGGTGATAACTTGATCTTGACCTTGAACCATTTTCCACAGGATAGCTCGATCTAGCCCTAAAACTTGTCGGGGCAGTTTGCCTATGATAATTTGATCTTGGACTTGAAGTCGAACCATTTTCCCTACGATAGCTTGATCTTGGCCTTACATTGGTTGAACCAGTTTCTCCGTGATGTCGTGATCGTGAAATTGTCGCCCATTTTCACTAAGATAACTTGTTCTTAACCTTGAACTTGGCAAAAATTTGCTACTTGATTATTTGACCTTGGACTTTGCAAGATGATTCCTAATTGACTTGAGCTACCAGAATCCATCAGCTCCTCCTCAGGAGAAGATGGATACAAACTCATAAACGACAAAGAGATCCCACTAAACATTTCGTCTATCAATTCATCCTCAATGTCGGACATCCCACTCGGAAAGTCAAAAAAGCTTCCATCACTCCACAAACCATTTTCACCCCATTCATCCCAACTAAGCCATCCATCCCAGTCGTGCTCAATATCCGACTGGTGTGCAAGTGCATCTTCCATTTCCATTTGTTGCTCTAGCATCGTCCAATTTGATTGTCGGGTGGGACTAACCTCTGACGGACGATCAAGGGGGTGCTCTAGCCTAGCGTGCTTCCGTAGCTCAGTGTAATTTCCACTGAAATTACATGTTTCTAAAGAACAACTTCTCGTTTTGGAGTTCAAGAACCTACGCGCAGGCTGTATGACGTCCCATCCAGTGATCACTCCCCGACAAAGGGGGCAGACAAGCTCAGATTGCTTTTCTTCCGGTGATGATGCAGCGGATGACTTGCGGTACTGATCGAGACAGTTGGAGTGTCGATAGCTTGTGTCACAGATGAAAGGACGGCAACCTTTGTCACGGGACGAACAAAATAACAAGACAGCATTATGAGGTTGCTCCATACAAATGGGGCATCGTGCTTCTTCCCATTCTCTTTCATCCCCAACTTGAGGCGAAAAGCTGTCGCAGTTGGTGCGATCCGTAATCTTAGAGCTGCAAGAATAAGGAGACACCATAGCCCGGTCAAAAGACGAGGAATTCACCCTTCTATCTTTTGGCATTCTGAGAAGGCCAAGAAATTAATAGAACTACGTTTTCTCTCGCACGCCGAAACTGCTTCCAATTATCCAAATCAAATTTTAATGAAAAGGTTAGTCAATACCTGTTTGATTAAGTAAATGCAAGGAACTGTTTGATTAAGTGAATGCAAGGAACAACGAATTTAATAGAACTTTACCTAATACTCATATCATGTAGCTCAAAATCTTCCTCTCATAGATAATTTACATGACAAACACAGTCAATTCAACTAAACTGGAAGCTAACCACATAAATCATAATGCAGTATTAAGTGTTCACATAGTTTAGAAACAAACAATTACAAAGAGGTCTAAAATGACGGATTTTTATAAAATTCTCATACAATCTGGTAAGTTAAAACTTCCTTCAGATACAACAACAACAACAACAAACAACAACAACAAACTAAAGTTAAAACTTCCTTCAGATATCATTACTTTTTTAGAGAATAGGCTTTCAACGCATACAGAATAGAGGCACATAAAGTCTTGATTTTTCAAATTTAATTAACCCAGTCAACTAGGTTTACATATGTAATTTGATTTACCACAAATTAAAAGAAGACCGATCCAAACCCCAATAGGAAAAAGCAATCTCGCCTGCGTCAACCCTAAAAATCTTATCTGTTTCTCCACATGAACAATCAAAATACCAATACCACGAAGAACAACCGAAGCAGACTACAGATAACCACCATTAATCACACTACAAAACCTTTAAAAAAAAGTGAAATAAGACATCCGTGCAGTACGGAAGAAGTCAATTAAATTTTCAGGAAATCATATAAAAACCAACACATCAAGTATCTCAAACCCTAAATCCTACGTGATCGGCCTCCAGTAATAATAACCCCAGCATAAATTCTCGAAATAAAATCTTGCATAAATTACACATACAAGAAACGAAACACAGGATGAAACAATTCCATCTTAGGTCACAACACGAAAAATGAAGAAATTATGCGTACCTAGGCTCGACCGGGCCCGATCGGAGGTAGGGCTTTCGAGAAAGGAAGACTCCAGAAGGGCTAAACGCCAAAAGATTTCAGGACTGCGAGCTGCTGGGTGGAAAAAAGAAATTTAGGTAGAACTTAGAAGAAGGGGATACTTATAGCTAATGTTTCTTTAAATTACAAAAGTGCCCTTCTGTTTGTAAACACGCGCTCAGGCGGTTCTGCTAAATTATGAGAACCCTATACGGCTATACCCACCCACAACATATTAGATGAGATTTCTTGTTTCCATTCCAATTCTTATTGCATTTTATTACATGATTGACACGTACAAAGGGTTGCAATCGAACCGAATTGAGTCGAGTTTTTGAGAGTTTTAGTTTGGCTCGTTTATTATCGAGTCGAACTCGAACCTAAATTTATCAAAAATAATAATGGCTCACGAACTTTTTCGAACTTAATCAAACCTAAACGAATTTAATAAATATTAATTATAAATTAAATTATTCTTTAATTTATTACAAAAATAAAATTATATATATTTAAAACTCATAATATATTTATTAAAATCTATGATTTTATTCAAACAAATAAGTTTATTTAAATATTTTTAAATTTATCATAAGTAAACGTATAAAAAATTAAAATTAAAGTCAAATTATTAGTTGAATTTATATGAGCTTACTAACGAGCTTAATAACGAGCTCGTTCATGAGCTAGCGAACTGAATATCTCTAAGTTCGAGTTTGGTTCATTTATTTTAACGAGCCTAATTAAACGAACTCAAACGAGCTTTTATCGAGTCGAGCTCCGAATAGCTCACGAACGGCTTGGTTCATTTGCAGCCCTACACGTATATAAGATATGTCATAATTATATATGTATCATTTATACAACACAGTGGATTAGAAATATGGAACAAGAGATTCGATCCCATCCACCCCCACCCCAAAACTAGAGTTGTCTAATGGGTCGGGTCGAGCTGTCCCGGTGCTAGTCTGTCAGGTCGGGTCGAAATTTCTATCAGCTCGCCATTTTGGAGGCCCAAGTCCAACCAAACACATGAAAAGTTGGGTCGGCCCGGGATTTGGGCTTGGCTTTTTTCGGTCTTACAATATCACAGCCCCACCAAGACCTATTACCAGATCGAGCTAGTTTTGACAGTTCTACCCAAAACAAAATCCATTTTTATTATTTTTTTGTATTTTTGTTTAAGAAGAATAGAATTTTTTTTAAAAGTTATTTTTTCAAGGCCAAAAAATTCATTAGATACTTTTATCTTATATTTTATGAAAATGAAACTATCCTTAACTTTTTACAGTATTTTTGTTTGTTCATTCAATTTTAAAAATTAAATCATTTATGTGTACATGTATCTAAAATTCAAAAACATTGATTTTCCCTAAAAGAATTATATATTAAATGAAACCATCATTATTTGAAAGCAATTTTAACAAGTAAAAAGACGCACAACGGCTTCGATCGAAACGCATGAACATTGAACTCATTACATTTTAATATCTATGAGGTCAAGAATGATTCACTTGAATGAAAAATTGATGGATTGGAATTACTTTAATTAATTTTTTAGTAATTTATTTTTGGGAGCCGCTATTAACACCCCCATAATCTATCAATACACCCCCTTCTTAATACACACCACCTTTATTTTAAAAAAATAATCTATTTACTTAATACACCCCTATCATTTTCCAATTTACCATTCCCCTAATTAAACACCCAAAAACACCAAATCTTGGAAACAGAGTCAGTTATCTATATTCGATGCTTACATAATTCAAAGTTGTACTTTTGTTCGCATTTGATCATAGAAATTGATTATTTTTCAGCACTTTACTCATAATCCTTCTCTTTTATCATCA
The DNA here is from genome assembly GCA_016081115.2 of Rehmannia glutinosa. NCBI lineage: Eukaryota > Viridiplantae > Streptophyta > Magnoliopsida > Lamiales > Orobanchaceae > Rehmannia > Rehmannia glutinosa. The sequence goes on along the minus strand of JABTTQ020001847.1, from coordinate 188,037 downwards.
ATATACTAATAATATTTTACTTCAAATAGCCCAAGCTAATAAAAAGTAGTTCATTTCTCACCTCTATCATTCAACAACAATCTATCAAAATTAAATTCACGCACCAAAAACCTATTAAAAAAGAAAAATCATGCACTGAATCTTTCTATTTCTCCAAAGCCATCCCCGATCCCTCTATGATCTCCACAGTTTCTTGGATTCATTACTGACAGCAATTGCAAATTTCGTTTGATACATAATAGGAAACCATTTCTCCACAAATCTTATAGAAGTTCCTGGTTTAGGATTTTTCTTGCAATTAATCTTTATAATCATTAATGCATTATGCATCACGTTTTCCCTCAAAAATTCATAACAGGAACGAAGAACGAAAAAAAAGGATGGCGAAAAGAAGAAAGAAGGAAAAATCAAGAAAAGAGAGGCCACTGCTTGCAATGGAGCGTATTTTTGTGTGTGAGAGTATTATTGGGTTTAGGGTATTTCAGTCATTTTAGGGGAAGGCGTTTTTATCTAATTTTTTATGGGGTGTATTGATAAGTTTCGGGGGTGTGAATAGCTCCACGCTTTACTTTTTTATAAATAATTGGCATTATAGCCTATAACAATATAGTTCTCGATTTACACAACAGTTTGTCTAAAAAAAATTTGAAGTAATAAATGTTGTACTTGTCATGAACTAGACGTTCTTATTAGGTCTTAAATCTATATATATTTAAGTTATTCTATTGAGTTGAAACCGTTTCCAGCATCATGTATTTTATTATTCATCTAATCATCTATGCACAAATGAATATTAAGATTTATACTGATCAATTAATTGACTATTCTTCAATGTAATTAAAATATAATGGGAAAAAAATAGTCCCTCTATAGGGGTATTGCAATATTAGTCCTATAATTTTTGAAATTGCGATTTTAGTCCTGTACATTTTGTCTTTTTGCAATCTTGGTCCCGTAAATTTTAGATTTGTGCAATTCTATCCCTATAAGTTTTAAGTTGATACAAATTTGGTCCTAAGGACTATTTTAAATTTTCAATTATTCCCAAAATTCCCTTGGTAGCCAAAATAATCAATATAAGATCAAGTTTAAAATGGTATCACTACCTATATTTTATTTAATTCAGTAGAATTTATTTATTATTTATACTATAGATTGCTTAATGAAATAAACATTTTAAATTGATGAATCCAGATTAAAATCTGAGATACGAGTTCAATATTTATTATTTCTTAATTATGAAAATACACAAAACACGTAAAAATATGCCAAATAATTATTTTAATAATAAGACCGAAATTACCACAACTAGAAAATAAAAGACTAAAGTTGTCAAATCTTAAAAATACATAATTAAAATTGTTATTTTTGCTAAGAGATAAAATTGTCATAGAACTAAATTTGCAACTTCAAAAGTTATAGAACTAATTTTCAATACTCCTATAAATACATGACTAATTTTGCAATTTTCCCTTAAAATATACAATGACTAGAAGAAAAAAGTATGCACAAGTTAGTTATATTGGTGGCTGGAAAAGGAGATGGTCATAAAAGTATAAAAGTCACACCTAATTTCTAGATGCAATTAGGGACGGATCCCAAAAAAAAATTCACATAGAGACACAAAACAATTAAAATTATAAACTATATCAACAAAATATTAAAATTATAAATTACATCAAAAACAGCTGGACTAGTCACGTTATATATACTATTTGTTTTTTATGTAAATTTATTAAATATACTCTTTATATCATTCATATAATTAGGAGATAAAATACACATTGTATTGTAATTTCCTGATGTTGTTTGTGTGTGTGCGTGTGTTTTGTATTTATGAATCTATTGATTTTGCTAAATATAAATTAATACAAATAAAATAAAAATTGATGCTTGTAGTTTCAAGAAATAAAATTTGATTTTGGCTGGTCCAACCCATTGGACCGTCGATTTTTGGGTCCGTAGTGGGGTCGGGTACCAAATTAGTTATTTAGAAAGATTTCAGTTTTTTATATGTAGCATCATCACTAAAATGTAAATTAAGGTTCTATTAATTTGGACACTTTTGTTCTTATTGACATTACTTTGGACATTTTATTTGTCTGACCTCATGACATAAAGTAAAAAACTGTCTTTAACATTGCAGCCATCTTTCCAATTAGACTAATGCAATAATTTTTTATTTTTTTTGTGGGAAGGCAACTAATGCAATAATGTTGTTAATTGGGTTATGGGTGTAATTATAGGTATACGTCATGGATAATTCTTTTTTTTTTAAAACCATCATGGATAATTCTAAGTTCATAATTTTTCATACGAATTATAAATTTTGGCCAATTTTTTTATGTGTTTTAATATGCTTCAGAAGTTGTGAATATAAATAGCAGGGCACCAAATTAAATGAAAACGAGAAGGAATAGAAATATGCTTAAAATGTATTTATTTTAACTGGGAGTTAAATGAACTTTAAGTTAATAAATTACAGCATGATTTTGTTACTAAATAGTTAATTTTACTATATAAATTGTTTAAAAAGCCCATTAACAGATGAAGTATATTTGGGCGGACCCGACCTGACCTGACCTGATTTGATTTCTATATAATTTTCCCGATTTTATTTAAGAGAAAATTACACAAAATACTCTGATTTTTAGAATACCCACCCATCACAAAATTACCCCACCCATTCCATGGCCATGACAAAAATACCCTACTTTTGGTTTCAAATCCATCAGCCGCTCCTCAACTTTCACCCCAAATGAAACTTTCCTCCTCTGTCATCATCGTCCTCCTCTGTCACAATGTTTTAACACCGGTATCTCATTGCCGATATTCTTCATCCATATCGAAATGGACTCAATGTTGGACTTATGGATCAACGACCGGAGCTCACTCTGAAAATGGGCAACTCGAGCCTCAGCTGTAGAAAAAATATTCTGGTGATTCTCCTCTAGCAAACTCTCCTCAGCAGAGTCCACAGGTTTTTCAATCATCAAAGCCCTTTCACACTCCTGCACCACCTCCTTGTATTCCTTCCCCTCATACGCAACCACAAACAACAAATTCGCATAAAAATGAGCGAACTCAATAGAATTTGGAGAGAAACTCACCGCCCTCCTCGCGCTTTCAATCGCATTCTTCAAATGTCGATGTTTCACATTTGGATCGTCAATTATCAAAGCCATTTTTACAAAAACAGTCCCCTGAACACGGTGAATCAATGCCAGTTGCGGATAATTCTCATTCTCCGAGCACAACCCTACTTTTGGATTATATTTTGCTCACTTGTTTAAGCAGTCCAAAGTCCTGCTTACCGAGTGTGTCCTTGCTAATATGTTTTGAAATTTGAGAGTATGTGGAGAAAAAGGGAATAATTCTCTTTTTAAGAAATTATGACCACTCTCAAGTTGTGCACTGTGTCATTCAATCGCCATAGTAATTTGCGATTATTTACACAAGAAAAAATTGGAAAAATGTCATCTTTAGAGCAAAAGATTATAAAAATAGCACTCTCAAGCTGTTGCTGATGCATGATTTTCCTGTGTTCTTTTATTATTTTGTGATTTGAAGTTTTTCATTTGTTTCGATGTTGTTTCGAAGTTGTTTCTTTTATGTTTCTTTTGTTCTTTTATGTATTTTCCATTTATTTTGTTCTTTTTTATTGTTTTTGATTTGTTGTGTTATCTATCTGACTGTGTATCTTTTTTTTTCTTTTTTTTGTAGTGAATCTGGGATTTTTTGTTGCTTGTTATGCCAAGCATTTTATTGTTGGGAAGGCTATGGACGTCGAAGCGTTCGAGATAGAGAATGAACAAGCAAGGCTCAGTCACCTGCTTCACAATCATGCTAAGTTGAAGCTACAAAATGGTGATGACGATGACAACGACATTGAGTTTCTACCTCCACTTCCTAATGATTTTAGAGAATTGTTGATATGTAACTCTTAATGATGGTGTAATCAGTTGAAACATGTAAGAAACAATTGTGAAACAAGGGATCATGTGATAAAAGTTTGTAGTAAATTAGCACAGTCTAATGAGTCGTGTGTTTTGGAGTGACCTTGTATGCATTCGAAACTCGGAAATGTTCAAACTTTTAAAAACTCATATTTAAACTCAATCCAATCTTAGACTCAGTCCTAGAACCATTAATTCCATTAATTAACTTATTTTATAACTTTTGAAAAATATTATTAAAAAGAAACACTATTAGAAACATATTTTTAATTAACAAAAATATATCTTATATCATATAATCTGATAGAGTAATTATCAACCCAATGATGAGCAACTGATGAAAGCAAAACCTGATTTACATGGGTTTTTTTAGTTTTCACGTGAATAAACTCAACATGTTGATGAAATTAAAGAAAGTAGTGAGATGTAGTGACCATAAGCACAATTGAGCAAAGTATAAGTAGGGTTACAAATGATAACAAACTAGTGTATCTGAAAAATTAAATCAATCTGTATTGTACATCCATCTCCTGAGAAGATACTTTACTTATTTGATTAGAGACTCCAAAAGTTTGCAGATAGCATTATTCTTTATCCCAAAGCTAAAGTAAACGGAAATATTCACCAACTCCCTAGAACAAAGTTGGTATACTCTCTATTTTCTCCCCATTGTCCATTGTGGCATACCACAACTGAGATTTTCACCATGCAACTATGGAATATAATGAAAAGTTGGCTAAGTGAAACATATAAGAAACATAAATGAAACAGGTATGAAACAACAAAGAAACAACAAACATGTTTGAAACAACAAAGAAACAAAAACGAAACCAACACAAAAAATCAGCGGAAAATGGGTATTTTTGTCAAAAATCAGCGGAAATGGGTATTTTCGCCAAAAATCAACGGAAATAGGTATTTTTGTCCTCAGCGGAAAATGGACATTGTACAGGGATAGGTTATGGTAAATGGGGTATTCATGTCCTTTTCCCTTCATTTAATATAAGATGAAATATATCTTCACTAAATTTTGTCATAATGCCATCACTGAGTAAGAATGTATCTCGTCATTTACCAAAAAAAATTAAAATTCAAATATTTTCTTGAAATCCACCTCAAATATAAACTTTCTCATTTTAAACCTTAAAACAAAAATTAAGGACAATTTTCTTGAACGTGATTGTTCAAATTAAGAATAGTTAACCACAGTTCTGTCAAAGTCATAGTAAAACTAAATCCGCAACATAAAATGACTAATTTTCCTTCCTCCTAAATGATTGAATTAAAAAAAAGTAATACTATAAAATCGATGAGGTCGTGCCTAGTACTAAAGAGGAGGCTACGAGACTAGTAGGTCTCAGGCCACATCCCATTAATGACATGTAGGTTGCTTTCCCACCTTTGTGTTTGAGTTGATTTTTATGGAGCGATTGGTGTTTTTTCACCTTTGTGTTTGAGTTGATTTTTATGGAGAGAGGAAGTTTTATGTTACATATAAGATTTTATTCGTAAAGTTTAAAATCAATGTTATGTAATAAAAGATACAACAAAATTAAACAAGATACATCATAAATTGAGAAATAGAATGCTTGTTTGAGAAGGGGAGAACCTGAGCATTCTAATGACAAACATCATGCCGATGAAGCCTTGTTGTAGTGGTAAGGTGGAGGACCTAAACATTGGTCTCATATTCGATTTCTAATGACATATTTGTATGAGTTCATTTTCAAGATTGTTGTTTCTCTTCAAGAAGTGCGATTAGGCCTCAATTTGGATATTGTATACTATATACAAGTGTACGATTTCTAATATGTATTCTCAACAAAAAAACATTATCTTCTATCACAAATTCTCTATTGTCTTGTATTGGTAACCCGTCATATGTAAAAAAAAAGAAGAAAAAAACTGTTAAATATGTAAAACGCAATGCAATAAAAATATATATGCAATGAAATTTACAAAAGAAATTTACATTCTTACAACTACAATATAAAATAGAAAAAATAAATAAATAAATAAAGTTCAATGTTTGAAACATTCTTGCCCAAATCCTCCGGCATCGCCAACGCACGCATGTGTTAACTAATGTACATACTCAGAGATTATGACGGGAAAATGCATGTCTAAACATCTATAAATTCACCTCTAATAATATCAATTTCTATCATACTTAATTTTAACTCAGTCTGATTCTCCTTAGAAATTATTGAAGAAAAAATGGAAAGCCAAGGTCCCAACAACTCATACAATGCTGGAAAAATTCCAGGCCAAGCCCAGGTTTTATTATATACTTTTTATTTTTCTTTTGATCATTTAATTTTTTTTTCTTAAAGTTTTATGAGTGCATATAATTGCATGTTGGGTGTAATTGTAGATGAGGAGGGAATGGGATGACATGCTAAACCCACCATCTGACATCCATAGTCAACAAGGCCAAAACACCAACTTCCTTCAAGAGGTATGTATTCTTCATTTTTCTTTTTCTTTTTTCATTTCCATTTCATCTAATTTATATAAAACAAAAAAAATCAAAATTTTCTTTTTTTTTTTTTAATTTCTCAATAACACTATAAAGCCATGTATGGATCCATGTAATTTGGAGTTAATTAATCCAATTTCATAATAACATATTCACTGGATTCGTTTGAATAAATTCACATTACAACGGAATTTAAATCTCTCTCTATTTTGAGCTATTTTTTTAGTCAGCATAGTATATTTAAAGTTTAATACTATAAAGTACCTTACATTCTCCTTTTAAATCCAAATCGTTCCATCCAAATACACTTAATAATAGAAATATATGCCTTGATACTTTTCCTGCATGATATGGAAAGACCGGAACACAAGTCAAGAACATGGCTCAAGGAGTCTGCGTCGGAAAGGGGCGGCACAAGGCGCGCTGTCAACCTCGCCCGTGGTGCGTACGGGGGCCGCTAACATCGCCTATGGGGCGGCCGACGCCAAAGAATACTATCGGGATGAACAATTCGAGATTTAACCCACCATACCTACCACCGCCCAAAATCGCTTCGAGAATACTATGGGAATGAACGATCTAGGCAATGCACCACCACCACCACCCCAAATCTTTGGGATAGCAGCCCTAATGTGGATGGCTCAACCTATCCAACAAGAAACATCAACATTGATTTGGAGGGCTTAAACTATCCAAGCAACACCATGAAAAATGTGGGTGACTCAACTTATCCAAGCAACACCAACTATCCAAGCAACACCAATAGAAGGATTTGAATTAATGATCCTTTCCACTTATTTAATTATTACTTGAAATAATTTCCCTTTTTTACTAGAAATAATTTGTTGGTGCATTGTTTTTCAAATTTTTGTTGGTTGTTGCATTGTCCAGGGTGGGTTGGTCCATCTTTTGTGACAGTTTTATATATTGATGTATTTCTTTGAGAAGTAATATTCAATAATAATTAGTTAATAATAGAATTGGCAATAAATGCTTTCTTTAGCAAATGTGTATCGGCTTTATCTTTTTTATTTATTTTTTACAGTCACTTTTCAATTTTTTGAATATGAGAGAAGAACATTATTCTGTTTCAATATATAATGTAGAGGATTCATTTCCGATTTTTCCGGATTGGATCCTCTATATTTAAGTTGTGTAATTTTTTTGTGAAATTGGAGAGAAAAAGACACAAATGCTTATACATATATGTGTGTATATATGTAGATACATTTTGTGTCTTTTTCTCATCTTAGGATATGTGTATTGCCACAAAACATTAACCTTCCAAAAAAGAGCTTTCTTGATTACGTCCTCCGTCTAAAATTAATATGTTTGGTTCTTGATTTATTTAAAAAAGAAAAACGTTAAGGGAAATATAGAACTTCATACTTTTCCTTTTTACTTTTTTTTTAAAAAAAAAATATTTATTTCATTTTCCTTACTAAAATTCAAGATCTAGAAGCACCTATTGGATAGGTGATGGGGTAAATTGACTTTTCACTTTTTTTTATTTAGTGCAATTATTAAATTCAAAAATAATTATTTACTTATTCAATATTATATATTATTATTGGGTCAAAGATTATTAAGCAACTCATGAGGCTCATATCATTACTTACAATCCATGAGGCTCATATCATTATATCAAGTTCGTGGTGTACATCATATCATGTGTAAGAGGTCCTTCATTATTCATTTGAACTTAATTCATGTAATCAATTCATGTGACTGGATAATATCTTCCTACACTTGTTGGCGTAAACATCGGAAGGATCTTCCTCGGACAATTCAGGGTCCTTATAACCCTATTTGTGTGTTGCAAGCTAGTTCTCGCCTTAAAACTACCTTGACTTTAGAGTGGCCTTAGCTAAAGGACGAGGATTATTAGACTCACATTATAGATACTCTAACTTGATGTGATCAAGTTTTCTAACAGCATCTATAGGCTATGGCGTTTTAGATGAGAGTAAAAATGATAAAAGTAATTATTCGAGATTGAGTTGAAAAAAGATATAACTTAATAGTTTTATATTTACAATCTTTGTCATATAAATACATTATACCCAACTCAATTTTCATGGTATCAGAGCATTCAGGTTTGGTTTGGAACGATATTGGGAATTAGATCCAGACCCATTTGCATTGGTACGCTCAGCGTGCAGGCTTGTTTTAGAGTTTGTATTTATTCCACATCACCAATTTGTTGGGTTGTTATTGTGTATAAATATGGTCTGGACATCTTTTTCCCTTAAGCTAGCTTTTGGGGATGAGTTCTAGCCAAGCTCTTTATCAACAACTTCACAAAATGAATAAGGGAATAATGGTGAAACAACCAAATTCTCTCTTCGCATCTTATTTTTGTGTTCTAAAATGCGGTAGGTGCTAGTCGGGCGGCAGACTGTGGCCTAGCGCCTAGGCAAAGTTTGGGTGGAGTTAGGCAGGACTTGGACGTGGTTAGGCGGGGCCTAATCGGAAAAAAATTCTAGACGGATAAGGGGAGTCTAGCGCCTAAGCGGGGACTAATCGGAGCTAAGCGGGGATTTTTAGAAGAGCGTTTTTAATTTTTATATAACACAACTCTTCCCAACATTTTCTACTAAAACAAAATAAAACGTATATCACATTCTCCGGTATATTCTCTACTCCACTGATATATGACGTCAAAAACTCCACACCAAAATACTTCCCTAGAAAACCTTCAAACACTAACGAAATATTCCCTTATTGTAAATCCTAGTACAGCATTTATTTATACTAATTGCATTTTAATACTCTATTTTCACCCTATTTAAATTAAATTCCTACCCCCACCCCCCAAGATCTTCTATTGCACGTTCAATTTCATCCTCTATTTCTATTAAATAAAAAACAAACATAACGAAGACTCGACTTGATATCAATTATTAATGTGAATAAGATTTCAATCTGCTGGAGACTTTAATTCGACTCGACTAAAACTTATTCAAATTTAATTCAGTTAAATTGTTCACACAACTTTTACAACTCAAAATAAACTCAATCAAATTTAAAAAATATTATGTTTGACTTGGCCCGATCTGTGTACACCCCCTAATTGCCATCATACCTATACTTTATAGGTAAGAATACGCCATAGAAGATCATATGTGCTCCCACCTCCCTTTTCCCCCATTAAACCAAACAATTCCATAATTAAAGGGATAATAACAAAAACTACCCGTGAAGTTCAACCTTCTTACAAAAAATTCCAACTATCTTTCAAAACTACAAATACCCCCTTAAGGTTTGCATTTACCTAACAAATTCCCCTCTTGAGGGTGCAATTTGTTAAAGAGAAACAAATGTTAAGAGGACATTTATAATTTTGAAAGACAACTGGTTGTTTTGTAATCAGACAAACCTTCAGGGTAGGTTTTGTAATTAACCCTCAAAGTAAATAAAAAAAAATCTCATATAAATATGGTATTTGGGTAAAGGTGAACCATGCATATCTCATTCACCAATATTTCTCAAATCAGACACCACATTCTAATTTTCCCAAAACATGATCACAAATGTAAAAGTAAAAAACTCTAATTACCATATTCAACTTCTTTACTGCTTTAGGTGGGAGACAAAAGGATAGTACACAAACCAAAAACCAAAGAGGAGGAGATAAACATCTCCAAGATTCAACAGCGGAACAGAAAGCTGCGCTGATACACAAGAATAAGCTACTCAAGACTAGGATGATCTTCTGCTTCGGCTACCACCGACGTTTTTTAGGTGGGTCGAGTCGGGAGGATACAAGTCTCTGTGACCCATTGAGCTACTTCGAAGCCCTTGAGATGGAGAGCGAGGAGACGAGTTCGACGGACCGCCTCTTGAAAGCTCTGATTCCAAAACGTTGGCTTCTTCGGCAAGCAGTTTTAACTGTTTCAATAAATGGAAAAAAAGCCAAATATGAAGTGCAACATCTAGATAGATGGAAAATGGGCGGGGCAAATGGAATGATTAAACGGGCTCGGATGTTTGCATGTTCACTTATTTGATACACACCATGCTTAAAGCCAAATATTTGTAGAAGAAAAATAAGATAACGATTTTGGCTGGAAAAAATATTTGAAAAATAAATAAATAAAAAATGAAGTATTTCACACATTTCAGAAATCATGCAAGGAGACAATTCAATTAATATATCAGCTCCTTTGTTTGATTAATTTTGCAAAATATACAAGCAAATGAGACCTTCTCAATCATTCAACAGGTCGTCCCCCATTTAACATTTAGGGATAATTACAAAAACTATCCCGAGGTTCAGCCAAATTACAAAAAACTCCATTTATCTTTCAAAATCACAAGTATCTCCTTAAAGTATTACAAACAACCCCTTGAGGTTGGTATTTACCTAACAAATACCCCCCACCCCCTCGAGGATGCTATTTGCAAAAGAGAAACAAATGTCAAGTGGGTATTTGTAATTTTAGAAAGTAAATTATTTTTTTGGTAAATTAGGCCAAAAATTCAGAGGTAATATCTGTAATTACCCTAACATTTATGATTCATCATCCATCAAAAATATCAACGAAATCTCATTAGAGGAGCAATTTCTAGAGACAACAAATTCATCAACAGGCAAGGTTAGACTCCACCCCCTCAACAAAAATAAAAAGATAAATAAATAAAGGCAACAGAAGCAGCAAGAAAGTATTTTCTTATATATCAGAGAAAAGGAGCAACATAAAATTTTACATTTAAAAACGGAAAAAAAAAAATTATTGAATCAACCAAGTTTTACTAAGACAAAACCATCTTCCCACTTTTAGGGCAAAGCCCAGACGAGAAGCTCTAGCTTCGCACTATATCTTTACCAGCAGCAAAACTGCAAAGAGAAGGACACAAGGGATATACACTATATAAACCGACCATTACCTTAATTTCATTTTCTCTCAAGCGATCTTGAAGAGCACCCATGGCAGGACTCAAGCTGCAATTAATTAGTAACATAGCAAATGTCACCATGCTGAAGTAGCTGCTAAATGAAATGTTTTTGTGTTTTACTGCTTCTTACCAATATTCAATCATTTTGCACATGGAAGCTTTGTATGTGGATGTGTGATGAATGAAAGAAAGAGGATGAACTTTTCCATTCCTAAAGATGCACGAAAACAGAGTTGTTAAGCAAAAGGGTAAAAATTTCAAAAACTACCCGAGGTTTAGCCTAATTGCAAAAAGCTTCAGTTATTTTTCAAAATTACAAATACCCCCTTAAGATATTACAAACAACTGAGGTTTTTAGTTTCTTAAAAAACATCCCCTCTTGAGGATGAATTTGTAAAATAGAAACAAGAGGGTATTTGACTATTTGTAATAAAGATAACTGGTTTTATTTGTAACCTCAAGGGTAATTTTTGTAAATAAAACTAAACAAAAATATGAATTCTGAACAGTGAGAAAGGAAACGGGAGTATGCCCGTCACTTAACGTCACCTAGTGTTTTGTGCCATCGCTTGGTTATATGCAGTCCTCTCCTCTTCGAACATTACGCGTTGAAGATTTGTAAAGGATGACAGAGGTGAATCGAGACTGAGAAGGGATGATGTAGGCAGAACATTAAGAGGAATTTCCTTTCTGATAAATTCTGCTCCACTGCCAGCAAACAAAAACCCTTTAGAGATTCACACGGGAATTACATTATATTCATATTGTAAATATGCTTACATGAGTAACCCATTTACCACAGTACAAGGACATGCAGTTAGAAAATAAAATTTTGACAATAAGCAAAATGAATAGAATATATAAGCAAGAAGATAACACCAATTTTTAGACCTCAGTGTAATGATAACTAGACCATAAATAATCTAGGGACAATCACAAAATCTACCCCTGAGGTTTGGTTTAATTACAAAAGATCCCTTGAGGTTTGATTCTGTTTTAAATTTAAGAAGGCAATTGCCATATCTTTACAAATACAAGGGGGTGTTTGAAATATTTTTGCTTATGAAGGGGATAAAGTGTAATACAGATCAAACCTCATGGGGTTTTTTGTAATTTTCAAAAACCTGTGGGTTCTTTTTGTAATTAACCCAAACCTCAGGGGCAGTTTTTCTAATTATCCCAATAATCTATGCAGGTCTATTTATGCTCTTTCCAAAAATATCCTTTCCTTTTTGGGATGCCTCATATATTGTTACTTTCCCTAATGTCTTAATCATATTTTTCTTTACCGATCTATTCACTATACAAGAACATCATTTCAGACTCAGTTTCGGTACTAGAATAATGAAGTGATATGAGTACATACTCACATTACCTCATCTCCAAATTCGACAGATGCATCGCTTCTTGCATGCCTTCTGACATATCCATGGGATCCAAATCATGAATGGCATTATTTAAACTGTTCGCAGGGTAATTATTTCCTGTTTTGGAATTAGCATTCGCAAAAAAACCTCCCAAGCGTGGCGATTTTCCAGCGCCCTAGCCAATAAAGTGCAGTTAATATACATCAGCAGTCAAATAAAACATGTCGGAAAATGGAAGCATTGTCATTCTGTGAGGACCATTTTGTTTAATCACTAAACCAAGAATACTTAATTACAAGGAAACTTATCAAGAACCCTTAACCCAATAGTTCAACACATTTCAATGTGTGGTGCCACTACGGACTATTGTTGACCAAGCCATCATAGACTCGGTGAACATCAGAGCTGCAAGGAAAAGATTTCAACAGAAGGGAAGCATAGAATTTACAGAAATTACTAAAGTACAAACCTCAAGGAGGTACTTGCGTTTTAAAAGATAAATGGATCTTTTTTGTAATTAAGCTAAGCCTCGAGGGTAGTTTCTGTAATTATCCCTACAGAAGAATGGAAGGAAATCAAAACTCATGTTGATTCAAGCCTACCTTAGAAGCCCTTGAATCTCCAGTGTCTTGTTCCATGTTTTCTCCTCTGGAAGAGCCAAACATACCCATGCTATTGTCCGAAGAACTTATAGACGATTCAATATCTATAACAGGATTTTTTTGAACAGGGGAAAGAGAAACAGGTTTCATCATCTGCTTCCCATCCAAAGACTGAAACGCAATGACTTGAATCCTTCCAACCTGTAATGATTTAAATTAACGCAGAATAGAAAAATTATGAAGTTTGGTCTTTCGGAGAATTTTATTAGCACTAACTTTTTGAGCATCTTCACTGAAACATGAAAATATCAACCCAATAAATCCAGAATCCAATAGCTGATACATTGCCTGAGTCCGCACATCTGCAGAAATCCAACAAGAGGACATCTTATTTCCACAACGGATAAGCATTATAGACCAAATACTCTGACAAAACAAGAATAATTACTTTCCACAAAATATGGAAACCATAATAAAAAGTTTTTTCACTTTTGACAAGCACCTTTCTGTAGAATACCTGGCACCAACTAAAGAAAAAAGCTATCATGTAAAAATAAAGAAAAAAAATGTTTTTTTGACAGGATAGAGAATTATTAAAAAAAAAAAAAAAAAAAAAAACAGTGAAATCATGTCGGAGAAAAACTACTACTTAAAGTCCAATCATTTCCCCAGAAGCATTTGAAAATACTAAGAACTCACCAACATGAGAAGGGAGGACCGTAATATGAGGATGTGAGTGATACCATCCAATCACTCTAGTCGTAGTTCCTGTTGCCACTGTCATTCTGTGTTATAAAGTTAATTGGACAAAGTCATCGACAATCAATTGAGTGAAACACATAAGCCAGAGCAACGCATATTTCATGACGCAGTTTCAGAATTCAGAAGTTACCCATAGCTATATAAATGTGACCAGGAGCAAATGGAAAATACACTGGAAGAGCTTAATGAAATTGTTTATTCAATAGTTTACGCTTACCAAATTCGATCAGCCAAAAATAATGTTTAAAAAGTAAACATTCTAAAATTCTAGCATATGAAATAGTTTAATAATCTACTCAGCCAAAAATAAGTATAGAAAAGTCAGAAACAAAAGCTAGCAAAATTTTCTACTATAACACACTGGAATGAAAAGTTTTCAAATTGAATATGCAGCTAACAGAGTATATGTCAGGAATTAGTTTTAAGAATTTTCTTCCTTTCACATATCATTTATTGCCCGAGTTTTAAACAAGATTCGTAAGTTCAATTAGATTAAAGATTGCAGAAAGGATATCTCAGCATGAACTGATGCAGCGGTCAGCTGCTCTGGGTTAGTCTCTACTCTATCTTTCTGTCGATCAGAACGTGGTTGCGGAAGTGCTCCCCAAATCAATGCAGTAACACTACCATTCTTTGAGTGCTGAAACAGAGACCAAAGTTAGAATGCAAGTTGACAATCCATGAATAAGACGAGAATAAAGAGTGCATTAATTGTGGACATTAATTCATTCTCATGGAAACTATTAGTGCTGTCTTAAGATACGATAAACTTCATTACAATACAAAATAACTACAATTATGTGCCTCCGCGACCTTTGCTACATTAAGTCATTAAGAAAGTTAATTGTCGAAAGTTGATCTCTGTGAACCGCCTGTTTCATCGTCACTACAAGTAATGTGTGTTTCTTCTAAAATACATTTTAAAAAAAGAAAAGTACAAAGGGAACCAACATAATCATCATTGATTACTTTGCTATCAAATAAAATCCATCGCCATTCTTGAATAAAGTGAAGTTTGATAATGGATATACTTCAGAACCTTAAAGCTAGTGTCCAACTCGAAACACATAACAATTCGAAATACCCATATTAAGAAGGAGCTTGAAACCCTCAAACATATTTTCTCACGTGGGTACTTCACAATTACTCATCTTTTACACAAAACTTTCTGTAGGAACCCACATTTCTAAGTGCAATTCAAAATGGACCAAAAGAACACCTAGGTTAAAGAAACCAAAAACAAGAAATAATCATTAAAATACAAATTCTCTGTCCAAACCCCATTTGGAAGAGAACAAAGCCGTGAAATTCAAAAAGGTAAAACACATAAACAGGAGAAATCAGAGGGGAAAAAAAACCGAAAACTCAAGAACATCAATGTCATAAAAAAAAAGATAGCCACAAAAGTTTTAAGTTACCTGAAATAGCAAGTCTACAAAAAAAATCTTGGAAACCATTAGGTTAAAGAAAACAAAAACAGCCCAAAAAAGATATCATTTCCCATATAAAACCAAAAATGGATTAGAACAAATATTCAAAACCATAGAAAGCTAAAACCCATAAAACTGGCAAACAAAAATCAGAAAAAAACAGAAAATTTACGAACCTGAATATCACCAAGAAGAAGACCCATGATCTCCTCAGTCTCAGTGGACAATGCATGGGTCAGACACGTCAACCACACATCCTCCGACATCTTCACACCAGTTAGAGACATCCCTTTTCTTTTCTCTCTCTAAATGTATATCGATTTATATGTATGCCTTTATATATCTGAAGAATCCTCTTCTCGTCCAAAAATCTCCTGAAAATTTCACCGGAAATGGCTTCAAATACTTGATTTACCTCCTCATGAGGCAGAGAGCCAGACCAAGAGTGAGAGTTTTTGGTTTGGGGTTTGGAGAAATAGGAAATTTAATTTGGGTTCTTGAGGAGTGTGTTGTAACTGATCGGTGTGGTGGGTCGCAGTTTTAACACACTGCACTCGCGATTCTTGGCCGTTTGATTTTCGTTTTAGATTCTTCTTTTTCTTTCGGTCGATTTACATTTTACCCCTCCAATTATTTACATGATAACATTGTGCCCCATCAAATAGTAGTAATACACACTAATAGCATGAATCTGTTTGGATGGACGTTTAGAATTAAAAGACCATTTATAATTACTGAGGTGTTTGGTGGTTTATATGGAATAGAGTTTTGGAATAAACCAAATTTTGAGAAGTCCATTTGCAAATAAGTGAAAAATGGGGATTTCTAAAACTCATTTCCGTTCTTTCAAAAAAAAAACTCATTTCCGTTACTTTTATTTTAAGGTTATTCATAAGTTGGTATTTTCCTAATATCTCATCTCTTCCTATTTAAATTTCAAAATAAATTTTTAATTGAGTTTCACCAAACATGGTATTAATGTAAACGGACTTCTTGAGAAGTCACTCAATAAACTTATATTTTCTAAATGCATTTTTATTGGAGGAGTGTTCTCAAACAAGCAATTAAACATTATCTATCTATGCTATAAATTATATATCCTCTTTTATTTTAACCCTCATTTTAAACATAACTATAAAAATATTTAAATTTAACTATTTAACTTTGTAAGTTTTGTAATCAAACTTAACACTTTTAGAGTTAGTCTCCTGTCAGACGGTTTGACGGATTAGATCCATCAGACGGAGCCCTAACAACCAACCTCACCCATAGCCAACCGACATGATCCAATAATAATACTAATACTAAAAATAATAATAATAATAATAATAAAGCACGCACACACAAATTACTCAAATCTTTTTCTCTGAGATTTGTTCAACTTCTGCCAAATTCTCCAATTCGTCGCCCACCTCGTCACCATCTTCAGTGGAACGAATGGAGAAGGTGGATTAAGAAACAAACTATCACTAAGCTTTTTCTTTTTCATTGTTCGGTCTAAATGGTTTGGTTGGAACTTGTGACCGTGGAAACCCAATTTGAGGTTCATCTCTATTGAAGATCTTTTTAAATGCACTCTGTCACATATTAAGTTCATCATGAGTGTATGGTGAAACATTGGATATGGTGAAGGGCACTGACATTAATAGGAGTTATTATCATCCTGCTATTTAGTGGTTTGAACTTTTTAGGAGGAAAAATAACTAATACTTTAGAGGAGATCATTAAATACTTTTGAATAGAACTATTAATACTTTTTAGGGAACTATTAATACGTTTTGGGAAATTATTAATAATTTTTGGGAAAATTACTAATACTATTCAGTGAAACTGCTAATACTTTTGAGTGGTACTGCTAGTCTGCTAATACCTTTTACAGGAAAAACCAACACTTTTCGTAGGAATTACTAAAAGCCTTTTAGGGAAAAAACTAATATTTTTTCAGGGAACTACTAATACGTTTCAGATGAACTACTAATACTTTTGACATAAAAAAAACTAAATATTTTTTAGGGGGACTATTAAATATTTTCAAGTGAACTACGTACTAATGCTTTTCAAGGGGATTATTATTACTTCTCATGCGCAAAACCAATACTATTCAGCGCTATTGTTATACTATATCACTGTCCAATATTATAAAACAAATAATTTCAAGTGACCTACGTACTAATACTTTCCTAAGGGACTGCTAATACTTTTTCAGAAGGAATACTAATACTTGTGCCTAAATATTACAAAACATTAATGTTCATATTACAAAGATGCCACCAGGCTGGTTTTAGGATCCGTCTAACAGATTTTGACCCGCTTGAACGTCTGACAGGAGTTTTGTCATACTTTTAAAGAGACTAATAATGTTCCTAAAAAAAAACTATACTGCATTTATTATTAGATAACTGATTAAATATTTATAGTTTATGGAATACATCCATTTGCTTCTATTATTTAAGTTGGTACCCAAAATACAAAACTCAGATGTTAATACTCTTTAAACTGCATATCTAACCAAAAAAATCTCTCTCTCTCTCTCTCTCTCTCTCTCTCTATATATATATATATATATATATATATATATATATATAATCAAGTTTTTTTCCCTAAAAAAAAAAGTTTTTTGAAAATGTCCGTTTGAAAAGACAGAAAATAGTAGGATCAATTTTGTGCTCCAGTAGTAGATACTTGTTGTGAGGGTGATTGACCCCGGTTCAGTTCCCATGGAAATGATTTTTTCCATCCGAACTATTTGGTTCTTTCGACTTTGCCAACTAAGCTTTTCTTTGGGGACATTTTACCTCCTAAAGTTTATAGGTTTTCCACATCGCCTCCTGGGTCTCACCACTGGTGGAATATTCCACCAGAATTTTATCATTTGCCTAGCACGTAGGAGCGAAATTGTCATTTGATTGAAATTATACTAAAGTTATTTCACTCTGCCATCTAAACTTTGCGCGATAGTTAATTTACTATATAAACTTTGAGCGATTACACTTCGCTACATCAATTTAAAAAAATAAAAAAATTATATTATATACATTTTTTTAATCTAATTTCTTGATAAAAAAATTTAACCAATATGTACTTCAATAAAGTATATATCAATAAGATTATTTTATAATTTTTCCTTTTTTACTTTTTTGTATAATTGTAGAACTATAGTTTACTTCCTTAATTTACTTTATTATTTTATAAACTAAAACAATATAAAATTAATGTTAATCTATTTTACCAAATTACAAATCATAAATATATGTAAACAATTATTTATCCATTTTTAAGCAAATAAAACAATATACACCGACAAATATAAATTACAATTATTAGAACGATTTTTCATGAATAAACTAGTCTAAAAACTTAAGTAAAAATAAAATAAACTAAATTAGGTAGTAATAAGTTTGAACCACATGTTAAAAATTCTATACAATATTTTAAAAGTATTAATAACACAATTCATTAAAGTTGTAATACTTTTATATTTTTTAAATTTAATCGAATTTATAAATTAAATTTTAAAATACATTATATTATTATCGAATTGACATTAGTGTATATTTATAATTTTTTTCACTTCAAAATTCAACAAAAAATAGTTATTTTCCTAATTTTGATGGAAAAAAGAGTAAATTAAATAAGTTAAAAAGAAATATATTATAAAATAATTGTATTGATAATATATTTAAATGAAGTGAATACTAGTTAAATTTCTTATTTTTTGATCAAGCAATTTAAAAAGATATACAATAAAGAAATAAGAAAAAAGCTATACAATAAATGTACATGCATATAAATTGTTGATTTTTTTAATTGAAGTGGCAAAATGTAAATCGCTCAAAGTTTATATGGCAATCGCACAATGTTTAGATGATAAAGTGAATAATATTAGTATAATTTGCGTCAAATGATAATTTTGCCCAAACGTGCATCACCAATGACAAGATTTTGATGGAATATTCTGCCGTCGCCGAGTCTTAAAAGGCTATGTGCAAAACCCGTGAACTTCAATAGGTAAACTGTCCCTAAAAAAAGTTTAGGTGGCAAAATCGAAAAACTCGAACAGTTTGGAGCGCAAAGTTTTTTTTTTCCTCATCAAAATATTCAAAGTTAAATATACAAAGAATTTTTTTTAAAATTTAATAGACAAAGTGCAAAATTCACTATAGTCCAGTGGGCAAAATGCAAGTATCCCTATATTATTTTAAAAAGAAAGTGAAAACAAATAAGCCAAACCACAAAGTTGGGCCCTATTTCTTCGGTACTGTCATTACTGTCCAAAACTTCACAACAAAACCTCTCAGGCACCTCTGCTGCTCCTCCTCCACCACAGGTCCACCACCACCACCACCTCCTCCTCCGCCTCCGCCTCCTCAATTCTATTTTTTCTTCACTTTCATATGGCTGCGAGTAAGTTCTCTCTCTCTCTCTCTATCTCTAAACTCAAGTATGCAGACTTAAGCACTTGCCTTCGTACAATCATACATTTATGCCGTGTGTCTCACATATACCTGTTTGATTTATTGTCTATTCGACTGCGATGGCGTTTAATAGTCATGTTCTATACTATTTTTGTAATTTGCTTTCTTTCTTTACTGATTTCTTGGATTAATGTGCCTTCATTTCCCGGGAATTCATGTATGGCCACTTAATTAAATGTTTCTGAAAAATGCATTTGGGTCAAATTACGTTCTGTTTTCATGATTTTTTTTTGTTCGTATTTGTTTCAGGCGGTTTTGGGACCTCAGGCCTTAAAGTTACAAACTTGGATTTGGGTTCTGTTGGACCCAAATTGAGAACTCTGCATGGTTTAAGGACCCGAAAAATTGTTCGATTTGATGGTTTAGTGTTGTCACACAGATCAAAGAAGGCAGTATATAATTGCCAGAGTTCCAACTCTGAAGCGGATTGTGAGTTCATTTTCTGTGTATTTTTGGTTCTGCAAATGGAACTTTCTTTCTTGCTTTAGGCTTTGTTTGCCAAGTTGTTGAAGTAACTGTCTTTTGTTTACCTTGACAATGAAAAAACTATTTTTCTATTGTTTCTTAAGTTTATAAAAAAGATTGGAATAAATGGCTAGTTGTAGACATGAAACTCTTTGATGTATGAACGTTCTACGGCATGTTATAGAGTGCTAAAAGGAGAAGCTTGAGAAATTATCATAAAATTGGTGTATTGGTTCTTGGCATTGATTTTTAGGCGCAGAGTTCATGATATTTCATTATATAAATTGGTATACTTAAGGTCAATTGGGTGTGTATTTGGCAAGGAATTTTGCTCTTTTTTTCTTTTTTTTGCAGATGCCGTATTATCATACAGACAAAACATTTTTAATTAACCCCATATGTTCAAAAGAACATATTTCTTTTGAATTAGGTTGTACTTCAGTGGATTTTAAAATCCATCGGCTCAATATGTTTCAGTAGACTTGATTGGCTGCTATCATGTTTGGAAGAGATTAGAATACACGCGGAAATGAATAACAAGTGGAAAAAACATGAAACAGAAAATAGCAAAATGAGTGATAGAAAAAAGGAAGTCCTTTTTCGTTCTTTATTTTATGTGTAGTGGTGTTATATGCGCAAATGGAATCATTGCTGTTACAATCTTAATTTTTTCTCTTTCTTGTTCTCCTTTTTCTTTCAATCAGCAATAGCCACTGCCAATTTGAAGGAAAATACCGAAGAAACTGTGTCATCTGATGCACTAAGCACGCTTAGTCCCAACTCATTTGAGGTGAGTTGCTGTTATTTGCATGGCCAGCGATTCGGTAAATCTTCTATGTACTGATGTCCTGTTTATCAGATTTTCATTTCCATGTGTTCGTGGCTTAATAAGATCTAGAGCATTGTAAAGAAAGATGTGAATATTACTTTTGGACAAATAGATAACACATTCAGTTACATTTGGAACTTGTGGGAGATTTTCTGTTTACTTTAAATACTTTATGCAAAATTGCAAATCCTTATAAATAAGGGATAATTACATAAACATCCCTGAGGCTTGGACTAATTACCAAAAAAAAAAAACCATAGATATTCCAAAATTACAAAACACCCATCGGGTTTGATTATGTCTTAAAATTTAAAGGGGTAACTCAAGTATTTTTATGTATGTCATGCGTGTATGAAATGTTTTTTTGCTTATAAAGGGGAAAATGTAAGACGGAAACAAACCTCAAAGGTTTTCTTCCTCAAAAATCTTAGGGTTTCTTTTGTAATTATCCCGAACCTCAGTTTTCTTTTAATTATTTCTAATTACAATTGTCTAGTTCCCTTTGATTTTTCAGTTTATAGCTTTTCAATTTCCTATCACCTTGAGGCTCTTGGAAAAACTCAACTACCTATTAGGTCCTCTCTAACTATCAAGCCAAAGATTGCAGATATTGTGATACTGTATGCTGCTTTGTAGAAAGCACACAATCTCTATAAATACACAACAGTTCCGTATATAAAAGGCAGCCATCTTATGCGAGTTTTCCATTTTACAGGTAGAAGCTCTTTTGAAGGTGCTGTGTGACACAACATCAGTCGCGGAGATTGAACTTAAAGTGAGCAATTTTTTTTGTTTTCTGTATATTCTTGAACGAATGTGCCCTTCCCTACCTCATACCTAGGAAGGAAAGGGGGGAAAAAACAGAAGATTCGTTGTTGTCCAATGTTTCTGGAAAACATCAACTTGACTTCAGCTTGACTGTAATATAACATCAAATGCTTTTATTTAGTAGAAAAAATTAAAAATACTATTGTAGTAACGGGGGGCTATCCCAAACGGGCTCTTTCCTTAAACTTTCCCTTTGGGCTTTCCATCCGCGTCTGCGTCGCCACTCATGGACTTCCCACCCCTGGAAGTGGGTTTCATGCCCTTCCCACACTCGAACCAGGACCTCGATTACTTTAGCCTGGAGGTCCCGGGTTCGAGTGTGGGGAAAGGCATGAAACCCGCTTCTAGGGGTGGGAAGTCCATGAGTGGCGACGCAAACGCGGATGGAAAGCCCAAAGGGAAAGGTTAAGGAAAGAGCCCGTTTGGGATAGCCCCGGTCGTTACAACTACCCTTGAGGTGTAGCTTAATTACCAAAAAAAATCAATTACCTTTCAAAATTAATACACCCATGATGTATACTTAAGTTTTACAGATTGCACCATATTGAGGGGTTAAATTTGTAAAATAAATACAAACATGGAGGGGTATTTGAAACACTTACGCAGTGTTTAAAAAGGCGGCGCCTAGTTGGGATAAGGCTAGGCGATTTCTGTAAGGCGAGCTAATGCGCCCGAGGCGCTCAAGGCTTGCCTAGGCGCCGCCTTGAGGCGCTTTTTTTCACATTTAAGTTATTCCTATTTGTTTAGGGTTTAGAATACCTTTTAAAATACCAATACACCCTTACTTAAATGAAACCTAGAAAAAGAACTCACACAAGACTTAGGCAATCAAATTTGACCTCTATTGTGAAGAAGAAGAAGATGATGATGAGGGATATAAGTCATTTGATGGAGAGGAGGATGATGGGGTTATCGATTCTTTTCAAGTGGAGTATGATGAGTAGATCTGGGATAATATGTTTTCCCATCAGTTATTAGCGGTTTTTAGATATTTTAATTTGCAAAATGATGCTTGTTTGAGACTTTGAGTAAAGTATTAACTAATTAAAATTTTATCTTAGTATTGTGTCATACTTCTTTGGTAATGATAGCTGAATTTTATTTTGTAAGACGGGCGCCTCACTTCGCTCAGGCACCGCTTTTCGTCTAGGCACTATGATGCCTAATCGTCTTTTGTCGCCTAACGTTTTTTTAAACACTGTACTTACGGGGGTATTTGTAATTTGAAAGATAACCGAATCTTTTTGTAATTAAAATAAACAGCACCGATAGTTTTTGTAATTATTCCTATTTAGTTGGTTTGAAAGTTCAGTCTTCTTCAATGCCTTCTCCATTGATCTTGTGTGTTTTTTTTTTTTTAATTTTCTCGTGGTTAGCTTGGGGAATTTCAGTTACACGTGACGCGAAACTTGGCTGAGCAAAGTACACTTCCACAAGAGCGACTAGTTTTGGCTCCAGTTACTGCCCATTCAGTTGTTGAGACACCTGGCTCGAACGGCTCAGCCTCACCACCATCTTTAGCCCTTACCAAACAAGGGCCTTCCTCAGGTGGAGTTCAGACATTGCTTGACAAGGCAGCAGATGAAGGTTTGGTGATACTTCAATCTCCAAGGGTGAGAATATAATAACTATTTTATTTTTATTTTATTTTTATGAATGACAGTCTTTCTGAATGTTTATATTAACCAATGTGTACCTGATGCAGGTTGGATATTTTAGGAGATCCCGGACCATTAAAGGGAAGCGGGCTCCTCCATCTTGCAAAGAGGTAGTCGTTTATTTGATTTGTTTTTGTTTTTAAACTGTTTCTTTATATGGGTTCTGTAGAAATGATTTGTTTATTCTTAGGGATAATTACAAAAATAATTACATAAACTAGCTTGAGGTTTAGCCAAATTACAAAAAAAAGGAAATCCTGTTATCTTTTAAAGTTACAAATACCCCAATGAGGTTTGTGTTTTGTTTTACAAGTTATCCCCTTCGATAGGTGTAATTTGTAAAATAGAAATATACATAAGTATTTGTGATTTTGAAAGATAACTGAGTTCTTTTGGAACTAGGTTAAAACCACAAGGGTAATACTTTTAATTATCCCTTATTATTATTGTTTGGGAGACTTGACAACTTAAAGCATCTTTCAAGTGCATTTCAACTTGATATTTGCTCCTTTAAGGCGTGAACTGTCTTTTCTTCTAAAATGTGTCTGCGAAATTTATGGTCAGAGGTTACATGTGCATGAATGTGAGATAATATAACCACTTATTAGCTATACACAGTATCACTCAATATCATGTTTCTATTATTAAACCATTCATGAATCTAAAAATCTCCTTCTACTCAATGGTTTTCTTCTTTAGTAGAATTTGTTCTTTTCGTAACTAATCCTTATTTGTTATTAAACAAGAGTATTTAAGTAACGGTATCGATGCCTTTTCACAGTGAGAGATATCCACATGTATATGCATGTTTTATTTTTATTTATACATTTATTTTTGTCTAATGGCTCATGCCTGTTGACCAGTTCAAAGCTTGCCTGTTATTGTGATATTGCCTGCAATTTCCTCTAGTCACCATTATTGTTGTTGCTTAACAGAAAGACATAGTAAAAGAGGGCAAGGTGCTCTGCTACATTGAACAGCTAGGCGGTGAAATCCCCGTTGAGGTTTGGGCCTTGCTTTAACTATCACTTGTCGGTCAAGTTATTTCATTTCGATAAACTCGTACTGTTCCATTTAATATTCTCTTTGTCTGTGAAAACTAAGTTATCGCTGCTGCTCTATGGTTAATATTTACATTTAAATCAATCTAAGAGGGTATTTAGCTGTGTTTGGTATTTTTTATTTTTTTTAAAGTGAGGATCCAAATTTTTTTTTTCTTAAAAAAAAAAGATCTTATTTCCACAACCTCCTTTGATTTTGACTATTTTAATTACAAAAATGCCGTTACTAACAACTTATTTTATCCAAACACATCAATAATTTAATTTCAAAATAAGATCTAACATCTTATAATATAATATAATATGTAGGAGCTAATAAGCTTTAGCCAAACACCCTCTAAGTGATATGCTTAAAGGAGCTGAACTTTATTCATTCCTTTCTCTTTGATATTTTTTGCCAGTCCGACGTTTCTGGAGAGGTGGTTAAGATACTAAGAGAAGATGGCGGTTTGCATCTTGCTTCTTCCCTCATTATTATTTTTCATTTGTGACGGATTTTCTTGTTCGTATGCATTGATACACTTTCTGATCACTGTGATGTTTACAGATCCCGTTGGGTATGGCGATGCTCTTATTGCGGTCCTTCCTTCATTTCCTGGAATTTAGAAGCTTCAGTAGATCTTCCTATGCAACTTGTCAAGATCCAAGGTTCTTGGTTTCAGCTATCTTTTTGTATGTAATGTATTTTCTTCGATTTTCGATTCTCTTTGTATATGTACGTGCATTGTCATGGGGGGTCTTCAAAAGAGCGAAAGCGCCTGTGTAATTTGAGGTATCATACGTATTTTACCGATTGAACAAATCGAATAGGAAGACTAAAGACTTGCTCTATGAATGTTTATATTTATTTTAACTTTGAAGGAAAATGTGGTTTTTGTGGTAGATTTTGAAGAACTCATCTGATTGCTGTGTTCCAGTTTTTTGTCATTATTTTTTAGGCAAATTACAAAAATTGTCCTTACTTTAATTATAGATCCAGTTATCTTTCAAAACTACAAATACCACCCCCTAGAGGTTTGTGTTTCTTTTACAAATATCCCCTCAATAGGTGCAATTCGTAAAATTGAAATAAATGTCAAGGGGTATTTGTAAATTGTAATTTTGAAAGACAACTGAGTTTTTTTGTAATTAAACTAAAATTTAAGAGTAATTTTTGTAAATAACCCTTTATTCATGCTTTGCACCTATTTTTTTAACTTGACTTTCTTGTTGGAATGACTTGATTTAGAATCTCATAAAATACATTCATCACTGACAAAATTTCCAATCACTGGTCCTTTAAATTTCACAAAACATGACTTGCTAGTTGCTACATACATACATATCCCTTGAGCATGGAAATTGGTTTTAATTTTTTTTAAACCAAAACAGAGACTAATAATTACTAATAAAATGCATATTTAACATGAACTTGCACCAAGTTTTCTTTATTTACATCTCTCTACTGATTGAGCATACTCGAAAGTCGACCGGGCTAAAGCGTCGATCGGATCTATACATTTTCTCCATAAAGGATCATCTGGTGGCAAAAGCTGCTGTAAATCATCGGAAGCAAGAATGATTCTGTTCACACCTCTTACCAGCAGAACTTGAACTGCAATTCTGAACAAATTTTGTGCTCCTTCAAAGTCTTTTCTGCTTAATGCTTCCATTGCAGGGATCACAGTATGTTCCATGGTTGCCTTATCTGGTACTACAACCTCAAAACCCTGCATATATTAGCAACCCAAAATTTCAATCATTAAAAAAAAAAATTAAGGTTGTTAAAGAAACTGGAGTTATTAGCAGATTATAAAGCATTTGGAAGATTTTCAAGTCCTATTTTCAGAATGTGAACTAGAACAAGAATTGCAGTATACGATCTCGTTTACTTGTTTTGATTGGGTGTGATAGATACCTGATCAAGGGACATATTCAATTTGCTCAAACAGTAATAAGCCCGTGATATACTAATGGCCCGATATTTAATATAAACTCCATTGGCCTGATTTATAATCACAAGATTAGGAGAATGCATACTAAGATATGAATTAACATATTTAAACCTTCCTTACAAAACAAGATGTCGAAAAAGTGGTTATTGTAGCTTCTAAGTAGCAATATAGTTTTCACCATTTTGTAAGGTCAAAATTGGAAAAGAATTAAAGGATAATTACAAAAACTACCCCTGAGGTTATTCCTAATTACAAAAAAACTCTAGTTCTATTTCAAAATTACAAATACCCCATTGAGGCTTATATTTACCTAACAAATACCTCCTCTTGAGGCCTCTTGAGGGTGCAACTTTAGAAGCTAAAAACACATGTGAGGAGGGTATTTGGAATTTTAAAAGATAACTGAGTTTTTTTTTTTTTTTTGGTAATTAGGCTAAATCTCAGGGGTAATTTTTGTAATTAACCCAAAAAAATTAATTATTACATTAGCAAACACAGGCGCAAGCAAACACAACTTCAAGTTTCATCATATTCTATTGTAATCTATCACATACAATCGAAGCAAACGAGACTCAATAAGCGATTAAATACCTCGTTTTCAAGCTTGTCTCGATACATTTTCGCAACCAAAGTCGTGTTCGTCGCAAGAACGCCTATACGAAGACGACTTCCAGCTTCGATCGGCCTTAACTTCTCCTCCTTGAGTTCCTTAGCTACACATTCACCCATATGAAGAAAAGGAACACAACAATTCTCTCTAATCTCATCATGTTGGGTAAAACCAGTTGGTGTATACCGAATGGTCAAAAACAAATTGAAGCGAGTAACGGTAAAATCAAGACGCGTCGAGGCAAGAGTTGGACTCTTTCTCTTTAAGACGAGATTGCCCCGCTCACGGTGCTTACGGAATACAAAGATCGTCTCCCAAGATACAACGACGAACTACTTGCGATAGTTGCACTACAAATCGCAAGTACAACGAACACTTTGATGCTCTTAAACTCTCTTTTACAATGCAGAAATATGAAGTGAAATTCGATTTTTGATGTGTTGAAATGAATTCGGGGCTGGTTTATATAGAGCTCCTGGTGCCTCTTCGACCGGGTGCATCCCCTGGTCTGGATCGATCTTGGCCGGCGATCGCGCCCGTGGTTAACGATTCGATCCGATGGTCCTGATCCTATCTGCCTGAAGGAGCACACCTATTAGCATGCACCCATTCACACCGGACAGACGCGTCGGATGGCGGTGCCCTGTCGGCGAAGACGCATCAATCGGCCCACGTGTCGCCACTCGCGATCTCGCCAAGTCATCGCCACCCGAAGCCGCCCTGCCACGTCACCGAGCCCTTTGGACGATGCGTGCGTGCGGTGCAAAGTGCGCCTCAAAGCACCCAATGCGACTATGTGCGACGTGCGCGCGGCCCGGCCCGACTCGGCTCGCGCTCGGACGGTCTCGCACCGTCTCTCGGTGGCTTTTGAGCTAGCCAAAGGCTAGTCAAAATTGACTTGGTCCACTAGGGTGTACCATAAGGAGTTCCACTTGATTCTCCTTATTAGTGGTGAAGCTCTTTATTAACTAATAAACATTTAATATGTTTCCTATGTGGGATATGGCTTTCCATATTCCCACCCTTTTATATTCCATATATAAAAGCGTTTTAAGTGGCTAACTTTATGCATTTATTTCTCATTCACCCGATATTGGTTTTGAGAAATTCAAAATGCTAAACTCATCTACCACGGCGTAGATGACGTTTATCTCATTTATTTCATACTTTGAATAAATGACCCCACTTAAATAATTGGTCAAAATCGGGTCAAACCCAATTTAATTTAAACCAATTCCAACACATCATACCAACAATGTGAAACATGACAAGGCATCACAACACAACAAACTCCACAATTCTCAAGAAAAACTCTTTTACGCCTCAAATTTTGCACGATCGAATGAGGATTAGTATAAACTCGTTCGGTTTTAGCAGAGAGTGAAGGGAAATAACTTTGTTCAAGAGATAAAAGCTCCTTGCTTAGTGCTGGATCTGTACAAAGCACTAATGGGAGCTCATTTTCTTTGTCCTGCAACTTTAAGTTCAGTTTTTCGGTAAATTTCAGACAAGAATTAACCGATAGACCTCCGATTATCCCTATAGCATTGGCTTGATCAATCAACTGACCACTAAAACTGTTAATTTCTTCGGATTGTGGGATGATCGATGGTGGAAATTTTACCAAAGCGTGATTTTTCGGTTTTTTGATCTGGCTTGTATCTCTACTCGCACAACAGTTTATACTAGGCAGATAAGTGAATGATTGGTAACACAACAACATGCTTGTAATCAAACTCTAGAACTGATTAGACACACACACAAAAAGGTTGACAGAGTGAAAAATTACTGCATTAGCAATAAACCTTGTAATAAAAACTCAAGTTTAAGATATTACAGATGCTCAAACACATTTAAAGCTTGGTTTACACATATTCTGAAAGCCCAGAATCACAAAGAGACTTTTTTTCCTCTAAATCAGCTACCAGTGGATTTAATGAATCATAAATATCTTACAAAGAAAAATTACCTCTAAAATTGCAAAACTGAAAAATGAAGAAGTAAGAAATCACTTTATTTCAGCTTCTACGAACTCAATCTTTCTAGAACATTGAAACCCTCAAAGCAAAACTTACCCTGAAATATGTATATCGTTTTTCAAGAATTGCCCAAAAAATTAAACCCTAACTCAACAGCCAAAATTCAAAATCCAGCAAAAATAGAAGTCTCTCTTAATAATATCTTAGCATCCCCCATCCACACCACCTAATCTAAAACCCATAATTCTTTTTAATTTTTTTCTTGAAATTAATCAAAATTTCAAGAAAAGGCCAAGGAGGGTGCAGGGGACAAAAGGGGTTCAAGAAAGCGAGTGAAAAAGAAAGCCCTCCAAGATTAGAGGGCTTTATCACAAAAACCAAAAAAAAAAAAAAAAACAGAACCCATCAAATTACCCTGGAAATAACCTTCACCGTGCATGTCCTCAATCACATTTTCTTTTTACTTTTTAGAAAATGAAATAATTCAATTAATGTGAACTAAAGAACTAGAAAAAAAAAAAAGTCTTTGATAGTTTTAGTGTAAAATGTTCCAACAAGGTGCGTGATTGCATGGTGAGGTACTTAAAAAGGTGAATCAGTGATTATTTGGAGAAAATGGGATAAGCTTTGGTACAAGCATATATATAACCAAAATTTTGGGGCCCTCTCTTTAGTTTTAACTGCACAGTTTGTTGAAATTCAGAATGTGTCACGCTAAAAGTATTCCTTTATATATATATATATATATTTTTTAACATATAGTTCTAGGGGCGACAATTCAGGTCATCAGGTTGGGTTCGTGTTTGATTTCGTGTTGATTTTGGATTATACTTCAAATGCATTAAAAATTAATTAAAATATATAATAACTACGTTTTAGACAAATTAATAACATCGTGTCAGATTCATGTTAGTTGTGTTCGTGTTCGAGTTTGTCTCAGTAACTTCAGGTCGAGTTATCGTGTTTTGTCAGGGATTGCCACCCCTATGGAAAACACTAAAAATATTAAACTTTTGAGCTTTTAATTATGAAGAATTATTCAGTAAAAAAAAAAGCTAAAAGCTGAGTGTTTTTTTTCTTGAAAAAAAATAGTAGATAACTCAAAATTGTTTCAGATAATTTTTTGCCCCCTTAATATTTCAATAAATCAAAAACAACCCACTTTCTAAGAAAAATT
The DNA here is from genome assembly GCA_016081115.2 of Rehmannia glutinosa. Classification (NCBI taxonomy): domain Eukaryota; kingdom Viridiplantae; phylum Streptophyta; class Magnoliopsida; order Lamiales; family Orobanchaceae; genus Rehmannia; species Rehmannia glutinosa. The sequence goes on along the minus strand of JABTTQ020001847.1, from coordinate 157,526 downwards.
ATATATATAATATATTACATATTTTATACATATAACATAATATATCTATAATGGATATTTATTATATTCTTATTTATATTATGAATATATATCAATATATGTTTTTATATACATGAGTGTATATATATTTTTACATACAAATATACATGAGCATTTAATCTACAATTTATTTAAAGTATTTATTATAAAATCGATCACTAATTACTTAAATATATCAATCATTACAATGAATATATGCCATTATAGGTATTTTTTATGTATATATATATGTATTAATGATTTTGTTAATTTAATTTATTTGATCTCAAGAGCAATTTAAACTTACATAAAAATCCCCTAAAAAACGTACATAAAACTTAAGTTGAATCAACTTTACAAAATATTTTCCGAACATTTTCTTACTCTATTTTCCAACAACATAATGCAACTCTGTCTATCTCAGCTGACGTGAGAGTTGAGACATTGCCTATTATTTCAAGGGAAATTTGCAGAAATGCTACTTTTTCACAAATTTTTTGGGAAAATGCCATCCAACCTAAATCCTTTTAATTATACACTCCTCGCCCCTGTAAAATGTCTAAAATACCCTTAAGCTCAAATTTTTAATTTTTTCCCAAAGGCTATTCTTCACTCCTAAAGAAACCCAGTTGACCATACTTCTCCATCTCTCAACACCCATTCTCGATCGAGCTCACATTTTCTCTCAACTTTCAAAGATTTTTCGCGACATTGTTCCCCGCGTCTCAGCGTTTTGACGGTAGCGGTCGGCGACAAAGCAATGACCCACACACCGCAACGCGTTTTTGTGATTTTGTTTTGCGATTTTCTTGGAGCAACTGATTTGTTTCCAACCGACTTTGTTTGAGTTTCAATTTTCCAGTATATTAGGTCGAAAATATGGAAATAGGTTAGTATTATTTTTTGATTAATGTTTCCTGTTATTTTGGTTATTTATCAATTGTAAACAAGTGTAAATACTCAATGTAGTTCGTATTATATAGTGAGTAATACGTAATTATTTGAATTTTAGCAATTGTAATCCAGTCGAAGCTGTAAAATTGATTAAATTGTAGAATTAGGTCGATTTTGGCAAATTTTGCATTGTGCTGCAGTGTGTGAGTCTGCTGTATGCTAAGAAGTCGATTTGGTGGTCGTGGTGTGGTCGGTGGGTGGTCGGTAATGATAGTACCTGTTAGGTTGCAGTCGTTTGTGTGGTCGTCTTTATGGTCGATTTCTAGTTGGTATGGTTGATAGCTGTGTAAGTTTCTGATTTAAATTTGTTATTGTATTCTTTCAGGGGCTGATTCATGCTCAATATTAATTCTTTGGGATGGTGAATGAGATTTGGATTCAAGTAGTCGTCGTTGGTGTTTCAGTGGGAAGAAAACAAAGTATGTGGTTGTCCCTTCCGATGTCACCTTCTCTCAGTTATTAGAAAAGGCATATCTAGTCACCAAAGTGAGTCGGAATAATTTTGAAATTGAGATGACAAGTTGGCTGACATACCAATGTAAAGATTCATTGCCACCGTGTCCCGTAATAGATGAAGATGATGTGCAGTTGTTGATTCGTACTAACACAGACAAGTTTTTGTCTGCTCCACTATACTTGGTAACAAAGTTGAGGGACAACCAAGTATCTACCCAATCAAAAAAGGAACAAAATGAGTCGAAAAAACAAGAATCGCTTTTTGCGAGAAGTTGTTGCTCCCATAAAGCGGCTCGTAGTTCCGAAAACTCAACCACAATTCATACCGTAATACCGAATATCGTGTAGCACATGAAACAGCAGTTGACCCTCCCCGTGTTGTAGGTCAACAAGGCACAAGCATTAATTTGAATAACGATCCTCTTCCAGATGATGAGGATAATGTTGAACATTTCTACGACTATGAATTAGAGGCTGAATTGGAGGAGACAAATCTATTTTTCTTTGATGACTTGGATGGCACTTTTTATAGGTGGAGCGGACTTACTGGGGAAAAGGCCCTTGTTGCCTCTATGGAAGCACGACCTGTGAATGTTGTTCCTACACAAGAAAGTGATTTATCTCCACCATTAAACGAAACTGTCGTCAATCTTGGGTATGAAGGTGGACCAAGTCAGTTTGAGAATTGTACCCGCAAGCCATTGAAAAATTCTGTCGGAACGGGCCATAGTTGCATTGGTCTCAAGGCGACAACTCCAGATACAACATCTAACTCCATTTCAGTTGATAATGATTTGCACGTGGACCAAGTGTTTCAAAGCAAGGATGAAATAATTCGACAGTTGCAAATAATTTCTATGATGAAAACAGAGAGTTCAAGACAAAGAAATCCGATCAGGTTCGATTCATTGCCATATGCACTGATGATAAATGCCAATGGAGACTACGTGCAAGCAAATTGAGTGTTGACAATATATGGGCTGTGAAGAAGTACAATAACATCCACACATGCCCGGGGGACTTAATGAACCACCAACACCATAATGCTAAATCAAAGATGTTGGGTGATCTCATTAAATACAGATTCAAGAGTCCCACTCATGTATATCCACCAGCGGCGGTGATTAGTGAATTGAAGCAATCACTCGGGGTTGAAATAGGGTACGACAAAGCATGGAGGGCTAGGGAAGAAGCATTGAAACTAGTTAGAGGGACACCTGATGACTCATTTAAGAAGTTGCCTGCCTATTTTCATAGACTGAAGGAAGTGAACCCGGGCACTATTACACATATTGAAACAGATGGAGATGAGCACTTCAAATACTGTTACATGTGCCTTGGCCAATCGTTACGTGGGTTTTGGACTGCTATTCATCCTGTTTTAGCTATTGATAGAACACATCTAAAAGGGAAGTATCGAGGTGTGTTGCTCATAGCTACTGGAATGGATGGGAACAAACAGATTTATACATTGTCCTTTGCAATTGTTGATTCTGAAAATAATGAATCATGGAATTGGTTCTTTGAAAAATTGTATGCGAACATTGGACATATTGCCGACCTTGTTATCATATCCGATAGGTATGCGGCCATCCAGAAGGGAGTTCAAGATGTGTTCCCAAATGCACTTCATGGAATTTTCATGTATCACTTGAGACAGAATGTCATAGCAAAGTTTAGAAAAGCTGACGTTTCTAAATTGTTATTTTGTGCGGCTAAGACTTATGACGAGGCAGTACATAAGTCTTGTATGAATCAAATATTAGGTATAGATAAGGAAGCCTAGAACTATCTTACTTGTGATGCCAAGGTTGAACAGTGGGCTCGTGTGTACTTTCCTGGACGGCGATATAGTATCATGACTACTAACATCGCTGAGAGTATGAACTCGGTTCTTAGAGATGTGAGAGAGTACCCCCCTGTGCCACTTTTGGATACAATAGTCACGGAGTTGTCGGATTGGTTTACCAAACTTCGTGATGTTGCTTGTAAGATGAATGGTCCTCTGACAAAATGGGCTGAGAAACGAGTGCTAAAGCGCGACGAGATGGCTCGAAGGTTCAATGTCTGAACACTATACGTTTGAAATACTGGATGGTCATAAAAATGCAGTTGTTGACTTGAACGGAAAAACTTGCACATGCCGGAGATTCCAGCTTGATCAAATGGCATGTGATCATGCTTTGGCAGCGGCTTCAAAAATTAATTTGCCGAAATTTGGTTTGATATCCCCATATTACACATCTGTTTGGTACAAGCATATGCAGAGCCGATATATCATGTTGGACATGAGGATTATTGGAAAACTCCAGAGGAAGTATCCATCACCATAATTTTGGCTCCTATTATGCGCAGACCAAGTGGTAGGCCACAGAAACTTAAGATTGCATCCCAAGGGGGGGAAGTGGTAGCCAAAAAAGGCAAACTTTGCAAAAAGACTGGCCATAACCGTAGGACCTGCAAAAACCCAGCTCCTACAAATGATTAGCTGAGTGGATGGGGATGATGATGGGTCGGCAGCATAGTCGACTTGGGGTCGATGAACCTGTGGGTTGTTTAGCCCGTCGGTGGGGCAGTTGTTTTATATTTATTGGTCGATTAGTCGTCGTCGTGGTAGTCAAAATGGTAGTCGTATGTGTGGTTGTTGTAACTTGTAATTGTAACTTTAGCACTGTTTGTACCAATATTAGTCTTTTATTCAGTTTCTATGTTTCCTATGCAAGTGTTTGATGTCTTGGATTGAATTTAAGTGTTTGTACTTATTCAAAGTTCCAAAAATGACATAAATTTGTTGGAATACTGTGAATCTGTCCATTAGATACCATCGTCAACACAACATACTACAATTAAATACTTACAAAAATGGGAAAATACATACAAAATCATACTAGATACATACAATAGGTCCATCAAACTGCTATTAAATACAACCTGCTAATAAATAGACAATAATGTCAAAATATCATCCCTAGATACATAGGACATCCCACTAGATAACAACAATATCATCACTGTTGAAAAGTTCAGAACAAAATCTTTGCCTAAATTGGATGGTCATCCCAGGACCGATTTCAGCCACATTTCTACCCGCTGCCAATGCTTCCATGAATTTTATGGCCAAAATTCCACAGTCACTACCATTTGTTTGCTGCGGCGGGTGCTCCATCCTTGCAATTTTCCAATCAGCATGGACATCCTTGGGTGTTGTTCGGTTGTCCCAAATATTTCTCATATTGCATATTATGGGAAGTGCCCGAGTCAACGGAACAAACTCTTTTTTTGTCTTTGCAACTGCCGTAGTATCAGACAGAGAGTCATACACCATTATTGTGCACATGGTCAAGTCGAGCTTATACAGTACTCAATGATTGCCAAAAACATGGGCCACTCCGTAAATTTTGTCACATTTTGCCCAATTCGACCCTAGCTCTTTCGGGTACCGACCACCGACATATTGCAAAATTGTCCCCCTTTATGCTGGATGTCTATTTCTTCATTCTTCTTCTGAGTAGCAATTAACCGTTTTCCCAGAGAAATGTTTCTTTGCTGTTGGCATGAAAAAAAAACAAAATGAGATGACTACACATTAGAGAAATAATTAACATGATTAGGAAAAAAACATACCCAAAATAATGCATCAGTGAAAGTCCATCGAGGCAAGAAAGCATGTGGCCCAATGTTCCTCTTAAATAGCAATAGATAAGTCAATGCATCTAGATTCTGCATTGAATAACATAAATACCATGTTTATACCTAATTTTTATGGCAGTCAAATGTAAAAGTACCAAAAAAAAAGGGAAACATACCGCATTGTTGAGCCATGCTCTTGGTGTGATTAGTGGGGTAAACCAAGAAGGGGAAACCACCCAATAAAAATCAAAGGACAGAGGTGCAACATGAGTTACAATGTCCTGAGACGTGGCCCACCACTGATTGAAAGATTGCAGCTTCTCAACGGGATAGTTTGCAGAAGGGTCATACCGACCAACAACATGTTCCGATTGATGTTCCTCGACCACATTTTCTAAGTCTTTCTCTTCTTCTTTTCCGGGGAAATGTGGTGGCTGGGGTTGGTATACGGTGACTTCTCTTTAGGCCCCTATCTTTTTACACGTTTGGGCCTCTTGGGGGGGATCCAAAATCTGAATCACCAAACAAATTTTTCTTAATATCCGCATATGGGTCAGGTTGGGGGTTGTACACATCATTTGGGTTGGGCGGGTGTACTGATAAAGACAACGGACATTCTTCAACTTGTAATTGCAGAGGGGTATGCAAAGATGATGCATCTTTTTCGACCACCATAGGGACGGGGACAAGGTCTGTACTATGGTGGGCCTCATTTGCTCCCACTGAAGGCTCGACCCATTCTAGAGTTTGGTCGTTTTTGAGGTTGGAGCCAAATTCGACCATCATGTGCTCGGAGGTTTGGTCGTTTTTGGGGTCGAACACCAATTCAACCTTCAAATGCTCGGAGGTTTGGTCGACAACGTGGTCGTGGACATAGTCGACCACCCCTGGATCGATTTCATCGTCGTTTTTGTGGTCAGATCCTAAATCGGCCATCACTTGTGCGATGATTTGGTCGGCTGCTGCTGGGGTTATGTCTTTGACACCCCACCGCCGCTTTGGTCCTCTCCTCCCTTGTCACCCTCTCCGCGCCCGTCACTCTTTCTCCTTCTTATTCTTCTCCCCCCCATCATCAATTTCCTCTTCCCCATCACTTTCCTGTCCCTCTTGACTGTCATCTGCCTCATCAGTTTCTTTCTCTTCCTCTTCCTTATCATCACTTTCTTCCTCTTCATTGTCATCACTTGTTTCCTCTTCCTTATAATCACTGTCATCACTTTCACTCTCCTCTTCTCCTCCAACACTTTCCTTCAGTTCTCCAACACTTTCCTCTCCGTCATCACTCTCAACCTCCTTACATGTACCCACTTTCTCCATCACTACTCGACAAAGATTGACTTGATGTCATCATTTCATTTCCTCCTCAATCTTGTCAATTTTTTGGCTTATTTTTTCAATTTTATTCAAATCAAAAAGTCCGTGAAACCCACATGAAAATATATTTTCAGATTCAAATCAATAACCAAAATACTAATTTTTTTTTGAAAAGATGTCTGAATCACTTACATGCATTGATGGCTTTCCCGCATCAATATCGTGTCTATTTTTGGTTCTCTCTTCCCTTGTTCTCATCCTTCGTGGTGTGGACACCTCAACATCCACATTTTCATCAAGATATTCATCAGCTGCAACGGCTGCCACCTGTTCCTGTTGCCACTTTGCTACACTTTGAAAGTAGCCATAACTCTTTTTAGCACGAGAAGGCTTCAATCTTTTGGCCACTTTCACATGTGTTCAATTCAATAATGAATTATTTCAATAAGTACAATATTCAAATCAAATAACAAGTTAAATATTTCATAATAAATAATAAATAAATTTGAAAAAACTTACACGATCGGCAACAAGATCACCAGGCTTCAAGTTAAAAAAATATTTTTTTTCAACAAGTCAGCGGTGGGGGCATCCTCAGCTTTCCAACGGAGAATCCGGGGAGTTGTATCCAAAGAACCCGACACAGGTTTCGCACATAATTTACCAACATCGGGCATCACTTCATATGCTCAAACTTGTAAAGCATGTGTGAAACCGGAGATATCGAACTTCTCCATGTTGTGATATTTCTTGTTTTGAGCCTTCTTCTTCTCCTTTCTCTTCTAAAATTTTTCTACCCGGTCGGACATGCAAGATCGTATATCAAACACTAGGAATTCATATGAAATGCAGCCCATCGGTTATGCATTGAAGGCCTTCAAATTGTCCACCAAATATATGTATTTCTCATCTAGCTTCTTAGCGGGATCGGAGACCAACAAAACTCCGTACAACACATACAGAAGGGCCAGTTTTAGTGTCATAATTCCTTTGCGTTTCTCCTTCGTTGCATGTTCTTTCAATGCATTTACTATGTCTGACAAAAACACACTCCCGCTTTTACCAAATTTTTTTTCACTACATCGGGCTTTGATTTAATTGGTGGTTTAGGGCCAAACTCAAGGCCAGTTAACAGTTCAAATTCTTCCGGCCCAAAGACGGACTGCTTGTTGTTTATGTGAAAGACAATGTGGTCTGTGGAAAGACTATTGTCTTGACGGAAGAGCAATTGTAGCACAAGCTGCCCTTGGAACTGAATTATATCGGTTTCCAAAAAATATCCAACGCAGAATTTCTTGAATTTTTCAACATTATCCCCCTTTAACCGCGCTCTAATGAGATCCATGGAGTTGAAACACGACCTACATGACAACTTGCCTTTAAATTGATCTTTCTCCTTCGGAACGAGAGCCTATTTATCTGTTAAACATAAAAAAAACATTAGGTCGAAATACTAGTCGAAAGTTGGTCGAAGAAATAGTCGAAAAACAAGTAATGGTCGACAAACTAGTCGTAAGGGTGGTCGTAAAATATTCGACATACATAAACTGCACAAAAGGCAGGAAATTTAAGGAAGGGATCGAAAAACGCATACAACTTCCAAAATTAAACCCAGCAAACTGATAAACATCAGAAATAAACTTCAAAACAACACTACACTATTAGCTTTCAAACCGACCCATAACCCATGAAACCGACCTGAACTGCTTCAGATTATTTTTGGGAATAATGTTGAGATCTATCACCCAAACCCAGCAAACCAAAAACCATGAAAATCAAAAAATATTTTAGTATGCTTGAAAGTTTCATCTTTTGGTATACTAAAACACATGGCCTGAAAAGAAAAAAAAATTAAATGTAACAAAAAACCCTAGAAAACCCTAGATTTGAAGAACAAGATAGCAAAAATCGAACTTACCAGGAAATGCACTTCACAATGGACGCGTGAGTGAGAAAAATGAGACAAGTAGTGGATGTCGGAAGTCCGGTCGGAAGGGGACTACAAGTCGTTCCCAAGAGGAGTGTGACCACCAAACTCAGCGCAAAGCAGAGGAAAATGCCCGAGAAGAGATGACGCCTTAGGAGTTGCGGAGGGAATCGCTTAAAAAAAAAAAATTTGGGGCGAGCGAGACGGAAAGAGAGAGAGAGGGTGGAGAGTAATCACGATTTTGTTTTTTCCTCCTCAAAAGGTGAGAATGAGAGGGAAAGGGATTGATTGGGGTCATTTTCTTTACTAAGGGGTATCTTGGACATTTCACAGGGGTGAGGGGAGTATAATTAAAAGGATTTAGGTTGGGTGACATTTTCCCAAAAAATTTGTGAAAATGTGGCATTTAAAATTTCCTTATTTCAATGGCCTTAAGCCGTGGCCTACTTTTGGACGAAATTACCCTTCTGTCTTTTATATAAACTGTGATTATGTGAAGAGAAAGGGCAATTTTGGTAAAAAGTTAATTTAAAATAATTTCGGTAATCCAACACAATTCTCTCTATAACGGCCCAGCTATGATGGATTATGTTTTCTTTTAGGGACAATTACAAAAGGCACATAAGGTTTGGACTAATTACAAAAAAAAAACAAGATGAAAATTACAAAAAAAACCCTTAATGTTTGATAGTGTCTTAAATTTAATGGGGTAATTTTAGTATTTTGATAAACATAAGGAGAGCTTTCGAAATATTTTTTTCCATATAAAGGGGGAAATATAAGATGGGTCAAACCTAAATGGGTTTTTTATAATTTTTAAAAATATCTTGGTTTTTTTAGTAATTAGCTCGAACCTCAGCTGCTCTTTTGTAATTCCCATTTCTTTCATTTACTTTTGTTGTTCTTCAAATTTAGTAATGTAGTACTCCCAGACTATAGACACTAGTTTCTATGACTTAAACTAATAGGCCCAAACTCAAGTAACATCTGAATGGAACGGCCCAAAACATTTTCACTCTTCTTTATGGGAGTGTTGCAAATACCTTTACTTTTAAAAAGGTGATTTATCGGCTCTCCAAAAAAAATAGGTGATTTATCACACGTGGAAAATTATTAAAAGTTAGAAATTTGATAGTCATTTGAAAAAGAAAAATTAGAGTATTTGATAGAAAAATATTTGAAATGAATTTTTGAAAAGAATAACAAAAATATTCTTACTATTACAAAACTTATCCTTTATTTTAAACCTTTTTAGTGAAAACATGTTAAAATCAACTTCTATTTATTCACAAAAAATTCAAAAGTACTCTTTGCTTACAAATTATAATAAGATGAATATTAAGAAATAATATTTTTAAGGGATAATTACAAAAATACCCCTGAGGTTTTGGTTAATTACAAAAAAAACCCATACATATTTTAAAATTACAAAAAAACCCTTTAGATTTCTTTTTGTCTAAAATTTAAGGGGCGTAACTGTAATATTTTTGCAAATGTCAGGGGATTTTTTGAAATATTTTCGAAAAATCACCGGGAATAATGTAAGACGGAATCAAACCTCAAGGGTTTTTTCGTAATTTTCAAAGAACTTTGGTTTTTTTTTTGTAATTAGCCCAAATATTAGGGGTGGTTTTGTAATTATCCCTATTTTTTAATTAAAAACTACGGTAATCATTTAGAAGGTTTTCACAAACACTTCCTAAGATTTTAATCTGCATGTTTTTTTCTTTTTAAAGATTATACTTTAACTAAAGGTACATTTGCATGGGGGAATTTAGGAGGGGATTTGGGATGAGGGATTTGAAATTCTTAGCTAAATCCACACCTTTGTTTGTCATATAAATCCAAATCAATGAATTTCAAATCCATCTTTAAGTTTTAGTTCATTTTCAAAGGATTTTAAATCCCTCCAAAACCTAGTCATTTGAAATCCATTCTTTTTTTTCCCTTTATGCTCACTTGCAATTTACACACACTGCACACACTTATACACACTAGACACACTACACACATTACACACACACACTTATACATTGCATACATTTACACACACATGCACACATTGCACACATACTATACACACTCACGCATACTCTCTCATATATTCACATCGCACTATCTTCACACACACACATATATACACACATAATAAAAGTTATATATTTCATATTTTTATTAGTGTATAAAATTATAATTATTTATAAAATAATAAGATTATATCTTTTATTTTTATTTATTAAATATCAATTAAGAAAATAAATAGTGCTTTTAAATTTTTTTTTTATCAAAATTTACAATGTATTTGAAATCCCTACACAAATCCACACCATCCAAACAAGAGGTGGATTTCAAATCCAAGGAGTTTGAAATCAATTCATTTGAAATCCCTTGTAATTTCAAATCCCTCCATCCAAATGGACCAATTTGGATGGAAGGATTTGAGCTATGAATTTCAAATCCATATATCAAATCCACTGAGGTTGTCTGGATTGAGTCATTTCATAATGAATTTTAAATCCTTCGAAGCTATTTTTGGAGTCATTTTGGAAGATTTCAAATCCTTCTTATTTGGAGTCATTTGAAATCCTTCCCTAATTCCTCTCCCCAAATTCAAATCCTCCCATCCAAATGCAATATGATTCATTTTCAAAAAACATAATATATCCGGACGATCTTATTATTTCAATGAAGATATCATATATCTTGATATTTAAAGTTAATTTTTTTTTTCAGTATCAACTAGAAAATGAAAAATATGCTGAAAAAACCTTGTGCGTGTTTCCTTAACTTCTTGACTTTAAGTTTTTAACATAAGTGATTTTAAAATTTATTAACATATATAAACACTAATTAAGAAATTAATATACGAATTTAATGATTCTGCATTTTCTAATGGCCTATTTAACTCCTGGATTTTCTATTCTAATTCGATATTTAATGAGGCTTACGTCTTAAAAAAAATATGTTCTCTAAGAAAATAATAATAATTTCAACAAAAAGTTAAATGAATTTACCAAAAGATAATACAAAGGTCTTTTAGCAAGTGGATTTAATATAATGGAGCATGGTTTCATCAACTTTTAGCTTTATATTGGCCAAAATCTGACAATTTTGATGATGTGATGATGAATTTGTTTGACATTTGAATAAAACTAGTGGGGGAATTGTGTCAAAGTAATAATGAATGATCATAAAAGGAGGCAACCCAATTATTGTTGCCACTAGTGTCACGCTATTTAGGATGGCCATATTCCTACACTCTAAATTTTAAATAACCAACAAATATTGTATTTTATAAATGAAATACTTATTCATCATTTGCTCGTTTGATATCTTATTTATTTAAATGCCACCATAATATCATGGGGTTGGACTTGACATAAGTCTCATAAACTAATTGTCTCATAACTCAAATATTTCGGAGCACCAATTTATACATATATATATGTATGTATAGTTAGCCCATGTGTGAATCATTTGTGAACATTTAAGTGAATATTTCAACATCTATAATTTTATTAGTATTTGATTATGATGTATTATTTTAGTTTTTTTTATATTGTTTGTAGTTTGACTTTTGAATATATATATATAGTAATACTATTGTATTATCATCGATAAATATATGAATATTAAATTTTGAGTGCATCAATTGTACAACTCGGATTGAGTTTCAAAATTTCAAGGGCTTCACCGCATAGGGCAAATTATAAAATTACAAAATATGTTTGCATTGATTTATACATAGAAATCTTTATTAGAGAACTCTTCTCTCTAAAAACTCTCTTGTTTAACCTTAATTGTATTCATTCTTTTCTTTCCTTATCTCCCTCCATGAGAAGATGAGAAACTATCGTTTATGTTAATGTTGATTTTTTAAGTCAAATATTATTTTTATTTTTGTTTTGCAATTTTTTGGATATTTAATGTCAATTAATTTTCTGGATAATTAATGACAATTTCAGTTTTTTTTGGATTAGTGGCTACTGACAGTTTTTGTAAGTTACAAGTATTTTTTTTTCATTTCCTTATTTTGTGCAGGTGGTTATATTGAGGAAGCTATTCTCTTGAGAAGTTACAAACATCTCTATTTAAGTAAATCGCTCATGCAGAAAACTTACGGATTGAGAGTGTGAGATCAAATTAAGGAAATTAGAGAAATATTCTTTTTACTCACAAGAAGTTTGCAAGAAGATAATGTGGCCAACAATGTTGCTGACATCTTAGGCAACATCTTCCTTAGATTTGTTAGTTTGTTCATTTTGAGAGAGCCTATCTTATAGATGAGTGGTATAGGGCGTGCATTGGAGGATTCTCTCAGTTTGTGATGAAATATTGCTTATTTTACGAGATTTAAAGGGAGTATCTTTTAGTCTTGTTGGTTTTTGTATTTTGTAACAATATTTCGTTTAAGAGTTTTTGTCCTAAGGACATCGTACAAGTATTTTTATACTTGTACACAATTTTGAAACTTCTTGTGTTCATTTTAATATCCGTCATTCCATTTTTGTTGTGATTTGTGTTTCCAAGTTACAAGACTTCCGTTGTGTTATCTAAAGTGCTGGCAACACAATTCACATCACCGCATTTATATAAGAATTAGAACCCTTCAATTCTTTCGGTTTAATATTTTTATTATTTAGTTTTTGTTTGTCTCCTTTTAATGGAGTTTTAAATATATTCCACATGAGATTGTGTCCCCCATAATAAGTGGATTTTTGTCCTCTTAATAAATTAATAGTCTTATGTCTCATATGGTCCAGTCTGTGGTCGTAGGGAAGGTAAATAGCCTCATTATAGGATGGGTTCTTTCAGAAGTTCTGGTCGTTTGTCTTGTTGTTCATATTCAATCTGTTTTGATGAGCTTTCATGTTTTGTGATCAATCATATATCAAATTCATTAGTCCGAGATTCATCCAACAGTTGTAACTTTGTGTTTCTATGGGTAAGTCCGGTAGATTCATATAATAAATTTTATTTCATTTATTAGATCTTATTTGTTTTGACTGGTTCTTTATTGCCAATATATCAGTGATGGTTGTGTTAATCCAAGTGACTACGATAATCTAGAGGGGGGTGAATAGATTATGCCGATTTTCCGAGTTTTGCCCTCTTTTTCGAATGGATAAGTAATGACAAGAATGAAGGTGCGAGAAAGTAAACAACACACGTCGATTTATAGAGGTTCAACCCACCTAGGGCCTAATCTTCTACCAACCCAATATCTCCGGGATGGATTTCAAAAAGAAAAAAGAATTTTATTAATAGTTACCAAAACTATTACAACTTCACCTTGAAGAGTACCACACTCTTCTTACAACACCTCTTTGAAGATCACCACAATCTGTTTGATACATGTTTTTATCTTAATTTTGATGATTTTATTTTTACACCAAAACAATGTTCTTAATTGTTGTCCAAATACTCCTGAATGATTTAAAATGGTTTTTATATTTTCCGGAGTATTTCTTCAAGTTTATTTTAGATAAAATTGGACAACACTTTTAATGATTTTGGGTTTATAAGATTTCACTCTAAACAAGGTTCCTAAATGTTGTCTAAATACTTCCGATTGGTTTAAAATGGTTTTACTAAATTTTCAGAGTATTTCTTGGGTTTTATTTTCGATAAAAATTGGACAACTCTTCTATCTCAAGGTCAACCGTCGCCGTATAGGGCAACCCGTGCACGAAGATGATTTTGGAACAAAAAAATGAGACGGAAGTGAAAAAGGTCAGTCGACCGGTCGACTGTGGCGTCGACAGTGGTGTCGACCCGGTCGACCCCAATGACGGCAGACACAACGTTCATCTTGAAACGAGCGTTTTCTTTCTTTCCAAACCCATAAGGGGACCGGTTGGAGTCGGGTCGACCCGGTCAAACCCTACGTCGACCGATCACCCCGTGTAAAATTCCCCGTGTTTCATTTCAAACTTCTATTTAAATGCGACCGGTCCGCCCTAGCTTGACAAAAAAATATGACCGTTTGACAAACCCGGACAAATTTCCTTAAAATGTGGGATTGATTTCTAACTATATTCTTGATTTTAATTGTATTTTGTAGATTTTCAATCCCCAAGAGAGCCTATGCTTGATCAATCATCTCCTATAAATAGAGGAAGTTTTGGAGCAACCAAACACAACAATTGAGATACAACACAACAAGATACACTTCAAGCAAATATTTGTTCTTCATTGTTATTATTCTTGTTGTATATTTGCCTAGCTTATCACTTTCACATCTTTGAGGTCTAGGCTATTCTTGATTACACATTGCACTCAAATTGTAATATTCCTTATTGAGTTGTAATCTTGATTTTTGGTTATCATTCAAACACAAGATATCCTTGTGAGTGTTCTTGTGGTAAGAACACACTTGGATGATCTAGGTGATAGGTGCAAGAAGATTGTGGTGATCTTCTTATTGAGGTGTTGAAGAATTTGGTATTCTTCAAGGTTGAAGATTGTGGTAATCTTCACAAGGTGCCGTTGAAGAAAGATTGTGGTAACCTTCAAAGGGAGATTGTGGTAATCTCCAAAGGTGGTGTTGAAGAAGAGTGTGGTGCTCTTCAAGGTGTTGTAAGTTGAGTTTGTATTAATTTTGGTAATTAATAAAATTCTTTTTCTTTTTGAAATCCATCCCTGGGATATCTTTGGGGTGGTAGAGGATTAGGCCCTAGGTGGGTTGAACCTCTTTAAATCGACGTGTGTTGTTTACATTCCGCACCTTTATTATTGTCTTTGAGCATTCGGTTCTAAAAAGAGGGTAAAATCGAAAAGATGGAGATAATCTATTCACCCCCCCTCTAGATTATCGTAGCCGCTTGGACTTACAAGTGGTATTAGAGCCAAACTCTTTGGCAAGCTCGTTTCACATCGCGAGTTAAGAGAAACGATCGTCGGCTACGAACGAAGCTCATCCTACCGACACCTCCACCACCAAGCCACCTCTATTTGATTCCAAAAATTTTATATTTTGGAAAGAAAGAATGGAATGTTATCTACAAGGTTGCGGGTTCGATTTATGGAACATCATCATAAACGGAGAATCCATTCCTATGATAGACACACCACACACCTCCAAAAGATTCAAAGAGCTCAAGGATGAAGAGAAGAAAATCATCTCCTTAAACGGTAAAGCTCTCAATATTTTGGATTGTTAATTTACTAATTTGGAATATGAACATATTGTAGGAATTCGATCGGCACATGAAGTATGGCAAAAGTTAGAAGCCATCTATGGAGTATTTGCAAATGAAAGGAGTCAAACAAAAGCATCTACTTCTCAAAGGGATACAAGTTCAAATCTAAGGAACAAGCTCCTACAACTTCCAACTATGAAGAAGTTGAATATTGTTTTATGGGCATCGAAGAAGAAAACGAGGTATGTCTTAAACCCTCTACTTCCTATGGTATTGTCATACAAAATGATTATAGTGATTTTCAAAATGATTATGATGAACTTCAAAATGAATTCCAAAGCTTACTTGTTAAATACAAAAATTTGAAAAAGGAATTCAATGTTTTGAAAAATTATAAGGATAGTTTATTTACTTCCTATGAATCACTATCATGTGCTCACACCACCACACTTGACAAGGTTAGAAACCTTGCGAAACAATATAGTACTCTTGTTGAGGATATTAATTGCATGAAAAATGATTTATCTAAATCCGACTTGAGTACCGATAAAATTGTTGATTGTTGTGATAATTCGAAACTAGAACTTGATCATAAGTTTAATGTTGTCAATCATATGAAAAAGAATCAAGTCTCTAAGCATGTTGGTCATTATGCTCCTAGAATTATTACTTGTTTTTATTGCGGTAAAAATGGTCATACGGTAAATACTTGTCGGGCTAGAAATAGCTCTCATTATTGTTGGAGACCTAAAAGTCTCAAAGCTAATCCTAAAGGACCCAAACACTTGAGGGTACCACAAAATAATGTTTTATTAGGTACCCGGCGGAATAACAATCGGAGAAAATTCATACCGCAAAGAAGACATCAAATGATCAATTCATTTGATAGAAGAAAATATTTTCAACAAAGCAAACTTCCAAGAAGAGGATATAATCAAAAATGGGAAGAACATAATCCTTGGAAATGGCAAAGACATCATCTACAAGATGATTTTCAAAGAAGAAGAGATCATCAACAATGGGAAGGTAACAAACCTTGGAAATGGAGTAATCAAAGAAGCCATCATCAACAAAGTAACTTCTCAAGGGGAAGATATCATCAACAATGGGAACAACACAACCCATGGAAATAGCGTAATGTGTTTTCTCTTAAAAGGGCACTACTCGGTTAATCTCGTTTTTCTCGTATATGTATTTTCTCGAAACTCATATTTGTTGGATTTAGTCCATAATTATCTTTTTGCAAAGTTTTAAAACTTTTGGGGTGAAAAATCGAATTTTTGAAAAACCTGGAGAATGAAAAATTGCACTGGGGCGGTCAAAGCAGGGGCGGCCGGTCGCCCTGCACGTCGACCGGTCGCACCCCACTTCGACCGGTCGCCCGTGCCAAAAATTTGGGTTTAAAATCGTCCTGTCTTCTTTTTTGAAAACGAAACACAAATCCACAAACCCTCATACGCAGCGCTCCCACTCTTCTCCAAAATCTCCAATTCTTCATCATTTTTTACGATTCTTGTTGCTAATCCTCTTATTTTTGCAAGAATCTTACATACATGGCTCCTCCAAGAAATTCTACCGAACGAAATCCTCAAAAAAGAAGAAGGAAGCAAAGGGGTGAATCTTCCTCCAACCCCCAACAAGTTGATATTCCACAAGGAGATAATTCAAACCGGCTCACGGAAGAAGAGATTGATGAATTCAGAGCCAGGGTCTCAAAATCAAACATTCATTGGGATTCAAGTAAGTTATCATTTCTTTACGAGCCTCCCTCTAGAGCCAATAAATTTCGATTTCTAAATAAACTTGCGGGGGAGCATTATGAGAATATTGGATTGAATGACAAGAAAATTGCGTGCACTCGTATGGTTCGATTTCTAGCATTTCATGATGAATTTCCGGATATTAGGGCTTATTTTGAAATTCAAGGATGGGTTTCACTTTGGGATAATCCGTGTTTGCATTATGATGATGAGCTTATAAAACTTTTTTATGCAAATATGTGGATTGTTGATGCTACAGTAGATAATCCGTTGGAACTTCACACACTTGTTAATGGTAGGCATATTTGCAATCATTTTAATGTGCCGAATGATGGAGTGGTTAATGTGGATTGCACTCATTGGGATGATAATATTTTCGGTGTTGCACTAGATGATGTGAAAACCTTTTTAGGAGTGTTTCCCGAAGAAACATACTCGGCAATGCCGTCAAATTATCGGATTATATCTATTATTTGCTCCTATTGTGTTTGTGGAAAAGAAGTAAAACTTCCGAGTAATCTCGAACTCTTTCTCACCTATAAGATTGTTCGAGGAGAAAGAGTAAATTATGGGGCAATTTTTGTGTATTGTTTGTCGGAATCAAGAAGGCATACTAAGAAAAAATATACCTTGGGAAATTTGATTTGCCGACTATTATACTTATCGGGATACCTTAAAATGAGATGAATACCGAATTCGTCACAATGACTTTGATAATGCCAACATTCTACAAATGGTAAGAATGCGACGACATTTACCACGGGTTCCCACCAAAGCCGCTAGGGGACGCGCCCGACATCGACAACAACCTCGGGATGATCTCTTTAATGACAATGAGGTTGAAAATATTGGAAGAGGTAATATTAATGAAGAGGAACATGAAAATGAAGAAGAAGAGAATGTGGGAAATGAACAAGAAATTGGGGAGGAAGAAAATGAGGAAGAACACTTGAATGAAGGAAATGAGGAAGAAGATGAAGACGAGTCGGATGTTGAAGATTTAAATCTCAAAGAGAGAATGGCCAAAGTTGAAAGAGATACATTTAGAGATGTAGCCTCTCTTAGAAAAGAGCTCCGGGTTGTGAAGAAAGAAAACTCTAGTTTGAAAAAGTCAATCGGAAAATTGAAGAAATTCATCAAAGATCTTATTCCCGGAACTTGATTCTCCTCGGACGAGGAATGATGTCCCCACCCCTCTACTTTCTAGCATTTTCCTTCATGTTGCTTTGTATTTCTATGAACGTTTTGTAAAACTCTTTCGTACTAATGAGATTTGCTTGTTTTTCTTGAAAGGGTTAAAATTGCAAGTTGATAATGACTTGTGGATGATCATGATAGTAATGGAGTATTTGATGGTAAAAATACTCTAATTTAGCATTGTTTGATGTTGGTATGAAGTACTTGATGGTAAAAGTGCTTCTTTTTAATTTTTGCTTAAATGCATTTGAGATGCTTTGATCATTTTGCTTAGATGAATATTTTGGGGCATTTGTAATGTCTTATATGTATTGTTTGAGGCATGACTTGTATTACTTGATGGCTCTTTTATTTTTTGATGGCATTTGTAATGCCTTGATCTTTTTGGATATATTATCTCAATTGGGTTGAACCCTTGAGAATTTACCTTGTTTATGCCTATTATTTGTTGGATATATGTTCAAAATTGCTTTTGGTGATGGTATGAAATTTTTTGGCTTGGATCATTTACAAAGGCTATATACAACTTCTTTTAATTTTCAAGCCCACAAAGTGTTCGTTATAATGCTTCATGATTCTCTTATTTTCCATAGTCTTAAAATCTTTTTGAGATCATGTTTTTAGCTAACAAATGAGCTTATGGATTTCTTATGATACATTTCTCCCATTTTTTGGATCCTAAGCTTAATTCTTTCATGGTTGATAAAACGTATTGTTGGCGCACTTTGATAAACTTGAATGATGTTTTTATCATCCTAACATTCTTTTTGATGATTCCAAAGGGGGAGAAATAGGAAATTGACTCATTAGCTCAAAGAAGCTAATAAAAGCTTGTTATAAAAGCTATAAGCTATGGCTCTTAAAAGCCATAAGTTGTGATCTATCTTTAGTCCAATTGTTGCTTGATGGACTTATATACTTGTCTAATGATGTTTTGTGACAGGGGGAGCTTATAAGCTCTTGAACAATATGAAAAAGCTAAGCTTCTAGCTTATGGTTAATTGTTTTTACATTATTCTTGATGTGCTTGTTGATAGGGGAGCTTGTGCTTATTACTGAATATATTTACTCCCCTACCTGGTTGCTTTTATGCTTTTATATTTTGGAAATTTTGGTTGATTCCAAACGGTTAAATGTTTTTACCGGAAAATCATTTCTAAAATTGTTCTCCTATTTTGGGTAAAAATTGTTTTGGTTTGTAATCATCAAAAAGGGGGAGATTGTTTGATACATGTTTTTATCTTAATTTTGATGATTTTATTTTTACACCAAAACAATGTTCTTAATTGTTGTCCAAATACTCCTGAATGATTTAAAATGGTTTTTATATTTTCCGGAGTATTTCTTCAAGTTTATTTTAGATAAAATTGGACAACACTTTTAATGATTTTGGGTTTATAAGATTTCACTTCTAAACAAGGTTCCTAAATGTTGTCTAAATACTTCCGATTGGTTTAAAATGTTTTTACTAAATTTTCGGAGTATTTCTTGGGTTTTATTTTCGATAAAAATTGGACAACTCTTCTATCTCAAGGTCAACCGGTCGCCGTATAGGGCAAACCGTACCTGAAGATGATTTTGGAACAAAAAAAATGAGACGGAAGTGAAAAACGGTCAGGTCGACCGGTCGACCCCCTGTCGACCGGTACCTGAACGTTCATCTTGAAACAAAACGTTTTCTTTCTTTCCAAACCCATAAGGGGGACCGGTTGGAGTCAGGGTCGACCGGTCAAACCCTACGTCGACCGGTCGCCCTGTGTAAAATTCCTGTGTTTCGTTTCAAACTTCTATTTAAATGCGGCGACGTCGCTCGCCTGTGCTTTGACAAAAAAATATGACCGTTTGACAATGAGACAAATTTCCTTAAAATATGGGATTGATTTCTATGACTATATTCTTGATTTTAATTGTATTTTTCTGTAGATTTTCAATCCCCAAGAGGAGCCTATGCTTGATCAATCATCTCCTATAAATAGAGGAAGTTTTGGAGCAACCAAACACAACAATTGAGATACAACACAACAAGATACACTTCAAGCAAATATTTGTTCTTCATTGTTATTATTCTTGTTGTATATTTGCCTAGCTTATCACTTTCACATCTTTGAGGTCTAGGCTATTCTTGATTACACATTGCACTCAAATTGTAATATTCCTTATTGAGTTGTAATCTTGATTTTTGGTTATCATTCAAACACAAGATATCCTTGTGAGTGTTCTTGTGGTAAGAACACACTTGGATGATCTAGGTGATAGGTGCAAGAAGATTGTGGTGATCTTCTTATTGAGGTGTTGAAGAATTTGGTATTCTTCAAGGTTGAAGATTGTGGTAATCTTCACAAGGTGCCGTTGAAGAAAGATTGTGGTAACCTTCAAAGGAGATTGTGGTAATCTCCAAAGGTGGTGTTGAAGAAGAGTGTGGTGCTCTTCAAGGTGTTGTAAGTTGAGTTTGTATTAATTTTGGTAATTAATAAAATTCTTTTTCTTTTTGAAATCCATCCCTGATATACTTTGAGGTGGTAGAGATTAGGCCCTAGGTGGGTTGAACCTCTTTAAATCGGCGTGTGTTGTTTACATTCCGTACTTTATTATTGTCTTTGAGCATTCGGTTCTAAAAAGAGGTAAAATCGAAAAGATGGAGATAATCTATTCACCCCCTCTAGATTATCGTAGCCGCTTGGACTTACACAATCTTCCTAGAAGATTACCACAATCTTCTAGCAACGGCACCTTGTGAAGATTATCACAATCTTCTAACTTGAAGAGCACCAAACTCTTCAACACCTCGAAGAGCACCAAACTCTTCCACAAGAAGATTACCACAATCACCTAACACCTAAGATCACCCAAGTGTGCTCTTACCACAAGAACACTCACAAGGATATCTTGTGTTTGAATGGCAAACACAAATTCAAGATTACAACTTGATAATGAAGTATACAAATTTAAAGTGCAAGTGTAATCAAGAATCAAGCCTAGACCTCAAGATGTGAAAGTGATATACTCAGGCTATTACACCAAGAATGTTGAAAGTGAAGAACAAAATATTTGCTTGAAATATCTCTTGTTGTGTTGTAGTGTTTTCTATCTTATTATGTTGCTTCAAATCTTCCTCTATTTATATGAGAGGTCTTGGATTTGATTTCCAGACATAGGCTCTTCTTGGAGATTGATATCTACAAAAATTGCAATTAAAATCAAGATTATATCTTAGAAAATCAACCCCATAAAATCGGGAAAAGATGTCTCTTTGTCAACACGGTGGGTTCGAATTTATCGAACACTAATAGGAGAATTAAATATAAAACACGAAAAACATCACTTGGACCGGTCCAGGGGGGTTGGACTGGTCGACCTAGGGTCCGATCGGTCGCCTTCCATGTGGACCGGTCACCCTACAAGGTTTTGGAGAGACAGAGTGTTCTGAACCATATTTTGTTTCTCCGGGCACCGGTCGACCTCTTGGGTTTTTCAAATGTCTTGTTTCTGTTTTGGAAATCATCTTTCGGACATAGGTTGCCCTCTAGGGCGACTGGTTGAACACGAGACAGAAGTGTTGTCCAACTTTTGTCAAAAATAAACTACAAGAAATACTCCGAAAAATTAGTAAAAACATTTTAGATCGATCGGGAGTATTTGGACAATATTTATGGACATTGTTTTTGGTGTAAAAACATAGTTAAACAAAATCATCAAAATCATGATAAAAACATTTATCTAACAGCCTCTCCCTTTTTGATGATTACAAACCAAAATAATTTTAAGAGGTCGATTTTGAAAACAAAATTTTCCGGTCAAAAATAACTATCCATTTTAAGCGACAACTTTCCATGCATAATAGCCACAAGAATGGGAGTAATAATTTTCAAAACATTTTGTAAAAGCTCCTCCTTTCAACATGCACAACAAGATAACTATGGAAGTAATCAAACAAAAGCTAAAAGCTCAGCTTTTACAATAGAAACTTGAAAATCATGAGCTTATAAGCTCCCTCTGTCAAAGAAACATCATTAGACATGTATATAAGTCCATAATACATCCCATGGACTAAGTATGATTCACAGCTTTTGGCTTTTAAGAGCCACAACTTATAGCTTTTTTCGCGAGCTTATTTTAGCTTCTTTGAGTTAAAGAGCTTATTTACTGTTTCTCCTCCTTTGGATTCATCAAAAAGATTGTTAGCACGATAAAAACATCATATAATCATATCAAAGTGCGCAATTGAACTGATTTATCGAGCTTATGATCATGAAGCTTAAAATTCCAAAAGCTAAGGGAAAAGTCGATAATATAACTTGTAAAAGCTCATTTGATTGACAAAACATGATCTCTATAAACTAATAAGACTGTTGAAATCAAGAGAGACATGTAAGTGATGAAATTTTCTTTGAAATATTTTGTCGAACACTTGGCGTGCGTCGAATAAAGCAAAAGATGTATATAGCCTTTGTAATTGTAATCAAGCCAAATTTTCATCACCAAATACAATTCTACAAATGTCATCTATCAACAATCATCATACCCAACACACATATATAGGAATTCCATCAAAATATCAAAAATGAGCACTTTCTCAAGGGTTCCACCCAATTGAGATAAAGAAGGAATTAAACTTACCAATTAATCGGAGAAATCAGGTAATAATGATGAAATACGAGTAATATAAACTCAAAAGTATAGAATTTACAAGAAAGAAATTATTTTGAGTGAATTGTGTGTGAAATTTGCAAAGGGGTCAAAAAATGGAAGAAAAACGCCAAAATGGCTAAGTCTCGGACATAATGCAATATATATATATATATATATATATAAGATATGGTTGCCACGTGGATAAATATGAAGCTGGTATGTAGAATTGGAAGAATGAGAAGTTGATACATGTCTCAGAATAACGAGGTGATGGCATGTGTCATATTTGTTTTTTCATTTAGTATATAGGGTTGGTTTCATATTTCTCGCAAAAATAATATTAATAATAAGTCTGCCATTTTTGAAAGAAAATTCATTATTTTTAACCTTTTAATTTCAGGTATGTTGACTGTGGTGATTAATACAAAATCCATTTATGCATTAGTAGACTAACATTTGATATATGTCACATGTCAGTTTTGTTTTCCCCGAACGATAGAAATATGTTATAGCAAACTCAACCAAACGAATAAAATACAACGTAGCCAACTGGCTAAGAACCAAATTGGCTAATCAAAGCCAACTAGGGAATTGGTCAACCCAATTCAAATCAACATCAAAATCTAAGACCATAAGAGCTAGTCTATTACAAGATGTTAGACTAAAATGGTCTTGAATCACAAAAACAACATGTTCAAACAAATAGCATAACAAGTAGATGTCTTCAGCTATCTTTGCACCAATATTTTCAAAGATGAATTTGTTGTTGAGGTTGAAAATAATATATTTACCATCTATATGTATTGTAATTGCTTGAGCTTTTAAATTTGGAACCCAACAAAGTACTTGACGAATACCAAACAGGATCACTTCCATTGGATTATGAATTTTATCCCTAGAAGTCGACCATGCCCGAATCAAACACCCCTTCTAATTTAACAAACAACCCCCTATCCCAGATTTTAGGCACACACCAAAAGCAGCACTGATCTTCACTTTGAAGTGTCCTACTACTCTTTGTGTTGTGCTCTACAAATTTCCAGCTTCATTATTGTTTTTCTGGATTTGACAGCCATTCTTACGGATTCCAACAATATAGGAGAATTCATTCCACTCTTTAATTGCCCAAACAACAATGTCATCTTCCTTCCACCAAACATTTTGGAAAATCCAAACATTTCGAGTTTTCCATAACCACCATAATAGATACACACTCAGCTGCATACAATCTTGTGTCACAGTCCCATCTTTAATCTCACACACCATGTGCCACCAGCTATCCATAGTGAAAGAGTTTTGAGAGTTGTTAGACTACTGGACCGGGGCTAGTTTCCACACCAACTTGGCTCTATCAAATTGGAAAAATAGATGTTCACTAGTCCCATGATCATTACCACACATTTTACAAATTGAGTCAAAAACCATGCCTCTTTTTGACACAAATTTGTTGTGAGGAGGCATTGATTAATTGCTTTCCAAATGAAGTGCTTCAACTTGTTTTTAACATTCAAATTGGGTTCACAAGCCAGAAGGTTTCCATTGGGATAGTATTTGGCTTTTAGAATTTTACTAATGAGAAGTTTAGGTTGTGTGATTAGTCTCCACAGTTGTTTAGCTAAAAGAGCCTCATTAAAAAGGGATAAATCTTCGAAGCCCGAGCCCCCTTTAGACTTAGGGAAGGTCAGTTTCTCCCAATTGGTCCAAGAATTTTTTTCCCCCATTAATGGAAGTCCCCCACCAAAATTTAGAAGCAATTTGGCAGACTTCTTTACGCACATGGACAGGAAGATGAAAGCAAGACATAACATAGTTAGACATCGCATTAATAATAGTTTTCAAGAGGACTTCCTTTATCACATTTGATAAGAATATATTACTCCAACTATTAACTCTTTTTCTAACATTTTCAACAACAAAATAGAAGACCTCCCTTCAGATTTACCAATAATCATTGGCAGACCTAAATAATTAGAGTGGTTTTGCTCAGGAATGTTGTTAAGAAGGGCAAAGATATCACTCTTAATGGCTGGATGGGTGTTTTTGCTAAAGAGAACTAGATTCACTTGTTGACCAGAGGTTTTGCAATATCTATCAAGAATAGTACGCACACTCAAAGCTTGAAAGGTAGAAGCCTCACAGAATAAGATAGAGTCATCTGCAAAGAACATATGGGTGAGAGTAGGGTCGTTTCTGCTGATTTTAATGCCATTAAAAAAGAAACACGGTTGAGCTTTTCTGATTAAGCTTGAAAGCACTTCAGATAGTAGGATGAAAACGTATGGGGATAGATCACCTTGCCTAATACCTCTAGTAGGTAGAACATAACCAGACACCTGGCCATTAATGTTAAAAGAAAAAGAGGCAGAACAAATACATGAAAAATCCACTCAATAAATTTCCAAGCAAAGCCCATCTTAATCAGCACAGAGGTAAGAAATCTCCATTCAACACGATCATAAGCTTTTGACATGTCCAATTTGAGTGCCATGAATGCTTTTTTTCCTTTCCTACGCCCATTAAGAAAATTAATGCATTCTTGAGTAACAACAATATTATCAATTATTTGTCTACCAGGAATGAAAACGGATTGATTGTCACTAATGCAATGGTGTAAGATAGGTTTCAACCTATTCACAAGAATTTTTGAAATGATTTTGTAGTTGACACTACACAGACTGATAGGCCGAAGGTGAGCAATGGTTGTTGGATTTTTTATTTTTGGAATAAGAGTAATCAAGATATGGTTAACATTTTTTAGCATTTTACAAGAACGAAATAAATCTTTCACAACAATGCAAATTTTACCAGAGATAATAGGCCAAAAGTGCTGGAAGAAGAGAGAGATTCATAGCGTCCAACCCAGGGACTTTGTTGTCAGTTGTCATACGCACATTGTTGAATTCTTTGAACTGATAAAAGTTGGATATACTTGTCAATGTCAAACTCGTGTTTTAATATACTACGACTATCTAGATTTTTGTTTATTTTAGTTAGAGATATTCTTGAATAATGAATCAACCTACTCGATGTTTGGTTTGAAATCGATTACTAAAAGTATTAAACTATTCAAGCTCAACTCAAATTTATATTACTAGACATCATTTATTCTAAGTAAAAAAAAACTAAAATAAATAATATACGACAAAAACTCATATAGGACCGTCTCACGGGTCGCATTTTGTAAGGCGGATCCATGATCATTCATGACCCATGCCCGCCCAAAAGACCAGTGGCATTTTCGTAAATATTAAGCTAACATGCGAAAGTGATGATAATTAAGAAGTATTAGTTTTTTCTCTGAAAGTATTGCATTTTGAACTGAAAAGTATTACAGTTTTTGGTGAAATTATTACACATTTAAATGAAAAGTATTATATTTTGAATTGAAAAGTATTAGTAATTCATCTGAAAAATATTAGTTTTTCCCCAAAAAAGTATTTAGTAGTCCCCTAAAAACTATTAGTAGTTCCCCTTAAAGATATTAATGTTTCTTCTTAAAAATATGAGGAAATTGTGGGAAATAACCATATTGGATAGGTCAAACTCTTTTTTGACCTAAAAGATAAGAAACTGTCTTTTCTACCCATTTTTGGTGGTCTTTTACCCAAATACCCTTAATTCCCCTAAAAGTAGGTGGGTTCCTTTATTTTCCTCTCTCTTTCTTCTCATTTCTTTGCAGACAAAAATTTTCTCTGTTCTAAAAATCTCCGCCTAGCCCCGATTAGTCCCCGCTTAGGCGCTAGGCCCCCCTTGTCCGCCTATACTATTCTTCCGATTAGGCCCCGCCCAGGTCCCGCCTAACCACGCCTGACTCCTGAGACGCTAGGCCCCAGTCTGCCGCCCGACTAGCGCCTAGCACTTTTTAGAACACTGAAAATTTCAGATCTTAAGCTCTCTCTCTTTCTTCTTTCTCCCACTTTCTTCTCTTTATTTTTGTCAAACTCTCATTGGCAGTAGAATTTTTTATTTTTGTTTTGAGACTTAGAATTTTTTTTTTGCAAAATTGGTCCAACATGTATTAAATGTTCTTAGATTGAGAACATTCTTTTAACACGTTATATAATATAATGTGTTGTATTAAAACACGTTATATATTATAACGTATTAACACATTATAATATATAACGTGTTCTATTATAACACCTTATAGTCTTATACTATAACACGTTATACATTTATAAACGTGTTATATTATAATACGTTATATATTATAACATGTTAATGGTTCTTCGTCGGCGGCGGCAGAGGCAGGGGCATCATCATCGCGACAGGGAAAAAAGGCGGGGTCATCGCGGTGGGGCGAAACTCCGGCGGCAGTGGCGGCGGCGGCAGGGAGATTACGTGGCTCTTCTATCACGGTATGAAAATTTCTTCTCAAGTTTTGAGTTCTCTTCTCACGTTTTGGGTTATGTTGTGACTTTTTGATTTTGAAAAACTGAAAAGTTTTGGGAAAGTAAAATGTGAAAGTAAAAGAGAAAGAGAATGTGAAAGTAAAAGAGTTAAATTAGGGGCGTTTCAGTTAATTTGGGTATAAAATTAGTGTTTTTAAAAAAATAGATAGAAAAGAGTTTTCTCTATCCAAAGTGGCTAGTTAAAAAATTTTCACTAAAAATATTAGTAGTCCCACTGTAAAGGAGAACAACATAAATCAAGATTTAGAAGCTTCAAGTTGAAAACAAATTCTAATCCCTCAAAATCTGTAGTTTTTAGTGATATTTGGTGCTTGATAACATGATGTTTTTTGGAGACATCGATTTTTAGTGATCTTGATTTCTTTTCTTGACTCCCATTAAGGAATCGATATTGTGCAATCTGCTGAGCCTGAGCCGTTCGTGGTGGATGATTACATTGATGAGGATATTGATGTCCGACGGACTCGAGTGGTTGTGGAGGGATAAGATGAATTACCAGAGAGAGAGGGAGGGGCGGTGATTATAAAAAAAGAAATAAGGGTCCCACTGCCTTCGCCCTAGAGCTTTGTGGAGGAGGTGAATTGCGGGATGTGTATCAAGAAGTTAGGGTCCTGAGCTGCCATAGACTGAGTCACCACACATGAAATCATCTTCCACCCTATTACCAGGGCACGCTGTGCGTGCCAGCAAGCAGACAACACGTCACTCATGTTTTACCAATTGAGCTATGCCCCGGGGGTAAGGGCGGTGATTATAGATCTGCGTAGAGAAAGAGAGAGATGACAGGTATGCGGAGAGAGAGAGGAGGAAAGAAGATAGGCGCAGGCACAACATCCGGTTGACTTTTGAAATTTAGTTTAGATTTGGGTATTAAGGCTCCATCTCGCGGTATGAGACCTGGCAGTGGCGGAGGTGGGGGGGCCACCCTGGGCCCTGGCCCACCCCATTTAAAAATTACTAACAGCATACTATATTAAAAAAAATTGTAATTGTCCTTGTAAAAATTACAAACCGGCCCAGGGTAATAAAAAAGAGGCCCACCCCAAGGAAATTATGGAAAATAAAACATGCACACACTCTGCGTTATACTTTATAGGTAGCCTATTACCTTTACTTTTGGAATGACTAATTAAAAAACAAAAGTAAAGTAAAGTGATTAATTAAAAAAACAAAAGTAAAGTAAAGTGATTAATTAAAAAAACAAAAGTAAAAACAATAAGGGAAAGACAAAATGCACAAGTTGAAACCCTTATTCGTAAGATCAGAACTAAACCGAGAAACGAGGAGAGGAGAGGCGGAGGCGCAGTGCAATTGCCGAGTGTCGGACAATCGCACGAGGCCGCGAGAAGCCGAGAATCCTTATTCGACTGGACCGACTGGTATTTTTCTTTAGTTTTTATTTTCGTTTTTTATTTTTATTTTTTATTTCATTAGATTTATATATTTGTTTGTCGGTTTGTGTGTTTATAATGGTGTGTTCAATCTTTAAAATTTTGGAAGATATGAGTTTTTTTTTTTTTTTTTTGAAGTTCACAATTCACAAAACAACTCAACAGTTTTCCTTTTTTCCTAAAAATAAATGAATTTCATTTGGATATCAAAATAAAAAAAAATAAAGAAACAGAAAATAGGTGATGCGAATTATTGACAAAATGAAGGCAAATTCTAGATCGGTGCCCAATGGTTATATAATTTGCTAGATCATTAGTGTTAAAAGATCTAGCAATAGATATGTGTATATATTAAACTTTAATTTTTTCAGATTCTAAAAAAACACTTAAACTTTCTCAGCTTCAATTTATGAATTAATTCAAATAAAAAACAGGAACAAATAAATGAAATAACACTTACAAACCCAAAACATAATAAAAATACACCATATATACTATAATATGCAAATGAATGTCCAATAAGTACAAAACAGAAAACTCCAACACAAATCCCCTAAAAATATTAAGTAGACAATGAATTAAAAAAATTGGACAGTTTAGAATTGAACATATGATTTTAGGTATGAATTGAAAATTGTGATATTAGTCTTTTGACAATTAGATATTGAAAATAAATGCTTAATATTTGATATTTTCTTGAAATAAATTTTCTAATGAATTTTATTAAATACATTACTTTCACAGAAAAAACTATGGCTACACAACAACCTCCTTGCAAGAAAGGCAAAAAACTACATTGCACTCTTTCTTTCGTAGATAAAAATACACAAAATGAGGCATCGAATAACCACCAAGATATTCTCCCAATCGAAAATCAACAATCTTTTCCTTGATTGAAAATCAACAATCTACTCCAAATTTATCTTCTGAAATTGAGCGGGATCCAGGAAAAAGGAGAAGAATATATGATTGGCCTCTTAACAAAAGAGATGAAATTAGACGATCATATTTGATGGTTGGGCCTTTTCAACCGAAGCTTCATTCGTATAAAGGCCGTGATTATAAAGATAAAACTTCGTCAAATTTCGGCTAGTTGGTTTGATGAATTTAATTGGTTGGAATATTCTTGTTATACACATACGACCTATTGCTTTCCGTGCTTTCTTTTTGGAGAGAATATGCATACATCTTCCCCTTCGGCTTTAGTGAGTGGTGGGTTTGATAATTGGAAGAGAGTTCACCAAGGCAAAGATTGTGTATTTCTTGGCCATATTGTTTCGTCAGCTTCATCTCCTCACAATAAGTGTGTAACATGCGCAGACTCTTTGATGATGCCATCTCAACATATTGATAAAGTGATTGAGAAAGCTAACAAAGAAGAAATTACAAGAAATAGATTGCGCTTAAGAACAACAATCATGATTCGAAATGGCTATCATTACAAGGTTGTGTTTTTAGAG
Source organism: Rehmannia glutinosa (assembly GCA_016081115.2). Taxonomy (NCBI): domain Eukaryota; kingdom Viridiplantae; phylum Streptophyta; class Magnoliopsida; order Lamiales; family Orobanchaceae; genus Rehmannia; species Rehmannia glutinosa. Next base: position 127,236 of record JABTTQ020001847.1, on the reverse strand, counting down.
GTCATGATGAGTCTGAAAAATCTTTTAATCGTGGAAATGTGATTGAAATGATTAATTATACTGCAAAGTGGAGCACTGCTGTCAAAGATGTTGTAATGGATAATGCCCCAAAAAATGCCAAATACACTTCTCCAGACATCCAAAAAGAAATTTTGGCAATAATAGCTAACAAAGTTCGTCGTATGATACGCGAGGAAATCGGAGATGCTTGTTTTTCTCTTCTTGTTGATGAAGCAAAAGATGAATCAGATCGCGAACAAATGGTCATCATCTTGAGGTTTGTGAACATTGCGGGTATCTTGACAGAGCGTTTCTTTGCTATTAGGGGTGTTTCTGATACTTCTTTAATAACACTTAAGCACGAGATATCAAATGTTCTTTCTCAGTACAATCTTCAAGTTCATAAATTACGAAGCCAGGGATATGATGGTGCTAGTAACATGCGTGAGCAATGGAATGGATTGCAGGCATTGTTTCTTAATGATTGTCCATACGCATATTATGTTCATTGTTTTGCTCACAGGTTGCAGTTGACATTAGTTGCTTCAGCAAAGCAATGTGATCCAATTTGGAGGTTTTTCTCTATATTGGATAATGTCATTAACATTGTCAAATCTTCCGCTAAGCGCAACACTGAGTTGCAGGTTGCTCATAGAGTAGAAATTGAGAATATGTTGGCAAGTGGAGAGCGTGAATCTGGTAGGGGAGCTAATCAAATGTCATCTTTACACCGTTCAGGTACTACTCGTTGGAGTTCTCATTATGACTCTGTTATGAGTATGATAGAAATGTACGCTTCAACTTGCAAGGTACTTGAGTGCATCACTACAAACGGTCCACATTCAAAGGCTCGAAATGAAGCTGAGGGTGCATTCATAAGTATTAAGAGTTTTAATTTTGTGTTTGGTTTGCACTTAATGAGAGCAGTTATGCAGATTACTGATTTTCTTTGTCAAGCATTTCAGAAGGAATCCGTTGACATATTATCTGCACTTGGATATGTGTCAACTACAAAAACCCTTCTTCAGAAGTTGAGGGATGATGGGTGGGGGAAATTGTTTCAAGAAGTAGAAGATTTGTGTTTGAAACATGAAATCGATATAGACATGAACAACAACATGGGTCGTGGCGAAGCCAAATGAGTGTTGAGCACTATTACCACTTTGAATTTTTCAACCAATCCATAGATTTTCAATTGGCGTAGTTGAACTCGAAATTTAATGAGACATCGATCGACTACTACTTGAGTTGAGTGTCGCATTGGATCCAAAAATTCCTTTGAATCGTTCAATGCGGATAATATTTATAAGTTGGCCGTGGAATTTTATCCTGACGATTTTGAGCGGCGTGAATTGAATGTTTTGATGAGTGAATTGCAATTTTATCATGCTCATGTAGTTCATAATCCTCGCCAAGTGTATACTCTTGCAAATTTGTGTAAAAAGTTAGTGGACACAAGAAAAGCGGAGGACTACAAAATGATAACAAGATTGATTCGCCTTGTGTTGACATTACCCGTTTCTCTGACCCACGATCGAGAGCCTTCTCGGCAATGAAACATGTTAAGATCGCGATTCACAACAAAATGGATGATGAATTTCTTGTTGATAGTTTGACAATTTTTATTGAAAGGAACTTGTTAAAGCACAATAGATATAGACTAATTGTTATTGATGAATTTGCTAAAGTAAAAAATCGCGGGTCCAACTAACCTTTTAGCCTAATGTACTAGACTTTGAGTAGTTGTAAACTTTATAATGCACTTGAGTTACTTTTCTTACTATTTTGAAAAACTGGAGCTTATATGATTTTTTTGAGTTTTCATTCCGGCCCACCCCACATTTGCGTCCTGGCTACGCCATTGAGACCTGCGCATAATATATTACTCATATTAGCAGAAGTCATTAATGCCCTAATTTAAAATAACGTCGAAACAGAATTCAACGATTACAAGTTAGATTACCTCATGTGTCATCTTTGACTATCGTGTCCCATGAATTTACGCAATATACACCTGAAAGCATTTGTTTTGAAGTTAGTAAGTTAAACGTATTTTTTTTCTGGTAGCAAAGTTCTAATATTATAACTTTCTGATACCAAAGAGGTTGGTTTCGTCCAAATTGTGCATTTGATGGCCTAACATTTGAGTTTTGTTTAGATCGTTATATTTTGAGCATTTTGAATCCAAATTTTGACTTAGAATTATTTTCTTAATTACAATATATTAATTTTAATGAAAACTAATTGATAACTTAAGTAAATAATGTTCATACATGTGTGAATTCTAATACGAATGATTATATTATACTTCTGAATTTTAACATGAATTTCATTCCAACAATCGAATTGTAACGTTTCTTGATATATCAATTGGGCCGAAATCCCTTTTTCTGGTATAAGTATTCACACTTTTGTGGTGTTTTGTTTTTTTTGTTTTGGCTCTCTTTTACGCGTTTTGGTTAAGGCCAATGCTCTAATCTAATGCATAAAAAGAAAAAAAAAACAAAAAGAGAAAATTACAAATACTACATTAACCATGAATGGTGTTTTCATACCCTAATCGAGATACCAGATCTCGTATTCCACATATTTCACCCCAGTTTGACTATTGGATGATTGACACGTGTGCAATTGTGACATCATCTTGTAAATGTGTCATTCATTCAATACAGTGGAATATGAAGTGGAACAAGAAATCTCAACCTCCTAACTCATGATTGGTTTAACTGCCAATCTAATTGATCTAATAAAAATTAATTATATTTTTTTATATATCATATATAAATGTCAATAAAACCGATTAATTTATATGGGCTAAAATTTAGAGGGGAAAAAGGGAAAGATAAACAACCAACCAAAAAACACATCTAATAAAATACGAAATCTAAATAGCCAACATATGTATAACCAAATATAATTTAGCTTTATTTATATTATTTCTTTTCTCTAAAATCTTTGCCGCCTTTGCTCCTCCATATTCTTCCTTTTTTCATCCCCCATGGGAGGATGGCGGAAGTACTTTTTAATGCTTTCAGTCTCATTCACCAAATAAGTTTGTCCCATACGTGAGATTTTATTCAAAAAATTCAGATGACTCATTATCTGATGATTAAGTGACAGAAGCGATATCATTTTCTTTTGGTACGTATTTTATTCAACGCCTTCGCTGCGTCATCCTAATTCTATGGATCATATATATTTGTTTAGGTTTAAAATTCTTATTTTAGATATGTATAAGTTTATGATCCTGTAGTTATAACTGTTTTTTATTTAATGGTGTAATCAGTTGTAAGTTTTTTGTAGTTGGATGAAATTCATTTTGATTAAAAAAAATATAGCCTTTCTTTTAAATATGTATATGTGTGTGTGTGTGAGTGAGAGAGAGAGAGAGAGAGAGAGAGAGAGAGAGAGAGAGAGAGAGAGAGAGAGAATTGATTGGCTAACTTCTATCTAATTTTGATCGATTTTATCCAAATTTGACCAATATCCCATTTTTGACAAATAAATTATCTTTTATGTCTAAACAAACTGAATTAACCATCGATTTCTATTAAATTGGAAATAAATGCAATCACCAATCAATTAACAGTCTCACAATTAATAATAGTAGGAGTCCATTAATGTCCCATGTCACCATCCATATAATACCCATATGTCCTAGTCCAAAATATACCCCCAAAAGAAATTCATTATGGAACAACAACAATTAAAGCCATTGACTAAGTTGCCTCCTTGTGACCTCTTCTCCCAACCAACCTATATCATATTCTCATCCTTATCTTCTCTCAACCCTCTCACCCCATGCATACATGTTTGCATACATATGGTGCTATATTTGGTAGAGGCGTCAATTTGTGACACGACACGATAACCTGACACGAACCTAAAACGAATTTAAGCGGTGCAGTGTCAACCCAACCCTTAATCGGTCGGGTCGACCCGCGGGTTGACACGATTGGCCTATGTAACCCGTTTAATTTTATTGTGATATATTATTTTAATATTTTGTGATGTTTTAGTTGGTTATATGATGATGGAAAAATTATTATATGCATTTTTTTAATAAATTTTAATATTTAATGTTTTTTTTATTAGTAATTTTAATTTTTTCTGATTTTTTTAATATTTTTTTCGTGTCAAGTTTAAATTATACAGGTTTTTCGTGTCGTGTCGGGTTACCCGTGTTATAAACGGGTCGTGTTCGGGTCGTGTATCTTGACACGAATAATTAAACGGGTCAGGTTCGGGTTCGTGTTAGACCTGTAATACCTGTGTAAAAACACGACCCGCGAACACGAAACACGACACGATTGACACCCCTAATATTTGGGCATAAAAAACCAAGTCAGAGAACTTGATATTTGATTTGAAATTGATCTTTAAAAGTTCGTCTAAGTTCTATTTATTAACATAATAAATCAAACTTGAATACAATTTTTCGTTCAATGAGATACAAAGCTCGGTTACACTTATATTTGAAGACTTTCCTCTCTCTCTAACTTAACTTTCCTCTCTCTTCTCTCTAACCCAAAAAACCTAAACCTAATATCCCCTCCCTCTCATTCACCCCTCCACAGCCGCCATCCGCATCCCTCCTTCCTCTCCCTTCCTCCTTCCCCCTCCCCCCCATGCTTTCTGCTGGAGGGCAGACGATGGCGGTTCCTTGTGATATTCAGATGTGACCGATATTTTCGTTCCAGGGTGAAAGCGGATCGGAGCTCCACGGAGGTGTCTCGGAGCTGAGTAGATGATGGGCTGCAACAGTAGAGTTGGGTGAGGAAGAGACAATTTTTTGTTTTTTTTTTCTCTCGTTTTTTGGCTATAGCTGTTGTTTTCTTATTATGTTTGTATTTTCTTTTCCCGGTTGATTTGCGAAACTCGTGGGTGGATCAATTTTTTCTGTTTTGCAGTATGTAGTGGTTGCTCATGCCCGGTTTCAGTTTTTTTTTGGTGTGTTACAGTCTCCTTTAAGGAGTGTTGAAGTCTCCCGACATGGAGTGATTTAGTTTGGGGTGGGTAGTTTTTTAGTCCATGTTGTGAATCTGAATTGGTCTTATCAATTCCCTACTTGGCTTTTAGTTAGTCTTGTCGGCTCTTAGCTCGTTGGCTACGATTGTAGTTGTAATTTTAGTTATTGAGTTGTTATAATAAAATACTATCGTTCGACAAAAAATAAAAAAAAAGATACAAGGCTCGGTTCGAGTTTGATTCGCTCAGAAAATTAATAAAATATGTAAACATGTCAAAGTTAAGCGAACTCAATTTGTATTCGGTGTTACTAAACTCATTCAAATTTGACTCAATTAATAATCTAATCAAATTCAAAATTCGCTACCTCGTAAACCGGATGGAATCTTCTATTTCAGGATGATGTTTCATCTCCTATTCCACCGCACGGACGATTGCCACGTGTACAGAAGTAACTATATTAAAATCCCACAATTTAGCCTTGATTTATGCTCCAAAATTAATATGGTAACTTCTATACATGTGACAATCATCCGTGGAGTAGAAGATGAAACACCATCCTGAAATAGAAGGTCACGTCGGCTTTTAAACTTTGATACAAAAATTCAAATAAATTTAAACAATATTATGTTCATGTCTACTATCTTATTGATACACAACATAAATACACACCACATCACAGAAAAAAAGGTCCACAAACACATTTCTAAATTATACTAATATATTCAGAGCCATCATCAGAGAAATCTCTCCTCACCCATCAAATTGAACTAAAACAAAAGGGGGAAAAAAAGCTTCAGAAAACAGAGATAAAGTTTGAGATTCATCTATGGCAGGTTTACAGAGATCTGCAGTATCTTTCAGGAGACAAGGCTCCTCGGGCTTAGTATGGGACGACAAGTTCCTCGGAGAATTGAATCAGCTCGCCAACCAACAACAGAAAGAGGATGGCGGCTCTAAACCTCAGCGAGAGAGTAAAGACGATTCAGCAGCAGCGGCCGTTACGAAATCGTCTCCGCCCGCCGGATTGACGATCGAGAGGAGCCGATCCAACGGCGGAAGGGGATTCCGTACGGGGAGAGTGTCGCCGGCGATTGAGCCGCCGTCTCCTAAGGTTTCGGCCTGCGGATTTTGCAGCGCTTTTGGGAAAAGTAAGAAGACGCGCCGCCGATTGCCGAAGTCTGGTAAGCGCGTGATGTGAGGAGTTTGTTGGGCGGTGGGAGGAGGGATCCTGTGCGGGTAGGTGTATTGTAGGGGTCTTGCATCTCATCTCGATTGAAATTGAGATGGATGAATTTTGAAACTTATGGATGAATGGATTAAATGATCATGTCCTTGATTTCGTTTTTTTTTTTTTTCTTAATTTTCTTTTTTGGTTTGATCTTTATTTAGGCTTTAGGGATTAAGGGATAGTTTTTTTTTTTTTTAATATTTCTTGAGTTGGTGTAATATATGTGTGTCTATCTTTGTTATCTGTGGAGATTGTGATGGTTAAAATAGTGTTTGTTTGTGAAAATAATTTGTAAAATTTTCTTTAGTGAAAATATTTTGCCCAACATATTTCTCAAAATAATTATTCATTCACTTTGATGATCAATCATATTCAATTATAAATTTGTTCGATCATAATTTCAGTAGAAGATAACAATAAAATTTATATGAAGTAAGTTATAAATAAATTGGCTCACCCTCCAAAAAATATAATCAACTCTAAAGTAAGTGTGAAATGTGAATACACTCATATTACATTGGTAATGATCTTGCCTAAAAACATTATTTGCTATTTAGTGTTCCATTTCTATTTGATTGGTTTAGTAATTTATTGTTAAGGGGGAAAATGAAAAGAATTGATAATCTTAGATTTCATATTTTATTCCCAAAACAAAAGCAGCTTTGAGAAAATTATATACAACATGAAGGATGTTTAAAGAATAAACATATATGCATAATATTAATCAGTTATCTTTTACTTTGTGTGTCCATTAAGGTTTTGATTACGCGGTTAATATTATGAAGTCTTGAATTTACTTGTTATCATAAGTGTCCGTCTTTTTTTTTCATATTATTTGAGTATTGTTATCGTAATATTAATTAATAATTAATAATTTTATAAAAACTTATTGCTTGATACGAAGATATACTTGGAACAAATAGATTACAAGTTGGGAGAGCAAATCATTGATTCCTTCATTTATTATCATTAATTCCTGGATGTTCGAAAGAAAAAAAAATCATTAATTCCTGGATGGATTATCCTTTTGCTAAAGTAAAAAAGTTATTGTAAATGGTATATAATAAGGAATATAGTTCTTAGCCCAAAAATTAAAGTAAATGGGTTTGATGATAAATTTCAAGTTTGGTGCATAAAACGTGCAAAAAATTCATTAAAATAGAATTGTATTTGAAGATAGCCTTAAAAAGCACTTTTAGATTTTTCTTTGAAAATTGTAAGTTTGTAATTTTGTTGAGATGGTCTCTTATATGAGACCAACTTGAAGTTTTGGTTGCAACCAAATTATATTTATGAGTACAAGATCTAGTGAGACTGGTGGAATTTGATTTCAATTAATAACATTGGTTATAAATGCGCAACAAAATCAATTTCAGTTGCAACTAAATAAACAGGCTTTGATATCGTTAAAAAAAGGACAAAAAATCTAAACAGTTAGCAATCTGCAAAGAATAATCTGGTGAAATGCTGAAAAAAGGTAGTTACAAGCATGCTAATCTCAATAGTTTTAGTTTTGTCTCTTATGTTACAAAAAGAAAAAAAAAATATAAATAAATCAAATAATAATTCCTTAATAATTTCATGTATGGGGGTCTTCAAATGTGTCTGCCCACATGATGGCCGTCATGTTTGACCTCAACCAACCCATTTCCTTGCTTTGCTCCAAAAATGAAAAACAAGAATTATTCAATTTGATTTCATAGTTTAAACATTTGAAGTATAATATGAATATACGCATTACTGACTCAAACAACTTTAGGACTTAGCAATTATGGACTTATGGTTACGTTAAGTAAAAGAACATACATATTGACAAATATATTATAACGTTCCTATCGCCCAATTATACCACACCGATTTACTTCGGCAAAATTGAACATTGGACTAAAATACTTCCAATACTTTCCCAAAAGTATTACTTAGAATTCAATTTGTTGAATTTGTGCCCGACCATAACTTATCCATACCAATGATTAAATTCTTCTGTGTAAATATAGTCCGAAAAGAATATTCCTCACAATCTCAGATTTGTCTCCATAATGTGCAAAGAATACGAAAATTATACAAATCCAACATTCTTGAAATTGCAATTTTTCCTACACTGCATAGATATTGAGAATAGTACGAGTGTTAAAAGCTGAGTGTGTGGACCGTGTATAAATGTCTAATTTCTGATATAAAAATATTATTTATTTTTAACGCATTCAAAAAAACATTATTGTAATGAAGGTTCTAGAATTAATAGTTCAAGGACTGCCCTCATTCATTAATCATGAGGGTTAGTTGTGGAAACTCAAACTTTATGATTTGCTATTGGGGGCTCCAAGTCCACATCTTTTTCGTTGTGGTCCATCATTCATTCTATCTTCCGACTTTGATCCTAAATTTGCTCCTTTCTCAAGTCAATTCAAATGGCTTGCACATGCCACAACAAAACCCCTTCTTGTAAAAAATACTAAGCAGTAAGCTACGTGGGGAGTTGAATGTCTCCTAGTGACTAATCAACTTTTGTTTTTTAAGTGAATGCAACATTGAATATTTTAGTTGATTTTTCTAAAACTAGTTCCAATAATAATAAATATTGTTTGGATACAAAGGGTTTCAAATCCATAAACTCAAGCATACCAAATTCGGAGTAGCCACCCAACCCAAGTGAGGTTTCATATTAAAACCAATTAGTGATAGGAGTAGTAGTTCAGTAGGCTTATAAGTTAGGCTTTATTCCTCTAATTAATCAGTATGAAACAACTCACAAGTAACATATTTCATCAAAAACACGTCGAAAAATCAATGTTATAAATTAATCGAAAGATTTTAAGCGTTCGACTTTGTCATGTATTAAGTAGAGATCCAAATGTCGAGAGAATTAATCTATAGTTTCATCATCCTCTACCCTCCGTTCTCCCACTATATTGGCTCGACTTAAATGTTAGCTAAGCTTATTCGAAGTATGTTATAAGCTCCTACAACTAATAAGATGTTTTAAAACTTATAAATGTTATTTTGAAATAAAATGTTGAAGTGTTTGGATAAAATAAGATGAAAGGGCTTAAGATATTAATAATAACATTTGCAATTAGAATAGTCAAAGTTGAAAGAAGTTGTTAGGGAGTGATTGCTTGACTTTTCATTCCGCTCATTTTTACTTTTAGAAAGAATAGTGTGAAAAAATTATTTTAAAAATTGAGAATGAATTTTGAGTGTGATTGGATATAAGATGAAAATGTGATGATGATAATTGATGTGATAGTTTTTTTAGTATAATAGTGATTAGATTTGATTGGTGATTTGAAAAATAAGAGAGAGTCAATAGTATATTTGTGATATGATTGTATAATAATGATAGTTGATGTGATATTTTTTTGTTTAAATTATAATTGAATGTGACTGATGATCTGAAAAATAAGAAAAGTGAATAGTATATTTTTAGAAAATTTTCACAAGCAATCACATGTCCATACAAAATTTTATCCAAAAAATGGAAGGGGTGAAAAGTATTCCACAAGCAAGCACTCCCTTAATGTTTTATTTTCAAAATAAGGTGGATCTCCCACTTTTCTTAAAAAATAATTTACAAGCCCCTAACATCTAGTTTTCAGAGCTTATAAGATGTTTTTATTTTTTTAAAAAACAATTCAAATACTCTTAGAAATCTAATAAGCTCTCCAAAACATCTTCTCCAAAACATCTTATAAGTTCAGTGAAACACCCTCTTAATTCACTATTGAAAACCCTATTTGGTTGAGTTGAACTTTTTACTCTTTTGCATAACACACAATATTTCTATAGTCCAATAACTCTATGCTGAAGGGTAACACCAGGTTATTGTAAACTGAAAGCTCAAATGATAAACAAATACCCCATTACATAAAAATTGGGACACTTGTCTATCATCATGGACACACCAGATGCATTGTTTATCAAAGTGTAGCATTTCAAAAAAACATCAGTTCAGAAATTTTCTTGAATAATTAGACAAGACGCGTGAAATTATAAAACAACACTAAAAAATAGTATGAAAAGATTTTCAATAAGACCTCAAATATGGTGCCAATTGCCATGCTATGCGTTTACCACCAATGGAAAGAGAATCAGTGCATTTCCACCTAGTAGTACTCTCATTAGATTATCACATCATTATAAACAATAACAAGGGACAATCATAAGTTTCTTGACATTTAGCTAAATGATAATTCTATCACGAGATATCCAGCTGTACATCAATTCCCACAATATCAGCTCACACAATGTGCAAGTTTTATCCCATTAACATGATAAGGACAGCTACGAGCCAACTTTTTTTATCATTGATAATTTTAGATTGCTTTTTAAATGATCATGCTTTTTACACACATGCAAAAAGGCTAATGGAGACTGCTCTACCCATATGCTTCATCTGGACCCTAAATATGCAAACGACTAATATGAAGAGATACAGTAAAAGGGATTGTAAGGAAAGATGTTTTTTTAAAAAACAAGGGAAAGATGTTTTAATTATGTATACAGCAAATTCTAACTCATTATGTACTCGTTGTATGCTAAGAGTTGAACTTCGAAGTTTTAAGGAATAATTACAAAAACTACCCCCGAGGTTTAGCCTAATTACAAAAGGCTCAAGTTATCTTTCGAAATTACGAATATACCCTTACGGTGTTACAAACACCATCTTGAAGTTTGTATTTACCTGACAAATACCCCCTCTTGAGGGTGCAATTTGTAAAATGGAAATAAATGTCAAGGAGGTATTTGTAATTTTAAAAGATAACTGTGTTTCTCGTAGCCAGGCTAAACCTCAGGGGAAGTTTTTGTAATTATCCCAAGTTTTAATCAATAAGAATTCTGTAGAATTCCCCAAAACCATGACATTTCAGATATTCAAACTAGTATAGTGAATGCAAAGCAGTATAGTATTCAACTGAATCTAACCGGAAATAAAAAGGCATGTCAGATAAATCTATCAGTGAGGTCCAAAAGATAAGCACTGCAATTTTATAGTATATAGATATAATAGGAGTTACTGCTACATATCCTTGAAAAATTACTTCTGATGTAAAATGTAAAACTCAATCATCGTTGTATAGAAGCAAAAAGTTCAGAGAAAATCCTTGTTAACATAGCACACCTGGGATCACAGCAAGCTCCAGACATCACTGATCGAAGAAAGTCTTCACAAATATTTTCTAGCAAGAGCTCGAACTTTTGTATCAAAATGTGATGATGTGATGCGACTTCCAGGAAGGTAAAGAGGATTAAGAAGAGTCTGAAAATGATAAGACATTTGTTATTGAAACAAACAGATGAAACTACAAAAATATTTGTACCTTTACTAAATACTACTCATTTTCCTTCTTCATGAAGAGCAGGGGAGATCGGAAACGCTCTACAGCTGGATATGTACGAATCACATAAGAAAACTAAATATAATACTAATGTTGAAACTATTAGAAGAACATACAAATAAAAATATTGGGCACAATCTTCAGATATTTCTCATCCACTTAGAGGGTGTTTAGTTGGATTTATAAGCTCTTCAAAACATCTTATAAGCTTCCTATAAGTGTTTGGTAACTTTTTTAAAAAAAGATCTTAGGAGCTTATAAACTGTTTTTTAAAAAGGTGAGGGATCAAAATAGATCTTATTTTACAACCTCCTTTGAGTTTGACCATTTTAATTACAAAATTGCCATTACTAACAGTTTACAAGCTCCACCAACTTATTTTATCCAAAGAATTGAACAACTTATTTTCTAAATAAGATCTAACATCTTATAAGCTCTTAAAACATCTTATAGCTTATAAGATCTATTAAATAAGCTTAGCCAAACACCCTCTTTAAAGCAGAAAAAAGCTTGCTCATAGTTTGTTGTGTTCGAATTCAGAGTGGATTGATTCTACATGATTGCAAGTTAATAAAATCTTGCTTAGAGATACATACATTGAGAAAAAAGAATATTGACAGGAATGCATGCTTGTAAAGAAAGAAAGGCCACCGAAGGTACAGATGCGTTGGTGCTTGTGCTTGGTTTCTCATGCATGCATGGACACTTCATTCATTACTACAAACTCTTAAGGTTTGTCCAAAAACTCACATAGGAAAGTAAAGTAACAAAGGATTAATATGGAAATGTACTCAGAAGTTTAACGAAGGCATCCAAAAATGTCAATGTTAGAACACATGCGTGATTTCAACAGCTGGCAGAGGTGGTTGCACAATAATAGCATCAACAACAACAACAACAACAACAACAAAACTAAGCATTAATCCCACTACGTGGGGCGGCTATACGGATCATATCGCGCCATCGTTTACGGTCATAAGCCATATTTTCATTTATTTCTAGGTATAACATGTCTTGTTTAATAGCTTCTTTCCAAGTCTTTTTAGGAGTGCACTGGATGATCAAAGGGCTAATGTAAAGTTCATTGCTTAGGGGAAAATGCTCTAGCAACTAATCTGGTGTTCATTATTTAAGGAGCAACTACTCTGGTGTTCTGAGCAAGTGCAACTAAAAGCTTTCCAGTGGTAGTGTGGTACTCTAAATAAGGAAGTGGTCTTCTTTTTCTGAGTGGTTTCGGTTATGAAGGTTTTAACAACAAATTAAAGAAATACACCTAGGAATCTCATAACATAGATGGTTATGCTGCAAACACAAGGCAAAACTACTTGACATATCTGAATAGATCAGATTTTGCTATTTTTACATATAATCTCAGTGAACATACTAGATAAGCATGTATAGTACTTACCTTGATATATAGCTCATGCACCTCTTGGAAGAAGCTCTTGATTCCATCATCATTACGAGAATCATGAAGCAGCATCAATCGAGTATGTATAACTTTTATTGGTTAAGTAAACAAATAAGGACACATCAGAATTGGCTGCATAATTTTCAAGTTTAACAAACTGACATGCATGAAAGGAAATTATGAATTCACTTATAAATCTCCAAAGAGAAAAGCTGTGAAGTATCAATTACAACTGAATTAGAATAATAGAATTAGGAGCATCATAGTATGAAATATAATTGGTCCTAAATCCTATGGTTCTACTAAGTGAAATTAATTGGCATCAAAACAAGATCATATTGAAGAACAAAGCTGGTGAAACAACTAAATGAAGGCTATGGACATCCAATGATCCAAATAAATGAAAAAAAAAAAACTAGGTGAAAAATGTTTCTATGCAAAAATAGGAAAATAGAGAGAAAAAAGACTTTTCTTGCAAGAGGCCAAGAGCTTAAGCAAATCCTCATGATACCACCTCAAATTGACAGTACCAACTATACCTATTACTAGAATAACTCTTACTTTACAGTTTCAATAATTTCATGTAACTATTAGGAACATGTCGCTAAGGACACTGATTAGATAAGCAACTCTTGAAACAAGACCTTTTTTTTACTTTTCAAAACTCCAAACAGAAATGAAGCAACTATCATAGTATCATTGTATTACCTATGCTCAAAAACTAATTAAGGACCAAATACCCTTGAACCCGTAGACACTATAGTTCTAAGTAAAGGGACACAGGACACCGTAATCTAAAGTGGTAAAAGTTTTTCTAAATCCAATTACATTTTTCCCCTTTTTTGGTATAAGTTCTGCCACGATCTAGGAAAAAGGAAAAGAAAAAAAAACAAGTGGACCGCCAGGATAGGACCAGAGCACAATGTTGCCCAAATAAAATAATTCAACTTCCGCAATGCTGATTGAAGTTCAGGATCTCGTTAGACTTTGATCTGTTAAAATGCGCAATTCAGATCAATGACTTCAATTCATAACAGCAAGACCATCATACTTGTTAGAAAAATGATGTGTTATTAATGGTTAGAATCCTCAATCAAATCCATCAAGCAATTTCATCCCTTAAATAGAAGTGATGTTTTCAACCTCTGGTATCATGTAGAATTCTCCATCTCAACTACTAAGCTCCTATTGAAATCACAAAATTCAATGGCATAGTTGAAATCCAATTTTATACAACTAATAGGTTTCCTAATCAATGATTTGACACCCAAGTATTTGAAATCCATGTTCGCATTCAAACCTATAATTTTAATGCAAAGCAAAAGCAATGTGATTGAAAGACCACACGACATTAAATACTCACTGAATTCATTTACCACCATAACTATGAGGGAAAGGGGAAAAAATTCTGAAGGTGAATATTATTTTGCATTGAGAAAGAAATATAACTCCATTCAACATAAATGCAGCAACAAAAACACCTATTTCATCAATGATCCTCTATAACTCTTTCAGCAAATAACCAAACACTACTCAGTTTAAACATTTCAGATTCAAATAAATTACCCTGGTCATTACACATTGATGCACAATGCCAAATGTTCTGCTACTGTTTAATTTCCTCACAATTATTCACTCAAAAGAGACATGTAAAGCATCGAATTAGTAAAAACAAATGAAAGGATATGACCAGCAGTCACATACACCGATACCACCAAGTCATTGAATCTGTCGATAGCTTTTAGAAACCTGATTCATAAAACACAAAGAAAGAGACTATTCAATGCCAACAACTATAAACAACCATTAAATCAGATAATATTTTGTAACCAAGCATACACACACCATAGTACAAACATACATAACGTATACAGTAAGTGAGGTGGAGATCTCACATAGCACTTGTAGTCCACGCCATGTCCTGAACAATGTCTAAAGCGGCATGTAATATGAACTGGTGTTGATGAGCAGCATCTTCTTTCTATCGTTATTGATCACAAATTCATTAAAGAAAATCATCATCGGAACATATTTTTCAGTAAAAATCATGAAAATGGAAAAAATCAAGCAAATTTGAATGGGGAAGATGGAAGGAGACGTACTTTTGGGACAGTACCAACTTCGGCTTCGTAAATCGGGATGTCATTTTTGCTGACTATCATAAAACACGCAGTATTCGCCATCGATCTCTCACTCTTCTTCTTCTTCTTCTTCGGTATAATTACTCAGCTGATTTTCCTAGTTGGTTGTTAAATTAAAAAATGCCACTGAAGTAACTCAAAAAAAAAAAAAAAATGCCACTGAAGATTGAGGTTTTGGTAGGATTTAGATCGAGCCCTAATTTGAATACGGAAATAGAAAAAGCTTGAAAATTCAGAAAATCAGAGGGGTATCACTGGTGATATTTTTTCCAACTGAAAGGGTGATTAGGTCATTCGCTAAGACACAGTAGTAAAACAATAATTAAAAGTTTTCGGACTTGAGATCAAATGTAAATTATATATTAAGAACTGAAATATTATATTATTAAATGCATATTTTATGTAAAAATTAAAAAATGCTGATATGGTATAAGAATACATGGTTTAAAGTTAAGCCCTCCCAAAGTCCTAAATCCTAACCGTTAACGTTGAAACCACTGAATTTAGCCCAGTAGCCACTACAATATCGAAGCTCGAGTTCAAATATCTACAATGACGAGACCAAACTTAAAAGGAAAAAAACTCTCCTTAATGATGAGTTGGGCTTTATCTAAAATGCATATAAGTCGTTAGGATATTGAAATTATTTGAGTATATATATGACACATATAAGCGGGGTTTTGAGATTATTTTAAAAAAACATCGTCCAGGTTTATGTATTTTACCAGCAAACATTGAAGTTATGTGACGAAATGTGAATAGACAGTCCGATTATATTGACGAGAACTTTTAACACTTAAATTCAAAAACAATGGTAAGAACGGAATATATATTACATAACCTATCTTCCAATATATTTATGCATGTTGTTGAAGGTAGGGTTGGCGAAATTGGCCCGGACAGGCCAATCTGGTTAGCTCACATAGGGCTGAACTGAGCTTCATTTTAAGGTCATGGAAAAACTTGTGACTATTTGGATCTAGCCTGAAACCCAACAATTCCGACAAAAAATATATGTAAATAGTATTGTTGGGTTGGAATGAGGCATAAAATGAAGGACTGATGAAATTCTAGGTCGGCCCAATGGGTTGGGGTTGAACTGGTGTAACCCAACCCATTATCAACTCTAGCTATTCTAATTTGGTGAGGTGACCTCTTAAATTTAACCTTTAGACTAATATAATATGACTCATCAAATATATAAATTATATTCTAATTTGGTGAGGTGACCTCTTAAATTTAATATTTAGAATAATATAGCATGGCTCATCAAACATATAAATTTTGTGTTTGTCGGTGTGTTAAAAATTCGTTAAAATTGGGGAGACAAAACAAAACTGATAATTTTGCACCTTTTATATTCATTTGTATTGACATTGTGTAAATTATATAGAAACAAAAAACTAATTTTTTTAATATATATGATGAGAATCGAGTCACGAAGGATCTGGGCAACACCAAATGCAAGCTATCTCGAGTACTTGAAGACTATGTAATTGAGTTTTTGAGTTCTTGTATTTGTTTATCATAGATTAGGTGTTAATTTCCATTGTTTTGAGTCATTTGAGTGGCCAAGTTGATATTAAAAGTCAAGTATATTGAGTCTAGAGTCATGTTAGATAATCATGGGTCAAAAGGAAGCATTGACGATCGAAGGACAATAGGTTGTTTTCAAAAATGTCCAAGCGCGTCAACAGTTTTTAGCACTGGCAGGGTTTAGTATTCTAGCCATAACTTTCTCTACAAAATTGATATTGAGTTGATTCAAGATGTTATGGAAATCTAAGAGAAATGGCTACAACTTTCATGAAGACGCCAGAGGCTAATTATGTGAAGAACACGGCCTGGCCGTGCTTATTTATACGGTCGTGTTCAGAAGCACGGCCGTGCTTTTTGCCGCGTTTTTGAGTCTGTTCTGTTTTTATTTTCTTTTCTGATTTTTGAGTTGCTTTTTAGTTGGTTTAGGGTTTGTTTTGAGTCGACTATATAAGGCAAACACTTGTTTATTTTTCACAACAACTTTGATATTGAATATTGATTAGAGATTTTCTCTTCAACCCTTTGGGTTTTTCCAAGAGCTTCAAGATTGTTCATCTTATTGCGATTACCGACTTATCAAGCGAACTTACACATTCGTTTGTGGCGTCTACGCATACCGAGGTTCTTGCTTTTCTAAGCAACGGGTCGAGGTTTCCACCATCTTTAACCAAACTAGTAATGATTTTGGGTTAACAACATATTGTTGTTAAGTTGTATGCACAGTTGTTCTGCTTTGTTCACATCAGTTGGTAATCAGAGCCATCTAGCAAGGTTAAGTCTATCCTTCTTCTTTAATTTTGTTATTTTCCAGAATTTCTTATAAACCCTAGTTCTTCAAGGGTACAAAAAAATTGAAAATTGCACAAAAAAATCAGCGGGTAAAAAAATTGTAATCCGCGTGCATAAAAAAATTCAAAATTCAAAAAAAAATCAAAATTGCACAGAAAAATCAGCGGGTAAAAAAATCGTAATTCGCGTGCTCAAAAACAAAAACGAGGGAGTTGATTTTGTAATTGATTGGGAGCGTGAGATTGGTTTTTTTGGGATTGTTATTGGTATTGTTGCACTTGTTTACACATCATGTCCGAGGAAAACCGACAGCCATTAGATTTAGGTAATAAGTTAGATATGGAGGCACTTACAAGCCTCATAAAGAAAATCATGATTGAAACGTACGGGGATACCATAGAAGCACCGAGAAACGAGGAGCCTGCTAGTAGGGCACGGAGGCCTAGGAGGTTCGAATTGGAGAAATGGACGGATGAGATTGATGATTTTCATTCCGAAAGGGAGAAAAATTACAATCCGGGCAGAGTTCGGCGCGAAAATAGGGGTGATAGGGGACATGAGGATGGCAATTTGAGTAACATCAAAATGCAAATCCCCTCGTTCTAGGGAAAGAGTGATCCGGACGCCTATTTGGATTGGGAGAGAAAAATCGAGAATTTATTTGATTGCCAAAATTATTCCAAATTGAAAAAGGTAAAATTGGCATCAACCGAGTTCTCGGATTACGCAAGTGTTTGGTGGGATCAATTAATGGTCTCGAGGAGGAGGAGCGGCGAGTGGCCCGTTTCCACATGGGAGGAGATGAGGAGTTTGATGCGACGTCGTTTTGTACCAAATCATTACTATAGAGGCGTCTATCAAAAGTTGCAGAGGTTGACGCAAGGGTCTAAAAGCGTTGAGGATTACCATAAAGAGATGGAGATGTTGATGGCAAGGGCTAATATAGAAGAGAACCAGGAGGTGACGATGGCGAGATTTATCGCGGGATTGAATACTCCTATAGCAGATGTCGTCGACTTACATCATTGTGTCGATCTTGAGGAGATGGTTCACATGGTGGTCAAAATTGAGCAACAACTCAAGAAGAGGGATTTTACACGGCAAAATCCCAACACTAGCACCAGTACTTGCGGTTCGAATACTCCTACGATGGATGATGCACGTTTTTTGTAACAGCCCAAAGTTGTGGAGAACAAGATAGACTCGGACAAGGCAAATCCATCAGGTAAATCTGATCCTTCTACTTCACGCACTAGAGACATTGAGTGTTTTAAATATCATGGGAGGGGACATAGAGCTAGTCAATGTCCGAATAGAAGAGTGATGGTGATTCGGGCTAATGGTGATGTAGAGTCCAAAAGTGAGGATGAGTCTGACTATAGTGATATGCCGGAGTTGGAGGAGGTTCCGGAGGTAGTTAAGCCGGTGAAGGGCAATGTGTTATCACTAGTGTCACGCAGAGTCTTGAATATTGAGCTGAAGTTAATTGATCATGAGCATCGAGAAAATATTTTTCACACTAGATGTATAATTAAGGATAAGGTGTGTAGTATGATCATTGATGGAGGTAGTTGTACACACATGGCTAGTGCGAAATTGATGGAGAAAATGGAGATTCCTACATTTGAACATCCAGAGTCGTATCTCCTACAATGGTTCAATGATGGTGGCGAGGTACGAGTTAATAAAAGAGTGTTAGTGTCTTTCAAGATTGGGGGTTATAAGGATGATGTATTATGTGATGTAGTGCCAATGCAGGCTTGTCATATTTTGTTGGGTAGATTGATAGGCGAGTTGTGTATGATGGATACACTAATTGCTATACTATTGAGCATGAGCGGAGAAAGTACATACTTTCATCTCTTACACCTACAGAAATCTATAATGATCATGTGAGGGTGAGAGTTTGTGAGTAAAAAAAAAGAGTGTTCGGCAAGTGAGTAAAAGAAATAAACAAAAGCCGAGAAAAATGAGAGCTTGAGTGAAAATAAAAATAGTGAGCTTGAGAGTTTGGCCAAGGGTAGTTGCGAGATTCAAGAGATGACCAAGAAAAAGGAGAGTACAAATTTTGAGTGGGCAAAAAATATGGGGGGAAAGACCAATGAGGTAAAACAAGAGATAAAATTTGTGCTTATGACTAAAATGAGAGACATTAAGCATGAGTGGTTGAATGCTGACATATCTAATAATATTTTGTCTAGTTCTATTGTTTCTCATGTGCAGGGTTTTGGGCAACCGGATGAATGTGCGTGTCATTTTCACATTCGATCTGGGTGGATTGATATAATTGTTCAACCTTTGGAGTCCAATATTTGGATTCGAGGACGAATCCCTTTCAAGAGGAGGAAAATTATGAGAATCCAGTCACGAAGGATTCAGGCAACACCACATGCAAGCTATCTCGAGTTCTTGAAGACTATGTAATTGAGTTCTTGAGTTCTTGTATTTGTTTATCATAGATTAAGTGTTAATTTCCATTGTTTCGAGTCATTTGAGTGGCTAAGATGATGTTAAAAGTCAAGTATATTGAGTCTAGAGTCATGTTAGATAATCATGGGTCAAAAGGAAGCATTGGCGATCGAAGGACAAGAGGTTGTTTTCAAAAACGTCCAAGCGCGTCAACAGTTTTTAGCACTGACAGAGTTTAGTATTCTGGCCATAACTTTCTCTACAAAATTGATATTGAGCTGATTCAAGATGCTATTGAAAGCTAAGAGAAAGGTAGGGATGACAATGGGGCGAGTAGGGGCGGGTCAGGCAGGACCCAGACCCGCCCCGTGCCTAGAACGGGGCGGGTCGGGGCGACCCATTTTAAATTAAATTAGATTAAAAAAATAAAAAATATATATATATTTATAAAAATTATTTACAAAATTTATTATTATCAATTTATAAATATTAAAGATAATATAAGAATACATAAAAATTATATTATAATATATATTATATATGCAAAATATATATTAAAACTAAAAATTCTAGGCGGGGCGGGGCGGAAGTGAGACCCAGACTCGCCCCGACCGTCTCGGGTCATGGGATGGGGCGACCCAACGGGACGGGCCAGCGCGGGTACCCGCGGGTCGGGTCGAAATTGCCATCCCTAGAGAAAGGGCTACAACTTTCATGAAGACGCCAAAGGCTAATTACGTGAAGAACACGACCTAGTCGTGCTTATTTACACGGCCGTGTTCGGCGTGACGAACACGGCCTGGCCGTGTTCAGAAGCACGACCGTGCTTTTTGCCGCGTTTTTGAGTCTGTTCAATTTTTATTTCCTTTTCTGATTTATGAGTTGCTTCTTAATTGGTTTAGGGTTTGTTTTGAGTTGCCTATATAAGGCAAACACTTGTTTATTTTTCACAACAACTTTGATATTGAATATTGATTAGAGATTTTCTCTTCAACCCTTTGGGTTTTTCCAAGAGCTTCAAGATTGTTCATCTTATTGCGATTACCGACTTATCAAGCGAACTTACACATTCGTTTGTGGCGTCTACGCATACCGAGATTCTTGTTTTTCTAAGCAACGAGTCGAAGTTTCCACCATCTTTAACCGAACTAGTGAAGATCTTGGGTTAACAACATATTGTTGTTGGGTCGTATACACAGTTGTTGCTGCGGTTCACATCAATATAGAATCAAATGAATTTCATTCATTCATCAGATTACATCAATGTGTAAACAACAACTGCAAGCCGTATAATATCATAAATCTATATAGATCTAAAAAAAACTTTAACCCTAAATAGATTTAATTGATTCGTAGACTCAGATGAGGAACGTGAAGATAACAATTCTTTTAAAATATAAGAAGTATTATTTTTTCAACCAAACACTAATAATCAATTACAAAGTCTCTCCAACGTGGGTGCTGAAGTTTTAATCCAATTATGAAAAAGTCAGACAAGAATTTAAGAAAATATATAATATTCCTATAATAATTTCTCTAAGTCAGAAAACAAAAGGTATTCCCCTCCAAAGCCTTGAGTACTGGGCCAGAAGATGAGATCTTCGTCTTCTTCAAATGCCGTTTGTTGTTACTTCAAATATTCTTTTCTTCGCATATTATATATCATAATTTATTTGTTCTTAAATATTATTACAAATGCAAATGGTTTTAATCCTTTGATTCAGCTCCCCACATCTGGGCTCTTCAGAAACAATTCCATCAGGTCGGAAACTGTACTTCTCAACATAAATGATTTTGGTGCTAAAGGGGATGGATTTACTGATGCCACAAAGGTATAAAATTCTCTTCTTGAACTTTTTTCAGATTATAATAATTCATTTTTCTGTTTTTTTAATAATTTATTTTTTCTTGTACGAAGAGAGTGTATTTGTTGATTCATTTGACATGTTTTGGTGGATTGCTTGCAGTCATAATCATAATTTTGGAATTCTTGAAGAAAATCTAATTCTTTTGGTTTTATGTATGTTATAACCTATAAGTCATAAATATTTGGGATAATTACAAAAAGTACCCCTGAGGTTTGACCTAACTACAAAAAAACCCAGCTAACTTTAAAACTTACAAAAAGTACCCTTGAGGTTTGAAATATATTTCAAAATCCCCTTCATATTTGTAAAATCATTGCAGATTACCCCTTAATTTTAACACTAAATCAAACCTCAGAGGTATTTTTGTAAGTTTTAAAGTTAGCTGGTTTTTTTTTAATTAGATCAAACCTCGGGGTACTTTTTGTAATTATCCCTAAATATTTTATTAGACATTAATTATAGGGATATTACAATAACACCCCTGAGGTTTGGGCTAATTACAAAAAAATATGGACATGCTTCAAAATTACAAAAAGCCCCCTCATGTTTGATCCTGCCTTAAATTTAACGGGGTAATTGTAAGTTTTTACAAAAGTCAGGGTTTTTTTTCTCGAAATATTTTTCAGTTATGGAGAATAAAATGTAGGATGGAATTAAACCTCAAGGGTTTTTTTTTTTGTAATTAACCCAACCATTATGGGTGTTTTTGTAATTATCTCTTAATTATAAGTCATATAGTTTTAGACATTGTGTTCTTGCAAAATCTAGTATGTTTGGGCTAACTGCTGCTTGACAATATGAATCATAGAGAAAGAAAGAAAATTTGTAGCCACTATTGAAATTGTAATCTGAAAATTTTATTTTCCATGAAATTTAGCTGTGAGACCTAAATTGTAATCATGAATTTGGAATTTTTTTCTTCATAAGAATTATAATTTAATTACTTTAATTTGACAAGATAACAACTTTGGATCAATTTCTATATATATATATATATATACATGTCATCAGTGTGAAAGTGCAAACTAGACTTGGAAACAAGTTGTTAAGAGGTTTCATTTAGAACAAAATTAAATTGAAATATAAAGGAACTAGAGGAACTAGACAGTTTGTTTGCCTACTTTTGGGAACTTCATTGTCAAAATTGAATTAGCTTTAAGTTTTCGACTTTTCGTAATCTGGTTTTGATTCGTTAGGCTGTGAGTTCTATTCTACCCTTCAAAAGATCCATGAACTTTCTGCACTCCACGTTCACCACAAGGTCATTCGGAAAATTTTCGTTGTTTCCTATTTTAATTTTGGGATCAAACACACACACCAGCCTTACAATCTTCCATTTTCTCAGGTCTCATTACTTTATTAATTATCTTACAAATTTCTGATTTCTAGTTTCATGAGTTGTTATATTCTTATGGTGTCTTAACATAGTGGAAAAAAACATTTTGCTGATTCTTTAAAGCATCCCGTTATAAGATTTCATTTAAGAAAAAATTTGTATCTTAATGGTTTAGTCATTTGATGGTATCAGACTTTGCAAGACGTTTGGAAGGTAGCCTGTTCTTTATCGTCGCCAGTAAAAATTGTAATCCCTGCAAGGAACTCTTATCTAGTTAAACCTTCCGACTTTGCCGGGCCGTGCCAGTCAAATGTGACCTTAAGGGTAAGAAGAGCTAAGTTCCCGTACAATATTAGTTTACATGAAATCTTGTACTAAAAAAAATATATCAGTTAGCTGAAACCGATGTAATTTACTGCATGATTTGCAAACACTATAGATCTCCGGTACCATTTTTGCGCCACAAGATCCTACGGTATGGGATGGTTTGGATGTACATAAGTGGCTCTATTTCCATGGAGTGAAGCACCTCACTCTCGAAGGCGGTGGAATAATTGATGGAATGGGCCACCAATGGTGGGCTCAGTCATGCAAGAGAAACGAATCAAATGTACGTCCTGCAATCTTCTTTTATCATGTTTTTGGGGGTTAATTACAAAAAGTACCCTTCAGGTTTTGTCTAATTACAAGAAGACCCAACTATCTTTCAGAATTTCAAATACCCTCTTGCATTTATCTCTAATTTACAGATTGTAACCTCAAGGGATAATTACAAAAACTACCCCTGAGGTTTGGAGTAATTACCAAAAAACCGAAAGAAGATTCAAAATTATAAAAACCACCCTTGAGATTTGATTCTGCCTTAATTTAAGGGGTTAACTGTAATACTTTTAAAAATGTAAGAGGGGCTTTTGACAAAAAAAAATCTCATGAAGGGAAAAATGTAAGGTAGAATCAAACCTCAAGGTTTTTTTTTTTTTTTGTCATTTTGGAACTTCTCTGGGTTTTTTTAATAATTACCCCAAACCTCATAGGTAGCTTTTGTAATTATCCCTAAATACAAACCTTAAGTGGATTTTTGTAATACCTTAAGAGTTGTATTTTTGAAAGATAAATGATGTTTTTCCGTAATTGGGCTAAACTTCAGGGGTAGTTATTGTAATTTACTCTATTTTTGGATGCTCACATGGTCACATGTTTTTCTCTCTTTTCTGAAAAAAAAGACACGTTTCTGAAACTTATTCTCATACTTCTTTGGCAGCCTTGCACTCACGCGCCAACGGTTAGTTATTGCTTGCATTCAAAACAACCTTATAGACGTTCGGTCCCTTGTCATTCAAGAAACGTGTACTACACTTGTTTGATGGTTTTTTTGCTGATTAAGGTCGATCGGCGCAAATGCAGGCTATTACTTTCCATAAATGCAAGAACTTGAAAGTCAGGAATGTTACTTTGGTTAACAGTCAACAAATGCACATGGCGTTTACTAACTGTATGCATGTTGCAGCTTCTCGTCTTACAATTATAGCACCTGCTGATAGCCCTAACACTGATGGGATACACATAAGTGCATCGACTCATGTTGAACTCAAGGATGTCACTATTGGCACAGGTTTGTTGGAAAAGTTAATAAAAAAAAATTAAGACAGTGTGTTTTTTCCTCTCGGTATTATTGATTTACATTTTGAAAGACTGAGAAATGAAATTGTTGACTAATTAACTTTACTTTGAATGTGTGTGTTTGAGTTTGATAAATGTGAAATTCTAGCTTATTTGTTTTGAAATATGAATCAACAATAGATAGAAAATAAATTGACGAAGCTTCGGTATTTATGTTTGAGTTCACTTCAACTATACTATGCCAAATATTTCCTCATTTTTTTTTCTTAAATTTGGTGGCAGGAGATGACTGTGTATCCATAGTCAGCAATTCTTCACGAATCCGAATAAACAATATTGTGTGTGGCCCTGGCCATGGTATTAGGTATTGGTTATTATAATTCTTCGTACATTTATTTTGAACCATCCTCCTATAAATTGCTAGCTAATAACGGTTAGTTTTCAGTATTGGAAGTTTGGGAAAATCCAATACATATGCTGAAGTGCAAGATGTTATCGTCAATGGGGCAATTTTGTTTGATACTGAGAATGGAGTCAGGATCAAAACATGGCAGGTTATCTTTTTTCACCACTTCTTTTCCGGTGTTTGCAGGCTCTAATAAAAGTGATTCTCAACTTCTTGGTGCAAAAAACAGTTATTTTTTTCATCTTAAAGCTGATAATCACTTTTTTAGAGTAATACTCCCTAAATCTCTCTCTGTTATCTTTGTTTTTTTTTTTTCCCGGGATTGACAGGGAGGCAGCGGTTTTGCAAGGAAAATTACATTTCAGGACATATGGATGTACAATGTTTCGAATCCCATTATAATAGATCAATATTACTGTGACTCTCGAGCGCCTTGTCTAAACCAGGTACACATTGTGCTTCAAAAATTGCATTTCAACTTAAAAAATTCATCAAAGGCCTGTTTAGTGGTTGACAATCATAACTATGGATGTCTTAAACTAAAAAAGGTTGTCTTTATCATTATTTAAGTCTCTACATTCATTTTCAGCTATTTCCTTTTTCAAGTAAACCCAAATAAGAATTAACATTCTCAGTCATTTGCCTATACATATGTTCTGTCCACAACCATAACTTTATAGAGTTAATTACAAAAAAACCCAGTTATCGTGCTCAAAATTACAAACACCCCTTTGACATTTGTTTCTGAGTTACATATTTCACTATTAAAGGGAGTATTTGTAAAACAAACTTCAAGGGGTATTTGTAATACCTTAAAGGGCTATTTGTAATTTTGAAAGATAACTGGATTTTTTTTGTAATTAGACTAAACCTCAGGGGTATTTTTTATAGTTTAATCAAAATTTTATATCTTAGTGAGTCTTGAACACATTTACTTGCATTTATGTTCAGACTTCCGCAGTGATTATAGACAGCATTTCCTTCCGAGGCATCAGAGGTACATCGGCAACAAAGGAGGCTATCGTATTGTTATGTAGTGAAAGCCATCCATGTAAACGATTATATATGGAAGATATTCTACTCGTGTCATTGTCTGGGATTGCAAAGTCACTATGCTGGGAAGCATATGGCGCGAGCTCGGGTTTGATACTTCCGCCTTCTTGCATTTCGTCCGGTGAAACTATCATTCGACATGACGATAAGTCCAACTCAAACACGCTTGTAGAAAGATGATTGTATTTTCATTTAAGGATTGAGGTGGTGAAATTGTCTGCGTTAGAGATGTGTTCTCTGTCTTGAGTGTGTCACCTTAAATTAAGGGTTAGTTACAAAAAGTACCCCTGAGGTTTAATCTAATTACAAAAAAACTCATTTATCTTTCAAAATTACAAATTCCATCTTGACATTTGTTTCTATTACAAATGGCACCCTCGGAGAGGGTTTTGTTAAGAAAATGCAAATTCAAGGGTGTTTGTAATACCTTAAGGGGGTATTTGTAATTTTGAAAGATAACTAGATTTTTTTTTGTTGTAATTAGGCTAAGCGTTAGGGGTGGTTTTTGTAATTTACCCTAAAATTAATCACATTCTTTATTGATTGTTAGGACCGGTGCTACAGTTTTGGGACTATAATTCATAGAGGCTTTTGCAGTAAATATTGAATAAGTGATTTATATATAGGATATAGTCTTGAAATACCTTAAACATTCTAAGATTTTTATATTCATGTTCTTACATTTTGTTTCTTTTCTCTATCTTTTCATAATTGACAAAGTTTGGTTGCTGAGAATCCAGACTAGGACTGGGATGACAAAACCAAATTGTCAAAGCCAAATACTGTAATAATCAAATTACACTGTTTAGCTTCCTTAAAAAAAAAAAAAAAAAAAAAAGAACATTGTTTAGCTCATTAATATCCATCATTCATATTATTATCTACGGTACATTATGATGCAATTAACATTCAATCCAAATTTATCCTCCCTCCTTTTACTTATTAGGTCAAAATCGACTTTTGCAACTTTTGAATTAGAACCATGACAACTACATACTTGAGAAGAATATGATTAACTAGCAAGGGCCACCTTGAACAGACACGTCAAGGAGAAAACTTCTCACGAAAGTAAAACATACACTTCTCGAGGGAAATAAACAGACACTCAAAAGGAAAAGGAAAGGTAAACAAACAAAGACACAAAGAAAACTACAACAAAACCAACTAAAAATTTGAACTAATTACAAATAAAAAGCAAAAGCAAAAACAAAAATACAGAAAACAAACAAACAAAAAAGGAAAAAAATAAAAGAAAAAGCAAGAAAACACAGCCTCTCCCTCACCTACATCCGCGGTTATCACCACCTCCACGGGCGACACAATAATAGATATCGTACCCAAAAAGAGGATAGAGATCTCTGCCTTAGCACTGACACCAAGCCTTCTCAAAATAAGCACATCAAGAACCAATCTGGAACATGAGCACACAAACCAGATCTGAAGATAGCCATGACAAAGAGAGGAGAAGAGATGGTGAAGAGGGGGGGGGAAGGGAGATTTTTTTCTAAGAGAAAGGGGGCGACGAGAGAGAGTTGAGAATAGGACTACAACTCGACCAGTCATAAGAATATGATTTCAATACAATAAAATGTAGTCATAAGCAACTTTAAGCGCGTTTTTTTTGTGGAGAATTAATCAATTTCATTAAGCTGATTAACCTTACAACCGATTACAATGATCAAAATTATAAGACATATAACATCATAAATCTATACAAATCTAAAACATAAATGATCTAGTTGATCCATTAAACACGGAACACTGATGGATTTTACTCGTTCATTCGTATAAACGTTGTTTTCTTTTTTTTTTTGGAAAAAGTATGAATGTTAATTGTTGATTCCCTAACATTCTACATCTTCTAGTTTATTGTAGAAAGATGTGGAAACGAGTACTTGTATATTTTATTTTTAATAACAATAAGGCAACAAAATTCTAGAAAATTCGACATCAAAATAAAATGGCCTAAAGTGGAATCAGTTGAAATATGTAAAATGTTGAATAAAACGATTCTATTAGTAATCTTAGGATTGATTCCTTCATAAAGCACAGTTTTATTAGGCCAATCATAGTCTCCACTTACAAATATTTATCATTCAAACCAAAGTTAAATGTATGGTCTTCGTATTGTACAGGTTCCATTTTTCTTCTTTGGGCAAAATAGATATTGTTCACGCAATGTATTATGTACCTAAAAAGCTATATAGCCTACAATTAGGTACATTCTTTTATTTTTTTTAGGTAGAATGCGATACCTTACTGATTATTGGTTTGAGGAAGCAACTTAGTAAGGTATGCCAAAAATTAAATAAATAATCTAATCCTATTTTTTCTTTATTAGAAATCGTGACATTGGAAATCCGGACATCATATGAATGTCTGTGGAACACGGACACTTCTATGAGAATGACGTGCCCATATTGAATACATTTCGGATATGATGCTTTATTAAATACTCCATGGATACATATCTATGGTATCCAATTGGATAAAAAATAAAATCACCCTAGACATCCCAATTTGATCACATTTCAGATTTTAGCATTTATGAAATTTAGTTTTTAATGCTTGAAACATTGTTTTTTCAGTTGTACTTAGTACGTTTATATTTTCAATAATTGAAAAATATATAATTTTATATATGTTTCTATATCGTACATATATCCTTAAAATTTCAAAGTATGACATACCTCCATTCCCGTTTTAGATTTTACCGTATCTCGCACCTGAATCAGTGCTTCATAGATGAATACCTTGCTTTCCAAAATGATTTCACTTTTTCCACGAGAGTTCGATTAAAATACGATCCTCTATTGAATCCACATTTTGTGTTGTGCCCATGAGTACATCTAATGCGATTTTCACTGTATCTGAAATCGTATAACTCGTAGAATTTTTATATTAGATTAATAAGTTTATAATGTTTGTTATTTTTTTTTCATTGTGCTCATAACATAATATCTCTAAAAATTTCATTGATTTGCACAATCCATAAATGATTTATTTTTACCCCTCCCCTAATCAAAATTACATATAAATTGATTTCAAATAGCCTTTGGGCATGCAATGCAAGCAATAAACTTAATTAATCCAGCAAATCAAACCAATGCACCTCATCTTGTAACATAATTAAAATAAATAAATAAACCTAAAATTAATATCCAAAAAATTAAAAAATAAAACACTCTTTTGACTTTTTATTTATTTAATTGAACTACCTACCTTATGCATAAAAAGGTGCCCCGTGTAACAAAAAATCAAGAATCACATAAAATTTTATTCTTTCCTAAAAATATCTTATAGCTCAATTTGCTTCCCTATAAATATGGGTGTCCAATCCATATTTAGTTCAACAAAGTATTAGAGATTGACAACAATATCATCCAAAAGAGAATTACGGAGAATTAGCTCAATTGAAAAATAGCACAAAAAATATAGATTCAAGAGACAAGCCGGCGGTGGACGGGCGGCGCAGCCCGAAAGTGGTGGCGCCACCGCCAAAGACGGCGGCGGAAAGGAAACTAACAGAAGATATTAATGAAAGTGCAGAGGCATTCATAAGGAAATTTAGGAGGCAGCTGTTTCTGCAAAGGATGGAGTCAATAGAGAATTATGAGCAAATGCTCAAAAGGGGTGCTTACTAGTCAATTATTTTCGAGGATTAATTACAAAAACTACCCATGATGTTTAGTCTAATTACAAAAAAAGCTCAATTATGTTTTAAAATTACAAATATCTCCTTGGATTTGTTTCCATTTTGCAAATTACCTCCTCACGAGGAGGGGGCATCTGTAGTTTAATTTGAAAATATAACTGGTGTTTTTTGTAATTAGACTAAACTCATGGGTTGTTTTTGTAATTTTCCTATTTTCAGTTGGAGAAATGTTACATATGATAATCTTCACATTTTCTTTTTATATAATTTAGGATATTCTGAAAAAAAATTATAATTTGGGATATTTCCATAAATAAAATTATTCATGTGAATTGATTGTAATTTTACAGTTGGGAAAATGGAAAAAGTAACTTGTGAATTATACATTTGTAATATGTGTATGTCTATGTATGTTCATGATGAGATTAAAGTGGTCAATGTAATAGATTTTGTTATTTGTTAATATGTTTACTGTATATTTTAATGTGGAAACTTTATCTGATACTTGGTTTTCAATGTTTATATTTTTCCCCTTCTTTCTAAAATATATTTATCGAATTTGAAATACATAAGTAAGTATACACAACGTGCGCTAATTCTAAATTCTTAGCAAATTAAATCAACGGGAAAAAAAAATGCCAACGTCCTCGAAAAATATATAAAGATGATATTAAAAAAACTCAATTATAAAAAGATTCAAGCATCTGGTGTCTATTTATATTGTTGGTTATGAGTTTCAAATTATTTGGGGAAGGATGAGTTGGAGAACTAAAAAGAAATTTTCTATATATATTTTTAATATCATTTAGTTTTTTTTTGGGTCTTCGAATGATATGGATCAAGGTTAAGCCAGCCTTGGGCCTTGGAGTCGAAACTGGCTTGAACAAAGTACGCCAAATTCGAGTTTGCCCTATAACGAAGTATAATAATTAATATCTCTTTTAATATAAATAATTCTCTATCACAAAGTCATTTTCTTTTTTGACAAGGTTAACCAATAATTTCCTTATCGTGGATTATCGATATGCAATAAAATAAATTGTGAATTAGTTTAGTGCTACATTGTTTTGTTATTGAAATAATAATAGAGTTCCGGGATCAACCTTGTATGTTAGTAATAGAAATTTATGCTTTCAAGCACCAGTACATAAAAGACCATAAAAATCGCCCAATATGCATCGGTTTCCAATGATAAACGATGCCTAAAGTGGGCGGTGGCAAATTTGAAAATAATACAAACATTTTAGGTATCACTTGTTAATTAATAGTCGATACATATAGTATTTTTTATTTTTTAATATCGAGGTATGATTGGTAGTTTACTTTATTTAACCGCAAGTAGACCGGATATTCTTCATGTCGTATGCCTATGTGTTCGTTTTCAAAGCAATCCCAAAGAATCTCATATTAGTGCCGTTAAAAGGATTTTTCGATATTTGAAAGACACTATTCAATATGGTTTATTTTATCCAAAGAATGAAAATTTTTCTCTTAAAGGTTATAGTGATTCGGATTATGCGGGAAATATTGATGATCGTAAAAGTACCTCTGAATCATGTCAATTTTTAGGCGATTGCCTAGTTTCTTGGTTTCCAAAGAAACAAAATTGTGTTTCACTTTCAACGGCCGAAGCCGAATATATTTCCGCAGCCTTTTGTTGTACTCAATTGCTTTGGATGAAACAAACTTTAGCGGATTATAAATATTCTTTTGAAAGTGTTCCTATTTTTTGTGATAACATATCCGCTATAAATATTGCTCAAAACCCGGTTCATCATAACCGTACTAAACATATTGAGATTCAACATCATTTTCTAAGGGATTGTGTTTCAAAACGAAAAATTGAGATATCTTTTGTTCCATCTCAAGATCAATTGGCGGACATTTTTACAAAACCGCTATCTTCCGAGACTTTTGCATCTATACGAGCTCGGTTAGGCATAATGCATATTGAATGAGGTTTACGTTTGCATTTTGTACGTTTTTAAAACTTAGGGGCGAAAAATCGGATTTTTGGTTGAAATTTTGGATTTTGGTAAACAAGTTGAGACAGTGGGCTGACTGGGGTGAGGGCAACCGGTCGCCCTCACCGTCGACCGGTCGCCCATTGCTATTTTGTGGTTAAATACGGTTCTGTCTTCAGACTTAGTCATTTTGGCTCATTTTGTCCATGTTTCGTCCCCTTCGCCAAATGCACACAAATTTCACTTCAAATTTATTTTCTTGCATACATTTCATATCTTGGACTCAATTAGGCTCGATTATCATCATCATTGCTCGTCTTTACCGATTGAATGGTAAGAATTCTACTTCCTTTGTTCAATTGGGTTGAACCCTTGAGTTTTTGGCTTATTTGTAATTTTATTGATGGAAGTTTCATATGATTGGGATGAGCTTATTCATTATGATGTATTGAATGGTGTTTGAACTAATTTGGTGATGAAAATTTTTGGCTTGATTCATTTACAAGGGCCTTATACAACTTCTTTTATTTTTCACCCCCACAAAGTGTTCGATGAATTGTCGCAAAGAAAATTTCAACGTATACATGACTCTTATGCTTTCAAAAGTCTTATATATGTATTGAGATCATGTCTTGACACTCAAATGAGCTTTTCCAAATCAAATGATCAATTTTTCCCTTTTTATTTGGAATTTAAGCTTCAATTTTCAACACGCTCGATAAATCGATAAAATTGCGCACTTTGATATAATTGTATGATGTTTTTATCGTGCTAACACTCTTTTTGATGATTCCAAAAGGGGAGAAATAAGAAAAACGCTCATATTCCAAAAAGTCCATTTGATGTATTGTGGATCTTTATGCTTGACTAATGATGTTTTGTGACAGGGGGAGCTTCTATGCTCAAATAATTCAAGCTTGTTTTGTACAAGCTAAGCTTTTAGCTTTTAGTTGGTTGCTTTTATACATGTTCTTGATATGCATATTGATAGGGGGAGCTTGTGCAAAAATGTTTTGAAAAATATTTGCTCCTATCCTTGTGTGTTTTACTTTTGGTAAATCTTGCTTGTAATGGATTAATGTTTTAGACCAGAAAATGTGTTTTGTTTTAAAATCGACTTCCTAAAATTATTGTGGTTTGTAATCATAAAAAATGGGGAGTTTGTTAGATAAATGTTTTTTATCAAGATTTTGATGATTTTATTTAAATGAGTTTTTATACCAAAACAATGTTTATAAAAGTTATCCAAATACTCCCAATTGATTTAAAATATTTTTACTAATTTTTTGGAGTATTTCTTGAAGTTTATTTTCGACAAAAATCGGACAACATTTCAATTTTGAGGTCGACCGGTCGAGCAAACGCGGTCGGCAGACTTTTTGAAGAGATGAAAACACGAAGCGAACGTCTTCGAACTTGAAAAATGAGGAGAGCGGCGATCGTCAAGGAAGGGTCGAACAGTCGGACCCCCCCGACCGGTTGCACCCTCGACCTTGCCGGTCGGACCCCCCTGCAACCTGTCTTGGATCGCACTAATTTCTTTCAAATGTTCGAAATCTTATACAGGGCAACCAGTCACCCTATGTAATTTTGTGACAACAAAAATGTGCCGTTTGAAATTCTTATCAGCAAGATTTGCTTTTGATTTTTGTATAATATTTCTACATCTTGTGATCCTCTTTTTGTAGACAAAAGTGAAGATGAAGGAGCCTATGTTGGAGATCTAATCTTGAAGACTCTTCTATAAATAGAGGATGATTTGAAGAAACAAGACACAACACACAATCATACAATACAACAAGAAATCTGCAAAACTCTCAAAAAGCTTTCATTTTTACATTCTTGTTGTAATAGCCTAAGTTCTTGCACTTGCACAATCTTGAGGTCTAGGCTTTTTGTTCTTGATTACACTTGCACTCAAAGTTTGTATACTTCATTTATTGAGTTGTAATCTTAAATTTTTCTATCATCCAAAACAAGATATCCTTGTTAGTGTTCTTGTGGTAAGAACACACTTGGGTGATCTTAGGTGTTGAAGAGTGTGGTACTCTTCATAGGTGTTGAAGGAAGATTGTGGTAATCTCCTTGAAGGTGTTGTAAGAAGATTGTGGTAATCT
The DNA here is from genome assembly GCA_016081115.2 of Rehmannia glutinosa. Taxonomy (NCBI): domain Eukaryota; kingdom Viridiplantae; phylum Streptophyta; class Magnoliopsida; order Lamiales; family Orobanchaceae; genus Rehmannia; species Rehmannia glutinosa. Next base: position 93,390 of record JABTTQ020001847.1, on the reverse strand, counting down.
TCAAAGTGGTGTTGTAACAATTGTGGTAATTGTTAATAAAATCTTTTTTCCTTTTTGAAATCCACTTCGGATATACCGGGGTGGTAGAGCACGTAGTCCCTAGGTGGGGTGAAGCTCTATAAATCATCGAGTGTTGTTTAATTTCCGCATTTACATTCTTGTCATTTACTTGTTCATTCGAAAAAGAGGGCGATTTGCATAAAATCGGCATAATCTATTCACCCTTCTCTAGATTATCGTAGCCACTTGGACTAACATTTTGGGACCAATATCATGAGTCGTTTGGTTTTGGAAAAAAAATGGCATGAAATCATGTGTGATTTTCAATTAACAGATCATCCATGGTTTAAAAAAATGTATGATATTAGGCAAAGTTAGATCCCCGCGTATTTCAGAGACGTGCCAATGGACGGGTTGCTACGAACTACTTCAAGGTCTGAGAGCGCCAATAGTTGGTTCGGAGGGTTCACAAACCCTCAAGTCAATTTGGTTGAATTTTTATTCACTTTGACAGCGCTATGGAGGCACATCGACATGCAATTGACAAATTGAACAATGAATGTGAGGCTTCTAGTCCAAAATGCGTGACACCATTGGACATTGAAAAACATGCGGCAACAGTGTACACATACAAAGTTTTTTCTGACATAAGCAAAGAAATTAAAGAGGTTTGTTACACATGTTCAGTTGTACAAATCACAAGTGATATTGGATATAGTACTTACTCGATCAGAGACGACAATGGTGGCTTTTTGAAGTCATGTACAGAGACAATGAAACAGTTGCAGCATGTACATGCAAAAATTTGAGCAAGATGAACTAATATGTCGTCATATGTTCGTTATTTTTAAAAAAACTAAAGACGATACCTGCAAAATACCTACCCACAAGATAGATGAAAGCAGCCTCTTTGATACAATCTACACAAAGAGGACGTTTGTACCAATTTAGAAGAGGCAAACAGAGCTTTGAACAGCCTATGGGCAGATTTTCATTGTTGCATTGCCCTTGCACATGACATAATAGACAAGATAGAAAAATTATCGAGTATAATATCGACACACCAAAATAAGATGTTGTCCGAGCAAGCAATTGAAGCCACCAAGTCAAGCAAAAAAGCAATTATGGAAACCTATTGTGGCTCCACGTCGGAAATAGACATCACGGTATTGCCACCAAAATAAGCAAAAAATAAAGGAAGTGGAAGCCGAATAAAAAGCCGTCTGCAAAGCCAAAAAAAAAAGCGATCAAAGCCAGCACAAAGCTAAGGAGACGATGCGGGACATGTGGTGATGTTACAACACATAACAATCGAACATGCCCCAAAAGAACTACAATGTTGTCATAGTACTTATTTTGTTTGATGCAATTTACAATTGTTGCATTTTTTGACATTCTGAATCTGTTATATGTCTATTTGATTTTGCAAAGATTTCTAAGTACACATTAGATTTACACCAAAAGTGTTCAGGTTTGGTAATATTTGCATTTACATTATACTATTTATGCAGTGAATGTCCAATAAGTATGCATCCTCAGTTTGCCACAATATATTTGCATACGTGTTGAAAGTGTCCATTAAATATGCAACACATCATAACTAAATATGCAACGCCCCATAAAAAATATGCAGTAACTTCAAAACATGCCAACTATAAAATCATATAATACATAAACTGGTATTTATGCAACATAGTGATAATAACTATGCATAATGTGTACAATAACTATATACTAAAGTGATGCTCTGCGAAACAGAGAATAAGAACAAATCTAACTATAGATTCATGAACACAACAGTGATACATTTCTATTCGTTTTTGCCAAAAAAGATCATTATTGACCAAATATCTACTGTTGCACAATTCTAATACCAAACTTACTACATTGCTACATATCTAAATACTAAAAACCACCAAGTGCCAGTTACATGAAACAATTCAATACAAAGTTTCACACTTAAGGAGCCACCAAAACAGAAAATTATCCAGAAAAACAAATCCCCAAAGTACAAATTTTCCAATACATCTTTTCATTAGACAAGGAATAAAACTAAGTGTCTTTCTTTCCAGCCAAGAATTTCTTTGCCACTGCCATGTTCAACTCCCTTTGCTCGTTCAGTTCTTCTTGAACAATAGCACAACAATATAATGTCGTTAGTTTTGTCATCAGAGATGTGTTCCCCTTCTCAAGGCCAGCATTCCAATTTCTCGTACCTCCCCCATATATGTCTCCATATATTGCATTGCCAATATGCCACAATCAGTCTTGTTCTCTGATTCCCTCCATGGCATCGCAAGCCTAACAATTTGGCTTTTTCTAGTGTATAAGATGATTGATAGCATGCACGAGCTAGAAGGTATTGATAAAATAGTTGGATCTGCATATACAGAATGGTGGGTTGTATATACTCTTATGCGCCTTCTTTCTTCGAACCTTTTGGTATGTATTGCCCCCTAACTATAGATCAGATCCACCAGACGGAGAAACTTCAATTCCGCACTGCTGCTGAGTCGTCGGACTTATCCACCAAGGGATTCGTGGAATTTACCTTCACTAGGGTCAAGATTCATGGTATTCTAAGTGCTTTCGCCTAAAAGGATCCTCAATCACGTCACGGAGTCTATTTTGGAGCTTCCCAAAAGTTCTATCTGACTTTGTGACACTTGATTTCAGCTTTCCCTACGGCTACCCCAACGTGTTACATAAGGCAAATATTGTATAATTGTATAAACAAAAATTAAATATACATGCATCATAGTAAAAGTAAATATGCATCACTAATATTATAATTATACAGAAAATGAAACAACTTTAAAATATTAAGTTAATAAACTACATATGCAATATTATTTAACTAAGTATGCAACAAAAATACACTAAATATACATACACTCACATACCAGACCATATCAATCCCACAAAAATGAAGTACATATGCAATAAACAAACACTAAAAATGCAACAAAATAAATATAAATATTCATTGAATCTACACACAGACAACAAACTCACCAACAAAGTCGAGATATGCTAGTATTTATCGCATTCAACCCCTCCAACCGATGAGTTATCCAGAATGTGACATGTCCTTTTCTTCATATCGAAACAAATCACATAAATGTGCTCACTTTTGCAGATGGGAAAGAAGAACTTGAAAAAAAAGAAATTAATCTACATTTAAAAAAATAACAAATAATAATAAACGAGCATAAAAACACGCTTAAACAACAATACCATTTCAATCGACTACAATCTGCTTGCGCTAAAATCCCCAAATTCAGCATCCGAATTTTGTGAAAACAGTGAAAGAATACCTTCTTCGTCCAAATCCTCGGAAGGTGATACAATTGTGTTCAACTACAAAACAGAAAAAAAATTAGTTCAACTGGAAACAATGACTAAAAAACACAAAAACATAACATAAAAAAATAATGCAATAAAATCGTACCGTACAATATATCGTCGCAAAGAACCTCAATGGAGATCCTGCAACCCTCAGTTGTTCCTTTTCATTCAAAAGGATGGACCATATATCAATAACTAAAACGCTAATATAAGATCCCGACGTCATAGACTCAAAGTCTTCCCCCATCAGAATCCGTCACCAAACTTGAAAATGACATCACACCTACTTATATAAAAAAATATTACAAAATAAATAGAACAAATGGTCAACTAAAATATAATAGACGAGAGAAAACTCAAATAAAACATTACATACTTATCTCCCTTTGGATTCTCAATAATCCATTTCGAAATCATACTGTGGTTCTTGTTGAGCTTCCCAGTCACGTCAACTTGTCTGGCACGAAATAGCGACGACAGAACCTCTGTTTTCCGTGGATTCCTGACACTCTTCCTTGTGCATACCTTGGATCGCCCCCTCCAAGTTGGAGCTTTACCACGACCAGCAACCTGACGAACCTCAACACCAACACCAATTTCAGCATTCAGCTTCTTGCCAACTTCATCACCAACAATGTTACTTATTTCCCCCTGCCATCACACAAAAATCACCAAAAATAAATAACAATTACATAAAGTATAACATAAAAGAATAAACACACAACAACTAAAAAAAATAAAAAACAAAACTTATAGCGTGAACTTTGCCACCAGTTTCATCTCCTACAACACCGTGAACAACCGTTTCATTGTCCACATCAGGGGCAGTAGCCTTGGATTTTTCCACCTACACGCATAATAAAAACATAAATATTATATTCTATTTTATTAATGGCAAAAAAAACATTTAAACAACATAAATTATGAAAAACTTACAACCGCAACATTGTCTCCATCCGCATTTCGTTCTTCCTCCACATCTGAATTTCCTTGATCATAGTGTCGTGATGTCTCCAACACAGCGTCCTAAACAGGATTATCGAATTTCTGCGTCACACCAAGACTAAAACTTGGAGCATCATCATACCACTTCTTAAACTTCTCCCTTTGCAACAATGCATCTTCCACCTTCTCCAAAGCAGAAATGCTTTCAGCGTTGTTCCAAAACGCCTCATTCTGCTGTGTTTCGCTTCTTCCACCTTGATCTTCACTTGCTTTTCCACTATTAAAACAAATAAACTTCCTAGCAACATCCTCAATTTTACCAAAAATCAGGATTATCTGAAAAGTCCCTCGGAGCATTCTTGACTAATGAAATAGTGTCAACAACATCCGTCGCTATACGAGCCAACTTGGCCAACACCTTCCCAGCATACCCCTATATAAAATGGTAAATCATAATTTATATTCTATATCATCTTCAATTCTAAAACTAACATACTAAATATGTAGTGTCTTTGTGCTAATTATACATCAAACATACTCTAAATATGCAAACATCTGAAACAAAACTGTAAAATTCCAATTATTACAAGAAACAATATTATCTAAGCAATGACTGTAAAGTAAATATGCATTATAGTCATACTAAACATGCAGACTTGATTGAGCCAACATATGCAAGGGGAATATTATTGCCTATATATAAAAGATGCAATATCTGTTCTCTAAATATGTATAATATCCATACTAAACATGCAGTAAAAATTGAACATACAAAACACTTTGGATTCAAATTTATAAAACATTAAAGTGCATGTAAATGTACCTGAACATCATCAGCCTCAGAAGATGACCCAGGCACATCCTTTCTCTTGTCAACACCACCTGCCACACATTTAGGAACAACTTCAGACATGCCTTCACCATCAAACAACCCGTCAAGATATCCCAATCCAAAGCCACCATGATCAATCTCACTCTTGCACCTCTCCTTTAATAGCTCAGACCTCAAAGCCAACATGCTTGGGACTGTTCTAGGAACGTCCCTTGTCAACATAACCACTCTATCAATGTACAAATCTTGTTACAATAAAGCCATGTCACACACATAAGATAATTAAACAACTAGCAAAAAAATATATAGAAAAAACATAAAACTCACAATAAAAAAAAAAGCAGAGGGCCGTTGAAATGAGTCTTTTTTGACGAATACCATATATCCCTGTTTGTAACTAATGCTTTCAAGGTGTAGTCACACCAATTTAGCTTCCTAATATTTGTAACATCACCCAAACTCTTCATAATCAGGGGATTCATATATCCACACTGTACCGTACCGACTATAATACCATCCACCAAAGCAACAAAGTGCCTCCTAAACCACACACCACCATCCGTATCCGCCATCATTCTCTGACAAACAGTCTCGGGAGTAATTTTATAACCACCCTTAGGGGCCATTTCAAAAAAACTATGCCACTCATCATATACAACACATGTCTCAGATTTCGTCTTCTTCTCAATAGGAATAGATCCATTTGGAAATCCCAGCACCATTTCAACATCTTTCACATCAACATGTATAGACCTCCCTTTGGGCAATTCAAGTTCACAACTGACAGGGTTAAAGTTGTCCACTAACCAATAGACGAGTCGCAACGGAAATTCATCAACCTTTAATTCCAGCAACCTACCGAAACCCATCTCAACCACAACATTCTTCTGTGCTGGCTCTAATTCCTTCATCGTCCCAACTAGAGTCTCTAACGTCGACCTTGTGATTATTGTAGGGAATGCATCTTTCGCTTTGGATTTGGTTTTCTTTTGTTTCTTAACAATCGGAGGCTCATTTCCCTCGGCAACCTCCAACCGTGCAGGCTCCTAACTTTTTTATTATTGTTCCTAGTCATTTACCAACAATAACCTAGAAAACAAAAACAATGAAAACATATATCAGGACAAAAACCTAACTAAGTATGTATCAGAAACATTCTATTATAGCAACAAACCCATACTAAGTATATGTTAGAAACATTCTATCATAGCAACACAACTAACCTAAGTATATATACATACAGATACACCTGCTACAAAACTTGAATGCAACAAAAATTGCAACAAAACTCATCATTAAAACACAAACTCACCATGAAAAATACAAACACAGAATGAAAATACAAATAGAAAATCCTAGTGGCAACAAAATCACCGTATAAAAAAAACAACAACAAATCGAACACAATACTTTTGTTAAACACATAAAACATAAAAACGATCTCCAAATACCTTGTTCTACAAAATTTAAATACTAAAACTCCAAATACCTTGTTCTTCCCCACCGAGAGTTGAAAGAACGGAAACTCTGAACTTGCTAAATGAAATACGATCTCAGACTTGGGCGTCGATTATGGAAAGATTGAGATGAAAAACTGAAAGTGAATCAGTGAAAAGTTTAAAGAATTCGAAAAGTTATTGTCCCTTGGAAAGCGGGATAAGAAAGAGATGAAGGAAAGTGATTGGAACAGACGAAGAGAAGTGTATGTTGACATGTATGTGGATATTACCAAATTACCCTTAAGTTGGCGGAAATAAGTGGGGGGAAAACTGAATTAAATCACATCCTTTGATTTGTTAAAATCAATGGGTAAGATGAATCCACATGGTCTCACCTAGGGAGGGCTGTCACACTTGAACCAAATCATATATATATATATATATATATATATTTGAAAAAAGCAATATCGATTCATTTGCCTTTTTCAGATAGTAGGTTTTAGAAATCTAAAATGACAATAATTAACCCAATCAATTAACGTATAGTCTTACAAGAAATGATTAATCAAGTTTTACATAATATACAGCCTACTCAGGGCCGATCCTATCATTTTTTTTGCCTGAGTCGAACTTCTAAAATTGAGTCCCTTTTATGTACAAACTAAAAAACAACTAAAACAATAAAAGAAAGAATATCGTGCAATATATAGAACATTTCGAATATAGTTAAACTAATAAGACATTTATGTTTAAAATCCAAATAATTATTTAAATATAACCACTTACAGTTTGGCCGCAAAAGTATTAATCAAATCAGTATAATCAAGTTGTTCAATAATTCATTTCTAAGTCGATAACATAACTAACCCATTCAATCTTTCTTGTGATATGATTGACCAATTTTGTTTTCTTATTGACGGACGCACAACTTGCTATTCTTTTTTTCTATTTTGTTCCCACCTTCCAATTATTTTAGGCTTCCCTTTTTTTTTATTCTTTTGCCCTTTAAAATTTAAATTGAGAAATTTTAATATCGGGTCATTAAAAAAAATTAAATTAATAATTATTAGAACCTAACAAGGCTTTTAGTTACAAGCCTAAGAAAAATAGACATTTTCATTCTTGGTGGGGAGGGAGCTTTTTTAATTTTTTTTTATCACAAAATATATAAAAAAAGGACAACTACAACCATGAGATTCGAACACGGGATTTTGGAGATGCAAAAAAGTTCAACGTTGAAAGCATTAACCGCTGGGAGAAAAGCATTGTTTGTTCAAAAATGTACTTATTTTATATATGTATATGTAAAAGGTATACGAAAAAATTGGACCGCTAAATTTTGTAATTTTTCCGGGCCCGAGTCGACCGACTCGCTTGACAGGAGCGGCCTTGAGCCTACTCAAACACACACACACACACACACACATATATATATATATATATATAGGATTTAGATCAGGTGAGTCCACATATCTTAGGTGAGTACATGAGACCAAATCTGAGTCATTGATTTAATTTTTAAACGGTCAAGATTAATCAGGTTTTACCATTATTTAATATGTAACTTAATTTAAAAAAGGGCTTATTAGTATTTTTAATTTAAATCAATTTTTTGGGGGGAAATTATTTTTGGTAGTGGGCTAAATTTTAGGACCGGTTATGGACGTGTGTAAATCCAAGATTCTGCATATCTTTACACTAGTTGGTAAATGAAGATCGAGTCATTTCCCCATTCCTACCGCCTTCAACACTCTTTCTCCGCAAACAAATTCAACCGTCATCAACCATCGTTTTTTGCAAAAAAGTATACCGTCCCTCCACCATCCTTCTTCGCAAATCGTGAAACAACCTCCATTAAAGTGAGAAATCAAAATCCCAAGTCCTAACCATATCCAACTTAGCCCTTTGCGAAAATCCCCAACGCTTCAGTTGAAAATTCCCAAATCTCCGGTCGAGAATCAAACTCCCGCGTGAGGGCGAAAATCAGACGTTGTTTTTCATAGAATTTTCGTCTTGGAACCCTTAGTTTCGCAGAAGAACACACCAAAGTGTGTGATTTTTTTTTTCCGAGACGGCAACAGTGTAGGTAAGGCTATTTCTTTTATCTTTTTATTTTCGTATCTTTTTTATTTTTGTTGCATTTTCCGAGTCGGCAACAATATGAATTTTTTGAGCCGGCAACAGTGTGAATTTTTTTTCCGAGCCGGCAACAATGTAGGTAGGGCTATTTTTTTTTAATTTTTCCGAGCCGGCAACAGTATGAGGAAACAATATTGCTTATTATTTATGATAAATGTGCTTTCAATTGCCTATAAATGTGCTTATACGTACCAAAGTATAAGGGAAAATGGTGGAAATTAGTATTTTCCTAGTTTGTCATAACTATGGGGATATAGTTTTTAATCAGCCCAAAATTGCCTATTGTTTGTCAATAACCATGGTCACATCTTTGTTTTGCACAAGTGTTGGTTATCTGCTTTAATGAGGAAACAATATCGTTTATGTATGTTTTATAGTATGCTTATATATCCAAGTATGTACGAAATTATTAGGACTTTGTTGTGTTTTTGGTTTAAATTGTCTTTATTATCTGGAAAAATGAAGTCTAGTAGAGTTGGCTCTTATGGAATTTTTAAATACATTTTTGTTGCTGATAACTCTGCATTTCCTACATTTTTTTTCCAAGCCTGGTAGTCTTGCATGTTGATGATTTGTACTGCTTATTTGTGTTTAGAATTATGCTTTCTCACATTCTATATAATGCTTACTTATCTTATATATTAAGCTTATTGGTTTTCAGTATTATGCTAACTCACATTCCATATCATGCTTACTTATCTTATATATTATGCTTAAGTCTGCTAGAGTTGGCTCTTATGGGATTTTTAAATACATTTTTGTTGCTGATAACTCTACAATCCCTACCTTTTTTCCCAAGTCTGGTAGGTTTGCATGTTGATGATGTGTACTGCTTATTGGTGTTGACAATTATGCTTGCTCACATTCTATATCATGCTTACTTATCTCATGTAGTATGCTTTAAGTTTATTTTCTATTAATATGAGACATCTAAATGACTATTTGCCACCTTAGTTTTGTTAGTGTTTCCTTTGGAAATGGCTAAGGAGAGCAAGAAGAGTAAGGGAACATTGGATAAAGTGAGCAAGAAGGAAAGGCGGCAGACATCGATGTTCTTTGCAGAGCCGCAGAGTAAGAAAAAAGGGGAAGGACAAAGGTAAAAAGTGATTGACGGTGAGCGAGTGATGAAGAATCCAAATATCCCCGGATCGTAATACGAGGGACAAGGATAACAAAGTTGATTGTGGTGTTTTCGCAATGCGCCATATGGAGACCTATATGGGAGGTGGGATCAAAAAGCGGGATAGCGGGCTCAAAAAAAACAACGGGCGCAACTATTGATGATGCGTAGAAAGACGCAAATTTGCAATATGCATGGACTCAATGAATGATCTTAGGGAGGCGGTAATGGGGCGAGTGAAGGAGTTTGCCAAAACGAAATAAGATCAATCCGTAATATTTTATTTGTTTTGCACTTTTTATTGATATTTGAAGTACTTTTTAGCGATTTTAAAGACACGATAAATTTGCTTGGTCTTTTGAAGTACTTTTTAGTGATGTTTTGAATGTTTTTTTGATTAGTATCTATGTAAGCAGGATTGAAGTGGTAAATATGCAAAATTTTACTCTATTGTAAGCACTCATTTTCATGGTATGTTATAATGTTTTTATCATTTCTTCAAATATTTTTTAAGCGGTGTTGTTCTTCTTTGTGCAAATCAAGCGCACTTTGTAAGCAATTTTTTATTGTTTTAACTTTTTCAAGTATGCAAATGTTTCGTAGCGGAATTCAAACGTTATGCGCAAGCGAAATCAATTGTCTTGTTAGCACTATTTCAAATATTATAACTTATCAAGTATCACATACCATATAAAGCGAAAGATTCAAGTGTGTTTAAGCATGATTCAAATGATGTGCAAGCGATTTTAATATTTTTGTAAGCATGTATAACATGTTAATTTATATTGTTAGTAAATAATTAAAGTGCAAGGTAAAAAAAAATTAAACAGACAGTCACAATATTTATTATCGAGCACATGCCTTTTTTTTAGTTTCAAGGAACAAAAATTTGGTATATGAAACAAATAAGTACATAATCTTAAATAAACCTAAAAAATAAGCGATAAAATATGAATAAATAAGCGTATCAAATGCTTTAATAAGCGATCTCAAACATGCACTCCAATAAAAAAAAACATCAACTACTTGTCGACGTTACATTGTTGTGCGAACCTCTTCTCCCGCATTTCTCACAACGTCTCTTCATTTTCTCCGGCCTTTTTATTGCTTTCTCCTTCCTCGACTCGGTCGGCTTTTGACTCATTGCCGCTCCCTTATTTTTGGCCTGTGTTGGCGGCAACACTACAACGCCTAGCTGGGTTTTGTCCCCAACGAATCCTTCGATCAATGTTTGTTTGTTCACCAAACAAGATTGTATTCCGCTCTTGACACTATCAAAATTCATCCCTTCTTTTGGAGTCGGATGTTCATCACATTCGGTATCCACCCGGGAGATTTAATCCGTTGTTATTTCAATCATTGTTCGCGGCACACTTGCAATTACAACTGTCTCAACAAAAGAAATAAATAAACAAGATTTTGAAAACACGTTAGCATAATGGTCAATTATTATAAACAATGTTATACTCATATATAAGCAAAGCACAAGATCAGAACAAACGGCGTCGTAATCAAATAATTTAAGTTCATACAACCTAAATAATGACACCGAACAGACGTGAGCAACATGTTTTATTCATGACAGCAAGCAATTCAAGCACATAAAAAACGTATTTTCGATCATATCATATACGTTTTTTGAAGAAAAAAATGGGGACGAAGAATTAAATTTCATGCTTCAGCTATATGTTTATAATTATAAGCACATTAGCATTCACAACTAAGCAAAATTATGAATACGAATAAGCAACTTTCTGGGTTAATGTGAAGAAAAAAAAACATTGATGAGGAACTAAATTTTAGGTGTTCAAAAGTATGTTGGTACGTATAAACACATTTATAGGCAACTGAAAGCACATTTATCATAAAGAATAAGCAACTCACTTGGTAAACATACACACATAAAAAAGAATGGGATGAAGATATGTCCTTTTCTGGACTACCAAGAAGTTCAGATTTGTAAGCATGTTTGTTTCAAGACAGAAGCAATATTACAGACACGCATAAGCATATTTCTGGGTAATTATTATAAAAAAAAAGAAAATGATTGATCGAATCATTGATTTTAGGAAACATTACGAATCAAATTTTAACGAGATTCAGTAAAAAATGGACAATGAAAACAATTTCGAAGGCAAGAAAATGTGTTACCTTGTTCTTCATTAGTATTGAAGCTTTCTTCATATGTGTCATCCATTATTTGCCTTCTTGATTCAGCGCTGCAAATGAAGAATTTTCAGTAAATTGGGAGACTATCTAAGTTACAGAAGAACGGTGGAGAATGGTGAAATGAAGTGGACGATTTAATTGAATAACAGATTTGATTGACTTTGATTGTAACTTATCCTATTTTAGTGGGATTTACTAGATTTAGCTACCATAACTTATTATTATATGGACTAATCTACCCTCCTTTGACTGTTTCGAATGTTTTATCAGCAAATAAGCAGGATTAATCTCAACCATTGAGATCAATTTATTTACTGCTTGGATCTGGTCCTACGTACTCATATAATGGGGGGGGTCCTATATAACCCTCCCCCTATATATATATATATATATTGAGTCAGAATGAATTTCATTCATTAAACAGAAGAAACTTACAACTGGTTACAACAACAAATGTAAAACAATTGCAAGCCTACGGATTATAGACCTATACAAATCTAAAACAAAATTTTAAACCGCAACAGATCTGACTAATCCATAGATTCAGAACTACACAACTAGGCGCTGGACAAAACACGTACAAAAAATTTGATCTCGTTTCTGTCGCATAACATCAGGTAATGGCACATCTGAGTCTTCTGAGCAAATCCACAAAGAGACAAATTAAAACAGAAAAGAAAAGCCACTAATCGGGACAAACAAGCCACCTACTGGGGACAAGTAAAAAAAATATAACAGAAAGACAAAAGATCAACAGGCAAAAGATCTGCCTCTCCCGCCCTCAGATCCACACTGCAATCCATCTCCACCAAAACCACATCCAAAACCGCCACCACCGCTCTCTCCACCTCTAAACCCGCAAGCCAAGTTCAGAAGAAACCATACCTACAAGAGAAGAAGCATCCCTTGGAACGGAGGGGCTAGTGACCGGAGACCATGGGAGTAATGGTCTCCGACCATGGTAGAGGAGGGGCAAAGTTGGAGGAAAGACAAGGTGGGAGAGAGGGAGGGAGGGGGCGGCGGTGGTAATGGGATTAGGGTCTTTTAGAGAGAGAGTTTTTTGAGAGATAACCGAAAGGGACACTATATCCTGTGTGCAGATTTTTTATTACCCAAAAATTATATATATATATACACTAACAAAAATACATATATTCATCACACATAGTGATGAATTTGTTTAGAAATTAACAAGAGAATAATAAATATTGGAAAGGATGAATTATATTTTTTTGTTTCAGTTGTTATTCTTGTAAAAAAGTAATTATTTTCAATAACCATAAAAAGGAGAAAAAGAAGGAAAAAAAAAAAAGGAAGCAAACGAAAACCCTAGAAAATCGTTATCTTACGCGGAACAACTTCTTAAGATAAAACACCCCTATAAAAAGGCTCAATTCCCAATTCTTAAGATAAAACCCTAGCTTTCCATAGAACCCTTTCTCGACAACACGAAAATTCAACCAGAAAGAGTGCGAGCAAATTCGAGTTCACATTCGTGTCCTCGTGCAGTATCTATTTACACAATTATTGTTCAATTTTAAAATCGTTGTTAAAATGGAGGAGATTGCGGAGGGAGTGAACAAGATGAACATTGCGGATGCTCAGAAGAAGAACCGTATTCAAGTCTCCAATACTAAGAAGCCGCTTTTCTTTTACGTCAATCTCGCCAAGGTATTATATTTGCAGTTTCCATAGTTGACTTCGAATTCGAGGCATAGTGTAAATTGGGATTTTATTAATTTGAGGTGTTATGTCTCTAGAGATACATGCAACAGCACAACGAGGTCGAGCTTTCAGCACTTGGCATGGGTAATTTCTAATTCTTGCTTGTAAATTGTTGTCTGCTTCTCTTTTATGCGGACATGTGTAGGTCTTAACTTTCTGTTTTAGAGGAATGTGACACGAATGAAGTGATTATATATTTTGCTGGTTATACTTTCCTTTTCAAAATGTACTTTTGTATTTCAACTGTTTTAATAATGTGGTAGGTCTCTCGAGTTTTATAGACGGTGATTAACTGTGATGAACGAGACATTCTTTCAGAAAAAAATCACTCTTGAATAGTTTAGATTGTTTTAGTATTTTGCTCTGCACTACAAGGGATAAGGTGGTGTTAGCTGTCTGATAAATGTAGCATGAAGAATGTGCTTACTTGTAGAGGAGCTGTTTAAGTCTTTGTTGATGATAGTTGCACCAATTTGAGTTTTTTTTCTTCATACATCTATTTGAAAAGAACTGTTTCTATTTGCTTAGTTCCGTCCAAAATGCTCTTGAAGCTCTAGTTATAGTTGATTTGTTGTGTGCTTGTAACGTGTCTCAAAATTTTATGTTAAAATTGCTTAAGATGGACGAGTGAGGTGTAGTTCAGCAGGGACACACGTGGATTACTATCTCGCCTGGAATTTGTACAGGAGCCTACTCTCAATCAGTATCTTCTGGCTCTATATGTAATTGGGTGTTGCAGTAGTCTTGAATTAGAGTTTGTGTTAACTTTTTTATTTGTATCTATCTTTTTTGTTGTGACCTATTGTGATCATGGTATTAACTATTAAGTTTGTAATGGAAGTTGTAACAAACAAATTGAACTTGTGAAATGTATAAAAATAAATTTCACTGAATGCTTAAAAAAAAAAAAAATTCACTGAATGCTTATGAGATATGGGGGAATAATTCAACAATGGTGAGTTCTGTGTAGCAAGGGATGCTGAACGTTTGACCTTTTCCTAAATAAAATACAGTGTAATAACTTGCAGCCATTTCTGAAGTAGTTTTAACTGTCAAAAAAGGTAAAGAATCAAAGTGAAAATGAAAGAAAAAAAACGGCACCAATGATCATTTCCTGCATCCTATACCTCACTGGAGGATGCATATTGATAAATGTCTATTAACTCAGTTCTCTAAATTTTCTATACTGTTGTGTATGGAGTGCGTTCCATCCTTAGTGTATTTATATAATTTTGCTGAATTTTCTATTTTGCTTATGTTATTGCAGCAATTTCTACGGTCGTCTCAGTTGCTGAAATTCTGAAGAACAATGGTTTTGCTGTTGAGAAGAGTGAGTTTTTGAACCGTTATTAACCATTCCATATGCGTTGTAACTCATTGTAACTAAAAAAATGTGAAATACAGGGGATGTAACTCATTGTAACGAAAAATATGTGGAAAATATAGGGGTGTTTCCTTGGTATAAGCATACCATACAGAACTGAACCAATTCAATAGGCTAATTTCCCGAACTGAATACCAAACCTGTTTAAGATACCTCTGTTCAATTACCTATTTTTTTCCAGCAAATTCAGATTGGTTTTAGGTGATACCTGGGAAAATTAAAATGAAGACATTAGGTTAATTTTTTCATCACAGTTATGCAAGACATGATAACAGAACCGCACATCAATTCATTTCTTGTTTGTTCACCCAAGTGTAAGATTTCCACTTCCAGATTTCAAGAATTGTTTTTGAACTCACCTTAGTTGGAACGAGAAACAGCCTACTGATTACATTTCAAGGTTTATATCTTCTGAAATCTTCGCTGAAAGGGTAAGGGAAGCAGCGGCTGTACACATTAATTTTCTGACTGGGAACTAGTTGAGGTTGATATATGCATAACACGTGTATACATATAATATTTTTATATATGTAATTTGGTATTCAGTTTGGTACATTTAAGGCACTATTCAAACCTACGCCTAACACCAATCTGAACTGAATATAGAAATTTAGAAAAAATAAAATGAAATACTAAACCAAGATTTTTGGTTCAGTTTGGTGCTTATCAAATTTTCATTTTGTCTTTGGTTTGGTCGGTTCTGTGAACACCCTAGGGAGTACATAATAAGTTGATTGTTCTGGACACTAAATTAAATGTATGTCCATGTGAAACATGTAGAAATTTTGACGTCCACTGTGGAGATAAAGGATGATTCAAGAGGAAGACCCATCCAAAAAGCCAAGGTAAGTCCAATTCATTTTACTGCCTTTCATTTTAGGTGGGGATGGTGTTATAGATTTTTGAAGTCGTTGATGAGTCTATTCTGTTGTGTTCATAATTATGATTTGGCTCTGAATTCATCCTGTGTCTTTGATAAGCACACATTTAGTTGATGCAACTTCTTTGATTTACGTTTGTCTGGCGCTTTGCTATATGACCTGTGTCAGATTGATCTGTATGAAAGAAATGATGAGTACATTGTTTAAAGTTCAATGTGCCGTGATTTTTGTGTAAATGAGCAATGCCATTTACTGGATTCTTGTGCCAGTATTTATTGCACATCTTTCAAGTTCAGTAACATGAGCATTGCTGTAATAAAAATGATTTAAGCTCTTACAATTTTATTTGTTCTTTTTTATTTTTTCTATTCCAAAACAGAGCTGCAAATATTGGGGTCGAAATCTATTTGATTGAAGCGTATTTCCTCTGTATTTTTGGGACACTGTAGCGGACAGTTAAAAAATGCTTTTTTGGTTTAAAATAAAAGATGAATTAGTGTTCTTAAAAACCTAAAGCTCATTATAAGCTCTTAGAAAAAAGCTTATAAGCTCTGGGAAGGCAGTTAAGAGATCTTGTGGATGGTCTTTTATTTCTCTGTATGGATGAATGGTACTACAAGATTCAATATTGCTATGTTTGTGAAAAGATTAAAACTTTAAAATTATTATGATGGGCCCTCTTGCTATCCAAGTAATAGTGCTATATTATATCCTTGTACTTTGTATCGAATATGTTGCCTACTTGCCTTTGTACCTTACGACTGGTTTATTTTTTTGATACAGATTGAAATAGTACTTGGGAAAACTGCGAATTTTGATGAACTAATGGCTGCAGCGCAAGAGGGTATAGAGAATGGAAACGGCGAGGATTAGGGGTGAGACGGGAGATGTTGTCTCGAGTGCTCTGTTTTAGTATGCCTCAAAATTATGGATGCGTCGGCCGTCGGTGACTTTGGGTTATGTAGAATAGCGTAGTAAAGACGGTCTTAATAGTTGGCTTGGTCTTAATTTTATAGCAAGTTGGTTTTTTGGATGTCTTATAATTGGGGATTTTGTTTTTGTTTTTTCGTTGTCCTTTCTGTTAATTATTCTTTTAAACGAAGCTTATCGAAACGTTTTAATGGCATTATAATATTCTATGGGATTG
This sequence comes from Rehmannia glutinosa, assembly GCA_016081115.2. Lineage (NCBI taxonomy): Eukaryota > Viridiplantae > Streptophyta > Magnoliopsida > Lamiales > Orobanchaceae > Rehmannia > Rehmannia glutinosa. Next base: position 76,261 of record JABTTQ020001847.1, on the reverse strand, counting down.
TTTGATTTGTTTCTTATTTGTGGATTTTATTATTTTCTCCTGACATATTGTAAGGACTAGGGAATAATGTTAATTGATATATCTGGCGTTTGAAGAGTTCCATAAACTATATTTAACTACTGTGTGTATAATTTCTCAGTCAGTTTTTTTGAGTGAAGATGATTGTTCAGTAAAGAAATAACATCATATAGTATCATTTAATCACGACACTTGAAGATCTAGAACATGAATTTAGTTTCATCCTTGCATATAGAAAGAAATAATTCCATTCAAAATATATGAAAATTTATAATTCCTAAAATAATATTTTAAATGACAATCGAAGGATTTGCTGAGCTGAAGAATTTTCCGAAGAAAATGTTAGAAGTGTACCATAAGAAATCCACTATGAATCAACGATAAACAAAATGAATTCATAAGTGAATTTCTCTTGCAAAAACTACAAAACTTCAAAAAGAAGAGAGAAAAATAAAGGAGAAAATGAAAAAGTAAAAAGAAGAAAACACATGAAAAATGTAAAAGCAAAAATGCCTGTCATATAATGTCATCACTAATTTTCTCTGCTATGCACCTTATGGTCACTTGTGAGTACTCTGAAGCAGCAGGGGTAGACAGAAAACGCTTATGATTGATGGCTTAATATGAACAAAATGCAGAAAACTTTTCTTATCAGCTTTACAAAAACACCTTCTTAGGGGCTTTACAAAATTATTTGGGCTAAATACTAAAGTATGCGAGTTTATTTCTATTTGCCTTCTAAATTTTTTTTGTATCACTTTACCCCATGATTTTAGTATTTTCCTCACACCATACTTATGTGGAGGTGGTAAAGTGTACAAAAAATATTAAGTTCATGGGGTAAAATGTCACAAAAAATGTTATGGAGCCAAAGTGCAAAGATTTGCATAGTGATGGCCCTTTTTAAATCCATAAGCAAAAATCCCACTCTCAGGTGCTTTGCGTGAAGTTCTCTGAAAGGCACTCAACTGTTCTTGTTTCAACAGAAGACTTGTGTACCCCCCTATGATGGCCCCAAAGCAGTAAAAATATTTTTTATGAATCATATCAGACACCACAGACCGTTTCGTTTTGATCCAACTCCGATCCATTAATAATGGCATTAAGAGAAGAGAGTAATATTTTCCACACTTTTGTAATAACATCAACCAATGACCGACTCAATGAATGAATGGTTTTCACTGTTGATTTATGGCGCGATATCCTTACTCAGATTCTCAACAGCTGCCAATAAGGTACAGATATGCACCTGGCAATTTTTTCTATCGTTCCCGGAAATTTTCTTCAGTAAAGTGAATACCATGACAATGCAATCCATTTATATCCCGTGATCTGGAAGCGCTCCATCCTGCAAGATTTATTACTCATTGGATTCTCCCATGAACGGTAAAAAGATACAACCTAGCTGAGTAGCGAAGTTGAAGAACATTGCACGACAATGAGAGGACTAACATAAATGCAGAAAAAGAACTACTTTAGGAAGCTCACCTCCATCTACTGTTCTGGCACGTATTGACAGGACATTTTAAATGACAAATACACAATTGCGGTTTTTGTTTCAGATCACCCCCCACAATAGGGCAATTTGTGAAATGAAAACATACGTCAAAGGGTATTTGTAATTTGAAACATAACTGGGTCTTTTTGTAATTAGGATAAACTTTAAGAGTAATACTTTTAAGGGATATTTAGAAAAAACTAACCCTGGCGTTTGGCGTAATTACCAAAAAGATGAGCTAAATTTAAAAAATTACAAAAACCACCCTTGAAATTTACATCCGTCTTACATTTTGCCCCACCGTTAGTTGACCTGTCAAAACTTGCTGACATCATCAAATATTTTACAATCACAGCCCTCAACTTTTCCAAATATAACAAATGACCCAAACTTTTCTTCTAGCTATTGGAATACTTAGAAAAGTTGAGGATGTAATTGTAAAATGTAAGACGAAAAGTTGGGGTTGTTTGACATATTTCGAAAAATTGAGGAATGCAATTGTAAAAATATTTGATGACATTAGCAATTTCCATTAGCTCCAGTATTGGCAGGTGAAAGATCTAAGACGGATGTAAACCTCACGGGTAGTTTTTTGTAATTTTCAAAACTAGCTGGAACCTTTTTTTGTAATTAGTCTAAACTTCAAGGGTAGTTTTTGTAATTTCTCCCTGCTTATAATCATATCCCTATTATAAAACCGTTGATTTCTTAAACAGTTAAGTCCACCTGATTACTGACGGCAAATATGTTGCTGATGTCTTATATTCTAGTATCTCTGTCACTTTCAGCTGGATGAACTCAGTCACCTACATAAAGAGAGCCATATATACCCATTATAAGATGTGCCATACATTTGAAAAAAGGATAATTAGAAAGATTACCCCCGAGGTTTGAGCTAATAACAAATTTTTTTTGAGGTTTTGAAAATTACAAAAATCCCCTTGAGGTTTTACTCTTTACCCCTTTCATAAGCAAAAACATTTCAAACACCCAGTTTACATTTGTCAAAATATTACAGTTACCCCCTCGCATTTAAGACAAAATCAAACCTTAGGGGTAGTTTTTGTAATTATCCCTTCGAAAAACAAAGTAACTCATGATATAATTAGTTGTACAAGATAAGAAGATTATGTCCCAAGTAGTTCTACCTTGACATTCAGCAACCTTTATGATAAGCAACCAAAAGCATTAGGTGAATCTGGAAGGAAGATTCTCATAACTGCCTGTCAACTAGAGCTGTCAAAACCCGGTTGACCCGGCGAAAAGGCCGGACTGGGCTCCAAGAAAGTGACCCAATGGAATTTTGACCCGGCCCAATTTTTCTCTTTGACCCGGTGCACCAGCAGCACCAGGCCCGGCCTATTTGACAGTTCTACTGCCAACTTTGTGCAACTCCATTACACATTTACTGAAAATATATACCATCTCATGTGAAAATTTGAAGTGTATCTTTTTCTTGTTCTAATTCATACATCAAGATAAACAACAATCTTTCATTCACTAGATTCGCATTTCTTTGAGCAACGTATGCAAAACCAATGAAGCTTCCGTAGTCACTTCACGAGTCGAGTAACGTCCAAATATCGACAAATACTTCAAAGCAACATCAATCTTTGGCTCAATTAATTTGTAGGTAATTATATTCCTCCATTCTTTAGATTTCCCTACTGAACAAATACCGTGCAATAGAGCAGCCAAAATCACTGAATCTAAAGAAAAGCCCTTATTTAATATCTTATCAGTCAGCTGCAATGCACTTCCGAGCATCCTGTTTAAACAAAGGCAAGCAATGATTGAAACATACGCAGCAGAGATGGGTTGCCAACCGTCAGATACCATCCTCCCAAAGATATCAAGAAGCATAAGCTTATACGGATCAGATTCACTTGTTGTCCTCGCAATGGCACAAGGGACCTCGTTTGATAAACCATTAACCAAATAATGAAATGTAATATCATTGGGATTACACTTGCTCATCAGCATTTCTTCAAAAAACGAGGATGCTTTTGCAATTTTTCCCTCTTTGCAACAGCTACCTATCAGTACAGTATAAGTCACGACATTAGGTTGTATACGACTCGATCGCATTCCTTTAAAAAAAGTTTCAGCTCCATCAACATCTCCAAAACGACAAAATCCACTGATGAGAGAGGTACAAGTTACAATATTTGGTGCAAAGTTCTGTTTCAACGCATGGCAAAACATAGCTAATGCACCATATAAATCGTTCTGCTTTACGTATCCGTCAATGATAGTAGAATACGTAAATTCATCGGGAGAAATGTTTCTTTTAGTCATTTTATCAATGCAAACGACTGCATCTTTCATCATCCCCAACTTACAATGGCCCTTAATCATAGCATTGTACCCCACAAGCCCCGGATCCACACCCCTTTCGATTATGTCATCGAAAAGTTTCTTCGCATCGTCAAAATTACCACTTCGGATATATCCATCGACCAAAGTGGCATAAACATATGCATCTGGTGATACATTGAGGCCAAGCATCTCTATAAGAAGCTGCTTCGCATCAGCAAACTTACCTTTTTTGCAAAGTCCATTCATCAAAATATTGTAAATGCACGTGTCGGGAGATACTCCTCGTTCCATCATCTTGCTTCGAATGGTCAATGCAGCGTCAACTTCTCCAGCAACAACTAAGCCATGTATAAGACCTCCATATGTTATCAAATCAGGTTTATGTCCACACTCTGTCATCTCAACAAGCAAACTCGAGGCTCTGTCAAAATCTCCCTCTCTGCAATAGGCATGTATAAGAGGAGTAAAGCTCAACTTATTTGGGACCAATCCACTATTAGTCACCTCCTTTAAAAGCTTTTCTGCTTCTTGCACCTTCCCATCTCTACATGCATTAGAAATCAACGTATTATATGTCACGATGTCCAAATTGTACCCATCCTTGATCATCTTTCTCGTGGTCTCCAACGCTTCCCCCACGAGACCAAACTTATATTTAGCATCCACAACATTGTTATACACTTGAACATTTATTTCCAGACCGCTCGACTCCATTTCATTCAAGATTTCATCAACCTTCTTAAAATCCCCTCTTTTACAAAAACCACTAATGAGTGCCCCATAGGTCTCTTGGGTAGGCAGGAAACCCTTCACTTTCAAGTCCTCAAGAAGCCCATAAGCTCTCTTGACATCACCTCTTTTGCAATATCCATCAATGAGTGTATTATAGAACACTAAATTCGGTATGCAATCTTTCCCCCACCTTTTCTCAATCAACCCTCTACCTTTCTCAACCTTTCCTTCTTTACACAATCCCTTCACCATAATACAAACGCTATAATTATCCAAACAACGATTCTCACCACCATCATCTCTCTTTACCATTTCATCATATACATGCCACGCAGCTTTCATATTTTCATCCTTTACAAGCCCATTAAGCAAAGAATTACAGGCTGATAAATTGGGCACCACATTAAAATTATTCAAAACAAAGGAATACAAATCGAGAGCTTTTGACACCAACCCTGAGTCCGCGTAGGCACGGATTACAACATCTAAAGCCTCACGGGTAGGCAGTTTCTCTTCACATTGCATGCAGTCCAATAGCACGTTGTCTATTTCTTTGAACAATTTAGACCGGGCCAATAGCTTCAGAAGCGACGAATAAGCGAACCCATCAAGGGAGAAACTGTTCTGAGAGACAAAACCAAAGAATTTGAGACCCAATTCACAGTCACGAATTTTGTCGAACACTAGGTGGGCAACTTCCGAAGGAGCAATTTCCTCTTCAGAAAATCGGTTTTGGAGGGTTTCTTCCCACTGCTTCTCTTGGGTTCTGATAATTTCACAGATTTCATTTGCCAACTTTCTGATGTGGGGAGTTATGAAGAATTTTGTTGGTGGCTTGGTTTTGGGTTGGGGGTGGTGTCGGGGTTTGATGAGGGCGAGAAGGGCTTTAGACATGTGAAGATCGGTGTCTGGCGTTGAGTTCAAAATGACCTCCTTATATAGGGAGTGTTTGCAAACACTAAAAATAAGTGCTTTTCAGTTTTTTGCTTAAAAAAAATAGTTTTTAGTGTTTGATATACCAATTTCTCGCTTCTAATTTTTGCTTCATTTAATCGAGAATCTAAAAGCGGTGAGAGAGAGTCTTTAGATTCTCGCTTTTTCTAGTTTGACTTTTACAAATAAATAAGATTTTTACTACTTTTTCACCAAACACTCTCAACTTCTCATTCTCAACTTTTAATTCTATTTTCAAACACTATCAACTTCTGATTCTCAACTACTTCTACTTCTACTATAATAAATCACTTCTTCTAAAAGCAGAAGTTTTTGCAAACACTCCCATAGTGAAGGGATAATTACGCAAATTACCTCGATCGTTTGATCTAATTACAAAAAACCCAAACTAACTTTAAAAAAAACTACATAAACCACCGTTGAGATTTACATCCGTCTTACATTTACACCCGTCTTACATTTTGCACCACCATTAGTTGACAATATTTGCAAATGGTGCATTAGTTGACAATATTTGCAATTTTTGTTGATAACATTAAATATTTTACAATCACATCCCTCAATTTTTCTAAATATAACAAATAGCCCCAACTTTTCTTCTAGCTATTTGGAATATTTAGAAGTTGGGGGATGTAATTAGAGCTGTCAAATGGGCGTCCTGGTACTAGTTCACCGGGCCAAAGAGAAAAATCAGGCCAATTCGCCCGAAATTCCATCGATCCTCTATTTTGTGCCTAAGCCCGATCCATACCTTGTAAAATGCACTAGGCCGATCGGGATTTTAGGCCAAATAGGCTCAGTTTATTTTGGGCCTATAAAAATGCAGCCCATCAGGCTAAACTGGTTTTGACAGCTCCAGATGTAATTGTATAATATAAGATGAAAAATTAGGATTATTTGTAATTTTTTGAAAAATTAAGGAATATAATTGTATAAATAAATGATAACATCATCAATTTCCGTTAGTTCCACTAATGGCAGGTGAAAATGTAAGACAAACCTCGAAGGTAGTTTTGTAATTTCTAGAGTTAGCCGTTTTTCTTTTTCTTTTTTTTTAAATGAACCAAACCTCAAGTGTAGTTTTTTGTAATTATTCCTATGGATCTTTTTGTTTTCTCGTTTTTGTTTTTGTTTTTGTTCTTTTTTTTTTTTTTTGGTTTATGATTTCGTTTTTTGCCAATTTTTTTTCTTTTCTTTTATCCCCCTAAAGAACTCTTTTCAATATTAAAAATAATTAAATAAAGAACACAATTCTAGTTTGCATAATTCATATTTCATACCATCATTTTTTCAAGAATTTATTGGAAATTTGGAATTCAGAAATCCACAACATAGGAATTAAAACTTCTGCAATATGAGAATTTGGGCTTCAAATATCAAAATTTTACTCTATGCATAATTGAGTCAAGTTGACTCAATCTAAAATCTAGAAACATAGGAAATAGAGTAAAATCCGTCTTCTCCAATCTGATTTAGTATCCATAGAGTAAGATTTTGACACTTCAATTTACGATTCAGATTTTAAAAAAAAATAACCGTGGAATTATGCTGCTGAAATATTGGTGTTTCAATAAAATAAAATAAAAACGAAATAAAAACAAGGCAATTTTTTTATTTGGTCCTTTATCTAACACCACTTTGAGATTCCATCCCTTTTCTTTTTGCTTTTGACAAATAGTCATTTTTCTCAACAAAAAATTGAGATTTGGTCCTCTTACCTGCTATAGCAGGTTACTTTGACCTGTTGAGTTGATGTGACATTTTTATTTTCAAAATATTTAATTTTCATTTAGAAAACAATATTTAAATCTTACATGGCATCCTAAAATTCGAAAAATCATTTTAAAATCTAAAAATTAAATTTCTAAAATTTGATAATTTATTTAAAAAACTAAAAATAGTATAAAAAATATTGAAACTATTTTAAAATTACAACAACAAAAAAAAAAAAGTTGTTAAAAAATATAAATTGTTTGAAAAAATCTGAAATTTATTTGAAATATTGAAAAATATTTTATTTTTGAAATAGAAAAACTCAAAATTATTTTGAAAAAGTTGTTTTTAAACTAAAAGATGTTTAAAAATCTGAAAATTTGTTTAAAAAACTAAAAAAAAATGTTAAAAATCTAACAATTATTTGAAATATTAAAATATAAAATTAAAAAAGTGGAAAATTGTCTAAAAACAAGAAAATTAGTCTAAAAATCTGAAAATGGATTAAAACTAAGACTTTTAAATTTTTTACAAAAAAATTTAATTATATTTTAAAATAAATCCCACAATTATGACAAATATATAAAAATAATCTAATTTTTAAACAAATTCCAGATTTTTTTCCTTTGATTTTCAGATTTTTTTTTTACATATTTGGCATAATTTTTAGATTTTTGAAAAATAATTTATAGTTTTTTAAAAACAATTCTAAGTTTTTAATCTATTTTTTTATTTATAAAAAATCAGATATTTTTTTATAAAAATTTAAAAAAGTCTTTGTTTTTAATTCATTTTCATTTTTTCAGACAAATTTTCGTTTTTTGAATAATTTTCGACGTTTAAAATAGTTTATAATATTTCAAATAAATTTCAGATTTTTTAAAACAGTTTATAGTTTTTTTAACAATTTTCATATTAATTTAAACAATTTCGATTTTTTTCTATTTTTAGTTTTTTACAAAAGCTATCAGATTTTATATATTTTATTTTCTAGATTTTAAAATATTTTTTTGAATTTTTAAAGTTACTATTACAAAAATTCAAATAATTTTTAATTTTAGTAAAACAATTTTCAGAATTTTTAGATAATTTTTTCAGATTTTTCAAAAAGATCTTTTATTTAACTAATTTTTCCATCATTTTAGCCAACTAGGATGCCATGTAAGATTTAAATATTGTTTTCTGAATGAAAATTAAAAATTTTGAAAATAAAAATGCCACATCAGCTCAATAGGTCAAAGTAACCTGCTATAGCAGGTAAGATGACCAAATCTCAAATTTTTGTTGAGAAAAAGGACTATTTGTCAAAAGCAAAAAGAAAAAGGATGGAATCTCAAAATGGTGTTAGATAAAGGTCCAAAAATTTTTTTTTGCCTAAAAATAAACACTCAATGCACACAACTACGCGAAAAAGAATACAGGTACAGGTACTTCTGAAAAAGAATAATGAGCCAAAATATTAAATACTCGTATTTTTTAGTGACTGAGTCAAATACTATGAAAATACAGAATTTTTTATAAAAATACAACAAAAAAAGGAAAAAAAAAAAGGCTTTCATTACATACTAATGCTAACAGAAAAAAGATCAAAAGCACAACAAAATGAAACCGTGTTAAGCTCCATCCCAACTCCTCCTAAAGAAGTAAGAGTTGCTCTTCTCAAATTCATGCCCTGCATCAGAAATCGCAAATCAATTCATTTAAACAACTCAGTGATTTATAATGCATCTCTAAAACTCCAAATGGAAACAATTTTTGCAGTTTGGGTGCGTTAAAAACTCTGTTGTTAATTGTTATCCCATATAATGGTGGCTTTTTTTGACTGTGCTTAACTTTCCGCGAATATGCACATAAGTAATTATCACAAAAACACTGATCGTGCAAAAATCACAAAAACTATGGTTCATTCGTATATAATTTTGCAAGATGTGGCCTATTCATCTGTACATAACCATGTAAAAAGACTCTGATTAATACTAAAAGTGTGTGCGATAAACATAAACAAATATGTTAGCTACTGATATTAGACACACTTGCTTTTACAGTTTGGCGCAGTTGAAATATTCTGCTTTTAGTAGTAAAAAGGCAGAGCAAAACTTTCAGAAATGTCAATTAACAAATGTCAAAACGCAACTTCATATTCAGTCCAAATGCCAACATAATAATTTAAAAGAATCATTGGCAGATTTTGTTCTATCTCATCTTCATGAAAATGCAAACGTGTACGCAAAAGTGTACCAGTAGAATAGCCAATAGCATGTCAGGGAAGGTGCATTTTGCAGTATTTACGTCCGCCAATCAAAATCAACGGTAAGATGAAATTATAAACTATCTGGTTTAGCATAAAGATAATGCTAAAACAGAAAAGTACAAATCAAATGAAAGAGATCCAAGCTCCCCTACCAACCACATACCAATGACACCAGCCACATTGTCATACGACCACCACAAATAATCAGTGGCCTTCTCCTGTCAGCATCAGTGGATTTGCATTTGGATGAAAGATTTGACAACTGCACAAAATGTCTCGGGGTACGTTTGACAACTGGGTGAATGCAGATGCGACAAAGATCGGTAATAATTGCATTCTTAGATTGGATGAAAGGTACCAACAGATGAATGCAAATATGAATGCAAGATTCGAGCATATGAATGCAAAGCTTGAGGGTGGCCACACTCGAGCTCAGAATGCAATAATTACCAATCCTAGTCGCACCTACATTCTGTCCGTATTTATGTCATTGCCATTACACCTGATGTAGGGAAATAGGTAAAAAAAATCAGGTTTCATTAACAAGCTAAACTATGAATCTCATATTCAAAGCACTCATTAACTGGGTGATGAGTTTGAATATCTTTTTTTTTTTTTTTCATAAGGAACAAATGTGACGAGTTTGAATATCTTGCAACAAAAAGAAGTTAAATGCCTGAGCTTGCGAAACATGCACTGAGCAATCCAATGGGACATCAGCAAGGTTGCAGCAAGCGGAGGCATTAATATGATCAAGTTCGTGAAACTAATTCACTCATTATATCTTGGTGGAGTTTAGTTCATATATGTAGCTATCATATTAACAATGTGAAATACTAATTGATGAAACACCTCATCTCTTAATTCCTTCACTCTAATATCTCCTACGTATTCTTCTGAATTGATGTACCATAATAATATCCGTTTCATGACCAGCATCAGGCAACATGTAAATCTTAATGAACAGATAAACCAAACAGTAAGTGAAGTTTTTCAATTTACCAGCTGCAGGGCTTCATTGATATCCAACTGGAGTGCTTTTACCGCATTCATTCATCACCGGACATCTGAATACAGCCACAAATACCCTTAGTATATGTAATGATACATATTACACAATGTTGGATCTCCAGATGTATGAAAAAACCAACTGATAGGCTCAAAGATGCATCATGACAAGAATACCTAATATGTAGACATAAATCATGCTTGGCAAAATATCAGAAGAGTGAACCATTTTCTTATAAGAACATTTTTCATGCAAATTGAAATAAGCAAAAAGTAAACTTACACGAACTTAGTGGTTGCTGTCCTCTTAGATTTCTCATATCACTATGAACTTCATTTGGGTGGCAGCAGAGTTTGGCTGAATATATACAATGTAGTCATTGCCTGCAATCCCTCATAGGCATGGCTCACATCAACTTTGCTCAATAACCAATGAACTCAAACTAGCTCATCTGAAGAAGATAAAATCGTCAATGTATTATCAATTCCTTGATAATATGGATTTCATGGTTTCAATTTGAGCAGCAGAGAAAGTAGGTCTTCTTTTCCGAGCGAGCCTGTAGATATATTTAGCCTTATCAAGCTTGTCAAGTTTTCCATCTTTCAGAAGGCCTTCAAGCAGATTATTGATGGTGAACTCACTAGGAAACCAGTTCTTCTGCATGCTATCTTTACACATGGAGTAAGCCAAGTCAAATTCTCGAGTCCTGCAAAGATAGTGGATCATAGTTTGATAAATTTTTTGGTTCGGCTTGTACCCCTCGCCTTGGAAAGCAGAATATACTCTCATAGCCATGTCACAAAATCCCGCCTTGAAAAAGCCTTTGATTACCAAGTTATATGTAACCGCATCAGGAGCTCCCAAAAATTTCTTTTGACAACGCATGAAAGCCAACAACCGGTTAGCTTCCCACGCATGCCCCATATTCACCAAAAACTGAATCCTCACATTGAAGGTCGCTACGTTAGGAAGACAACCTTTTAACACCATCAAATTCCACAGTCCATTTGCAATCTCAGCCCGGTTCGCCTTGTAAAAGGCCGCTATAAGGGTGGTATAAGTAATGACATCAGGAGTTATTCCCAATTTCTCCATCTCAACCATAACCAAAATCGCCTTCTCCAATATACCCATTTCACAGAAAGCCTTGATAACAATATTAACAGAATATACATCAAGAGTGATGCCAAGCCTAAACGGAACATCACTCAGAAAAGAATCAATTGCCTCTAAATCCCGGGACTGAGTCAGTACCTTCAAAGCTGCATTGAATGATTTAACAGTCCTCTTACAACCATACAAATGCATATCACAAAACGTATTCACAGCATGCTTAACCATTCCAGCCCGCCCATACAACATTATTATTCGAACTATAAACCCTTCTCGACGACCCTGTGGCAGAGTCTTCTGATGCTCAAGGATATTCTCAATATAATCAAACCGACCAGCCCCAGCTAACCTAGAAACCGTGTCCTCAAAGGCAAACCGATTCTCAACAACAACACTATTGTGGGCATTGGCCTTAAACAAATCGAATAACTTATCGGGATCCCTTTCCTTCTTTAACCTAATCAATGCAGGTTCGGTTACTCCCCTAGGCTTTTTCACAGTATTCCTAATTTCACTACCTTTCTCAGCAATGGCAAAGGCATGTGGCGGTATGGTGCTAAATCTGCGAATCAATCGCAGAGTGAGCATGTTCTAGAACAAAAGCTCAATATTTCACGCATACCCACCAAACAAAATCAAAGTATTTACTAATATCTCCCCAGAAAATGCGATTCCCATCTCAGAAAAAACAAGAACCAATAATCAGAAGCTACACAACCATTCTATCTCCACGAAAACAAACAGAATCAATCATATGCAATGCAAGAAACAAAACCCGAAATGGGGTTTTCGGAAATTTGCAGCGTCGATATACTTCCTCTTGATAGTGGAAATGAGATTAAATCAAGAAAGAAGATGAAAAACTGGATTTATGTGTATAATGTGCTTGTGGGAGCTGGTGGTGGTGAAGGGGTTTGCGTTGGGATTTTAGGTTAGGGGTTTTCATTCAGATTTCAGGGGTCTTGTTTAGTGATCCGGTGTTGTTGGCTGCATGATAAGCATTTTTTGTTGTTGACTTGGGTGAGCATTATTGGATGATTATATGGGCCCAATTGGTGAGGCCTTTATCTTTTATTTGTTATTGGCTGCAGATGGAACTGAGCATGTCTTATACCTCACTGGAATACTCCACGTGGATAATCTGCTTCAGGAACACGAAGCTCCTATTTTACCACGGAAATATTTAGGTTTGTGCATTTTATTGGATGAAATTAATTAAAGTTGAGGATTATAAATATTTTTGATATTAAATAAGTTTTAAACAATAATATGATGGACCTTAAAAAAAACACAATGATTTGATAGTAACACTAACAAATGTGGTTCATTTGAAAAGGGCTTAATCAGTATAAAAAATTCGATAATATAAGATGTGATTTGATATTCCATTTTGATTTTTCTGAAAATTTTGGTGTTTAATTTGATTTACCGACCGAGACACCAAAAAATAACTTGGTAAAACCTTTAATCAAACTGACTAATTTAATTCCGTAGTATTTTTTAGTATAATAGAGGATAACATAAAAGGTATCATACACATTCACATGAGATCGGAGGTGTAGCCAAATTAAATTTTTTTTTTTCCCTACCTCAACTATTTTTTTCCTTAAAATATATATATATATATATATATAATTTTTTTCATAGAAAAAATGGGACATAAAAATTTGTGGTGCGTTGGGACGGGTGCCCCCAGCTACGCCCGCATGAGATCGAGTCCGAGTCTATCACATTGACAACACAAAATTCTCCATTGAAAAACAAGATTAATCCCAATTCAATTCCGTATTAGATATGACATAAAAAAAATTTTTGTTTATCTCTCCATAATCTTAGCAATAGAAATTAATCAATTCAATAATAAAAGGTAAAATAACATTAACTTATGTAGCTACCTAATATTTCTCTTTCAAAAGTACCATGTTGAGAGGCAAAATCCCCGACGTTCAAACCAAACAAGTTGTAGTGCATCCTCAACTTCACAAGTAGAGATGTCAATAAAGATTGACCCGTACCAATCCCGACCTAACCCTAACAGGCCCTAGCCTTTAAGAACTACGACTAAAATGTCCTCAAGTCATAAGTGCTAGAAAAATCTACGTCTAGCCCTATAGGGCTAGGATTGGCCCTATAACTTTTATTTATCTTTTTGATAAAGTCATTCTGTCTAATATTCATGATATAAAAATTAACTTTCGAATTTTTTAATCCACACAAATAATGTCATGTAATTCTTAGATTCTACTCTCTCAATTCTAAATATATAGTTCAATACTCCAATTTAACTTTTCACACATATTAAGAAAATTATTGGAAACTACAAATATGTTAAATATTTACTTTGTTTACCCTTATTTAATGAAGAGTGTAAATTATAAAATGCATATTAAATAGGGTTAAAATAGTACAAGAATGAAAAAATATTATTAAATATAGATAGTGGACTATATATTTAGGACATCCCAAAAAGGAATAGTGGGCTATATATTTGGGACGAAGAGAGTATTTGGATTAAAATATTAAAAAAATTGCCATTTATATAGGGATGACAATGGGGCGGGTTTCAATGGATCCCGGTGCGATTGAAGACCCGTTTGACTAAAATCCGCCGGGTCCGGGGCGGGTAACGTGTCTTGGGGAACCCACACCAGACCTACCCCGAATATATATAAATATATATTTATTTTACTACAAATATTTATTACTTGTTATATTAAATTTACAGTACATAGTCTGCTAGTCATGATTCATGAGGTCAAATGGTCAACTATGGATTTTAACTCTTCCAACCTTTTCTGTTATCCCTTCTCGTGAGACGATATGAGTTTTAACCCACCATTTTGCTGAACTTCTTCTCGTCATCCACAGTAGCTTGATTATTCTTGTTAGACCCTTTTGCTTAATGATTTCATGCATTTATGAGTAAGATTTTGAATACTCTTTTATTATTTTTATTGCTTTCAAATTGTTGGAGCTTTTAAATCAATCTGGACCAAATATTTCCAGTAATCATCTTTCAGAAATCATGCGGACCTACAGTGACATAATTGAAAATTTTAGCCAGTTGAAATCTTTTTGCCCGCCGGGTCCAGAATTTCCTTGGCGGGGCGGGTCCTGGGTTTAGCTAAACCCGCCCCAACCCTGCCCCGTTGTTATCCCTACATTTGTATTTCAGTAACACATAGTCCATACTAAATACTGTATTTACTAAGTTATTTGGTAATCGTGTACCAATTACATACCAACTTTAATTCAATATTTACTAAGTTATTTCGTAAGACTAAATTATAAATGAGATCAAAGATCAAGTTTGATAATTTATCAAGATTAAATGGTAATTCATAAATGAGATCAAATATAAGATTTTGTAGTATTATAAGTAAATATTTGAATATAAATATATAAAATACAAAAAACTTAAAGAGAAAAAGCCGTTAAGGGCCAGCCTGACCCTAGCCCTAGTCGGCTCTATGGCCAATTAATGCCGGGCTAAAAAGCTCTCATGTTACAAGGGTCTATGGCCTAATCCTCACATTTTTTAGGGTCAGGCTAGGGTTCAACCCTTATTGACATCTCTGTTCACAAGAACAACATAATGAAGCCCCAAATATAGAAGGTGTTTGGCTAAGCTTATTTAAAAGTTCATATAAATTGATTCAAGAGCTTATGCAATGTTAGATCTTATTTGAAATAATTTGTTAAAGTGTTTGGATAAAATATGATAGTAGAGCTTATAAGATGTTGGTAATGACAGTTTATTAATTAAAATTGTCAAAAATCAAAGGAGTTGTCGAAATAAGATCTTATTTACAAAATAAATTGGCATCCCCCCACTTTTTCAAACTCAACTTATAAGCTCCTAGCTTCTTTTTTCGAGAGCTTATAAGATATTTTTCAAAAAAAATTACCAAACAATTTTAGAGAATTTATAAGCTCTCAAACGTCTTATAAAATATTTTGAAGAGCTTAGCCTGGCAAACAATTTCTTCGGATTTCCAAGAGATACACAACAAAGATTTAAATTGTCAATAATACAACAATACCTAGACTCGTAAGCAGCCTACTTTTCTTCAAAATTTCACTCCTTTTGCACACACTTCACACACACACACACACACATATATATATATATATATATATATATATATATATATATTTTCTAAATCCCATGCTTAATTTTGTGGTTTACTTGGAAGAATAGGAATAAAAAGCATGAAGGTCCCTCCTTTTCATACAAAAAGATCAATTGGAATGTAGAAAATTATCTACATTTGCTGAACAAAGCTAAAATCTTTCCAAGGAAAAATTGGCAGAGAACTCTAGAATGTATAGGAAATAAATATAACATTGGATTTGTTTGTAATAAGTATTAGATTAGTCTTCCAGATTCTTAGTTTGCCAAATAGGTTAGCAAGATGGTTTCTTAGTATATCAAATCCCTTCTGTAATAATTGTGCTTCAATGTTCATTATATAACATGAACATCTTTGGGTGCTCATTCATTCAAGAAAAGAAAAAAAATAGTCAACTTCTCATCTACATATAGAACTGAATATAAAACAGGAATAGTTAAGGAAAAAAAACCCGAGGTTTGTGCTAATTACCAAAAAAAATCCAAAGATGTTTGAATTTTTTTTTTTTTTAAAAACAAAAAAACCTCCAAAGGATCACTGTCTTTACGCCATTTCCATTCTCTATACCCTCTTGCTCTGCAGCCCCATCGTTCATCAAATTTTGCGGTTTACCACTTCAATCTGTATCAAAAATATTATCAGCTGTAAGGTGCAAAGGCAACATATTCAAATACAAAGTAGTAGGATATCATATTGCACTATTAAATCTTACTTCTACTCTTAACTAATTCATCAAAATACCAAATTCATAAACTCATTTCTATACTTGAAAGTTGAAACAGATTTATTCAATTATATCCTATCACATTCAATCATAAACCAAAAGATCAAGAGATAAAAAATAACAAAAAGACTATGTATTCAATTTGCTCGAACCTTTTCATTCAATTGATCAAGCTTCACATTCATCTCATCGAACTTCTCATTCATGTTTGCATTCATTTGTTGCAACAGCGCCATGATGTCATTATTAGTAGCGCCCTGATTTGCCCGTTTGGATACAATCCTATGATGCCGTACTACGGCATCACCAAATTCTTGGGTGGTCACATCTTCGCCAACCCTTTCTCGAATGACAGATATATTCCTCAGACGATCTGTCTCCATCGCAATATCTCTGGAAGTCGGCATATGATCAGCTCTGATGTGACCAGCGCCAATAGGAACAAGGGAATTGAGATATGCATTTGCCAAAGGAGGAGCAGGGATATCGGCAAGATCAGGGATATCGGCCATCGTAACAAGATGAGGTGGTGAACAGCAACGCTTCGATGAGGCTAAAAAAGAAAGAAAGAGAAGAGCAGAGTTAAATAATGAACATAACATATAAACAAATGGAAACAAAGTTTGAAGTCCATAAGAGAGCATTGATTTTTACAGTTAAGAAAAGATAAGGCAATTTACAGTTCAAATTTGTTTTCAGCTGCTGATAAAATCAGGAATCTTTCCTGTGAGTTTATCCTCCTAAAATCCAAAAACATTGACACTCATAAACAAGTGTTTTATGGAAAGAACCAAACAACTTAACTGGAATTGACTTAGAATAACTTGTATATATGGAAAAATCAACTCTTCAGATTTTTTTTTTGGGGGGTTGGGGTGGGGGGGATAGGGTCTGTGGTGGCGAAGAGGATCAAACATACAGACTACATATGGTAATTAAAAAAGAAAATTAGAGCACATTGGTTTATTAAAAAATAATTTGATTATGGAGCTGACTGATGATGCTGAATGCAAGTGTAATTGCTAGCCATATTGAAAAGGAGACTTGAAATGAACAGGTGTAGTACTCACAAATCAATTAAGGAATTCAGCTTGGCACGTACCACTAATAAATATCCTAAAACACTGGAAATGTGGAATAGAAGTAAACCATTAATTTGGATAATTTTGTTGGAAGCAAATTTCAAGAAGTGGAATCCAGAATAAATGCTAAAACATTTACACTTCGTAAATTGATTAAGCGTCCAACCTCTGAAGGAATAGAGCCAGACAACTGGTCCCCCTAACTCTAGTTTAAGTAGGAAAATAGTAACTCAAGAACAATGGTGAATAGATTACATATAACAGTACATAACTACAAAAGTAACACAAATATCATTGCAACAGGCTTGGATTTAACACTTTAATCCAACGCAAAGTAACTCAAACAGCAAGAGCATTTTTACGGGTGATTATGTTTGTTCAAATACAGAAAAGAAAGCTTCTCATACACCTTCTTGGTTGATTTGTGCAAGGTTTCCAGTTCTCAGACTGAAATTTCACTTCCTAGAACAACTGTTCCAAGTCATACAATCCATTTCAGTCACAGCTACTAAAGTTACGAAAGATAAACCCAACTACGCTGCTTTGTGCTCTTCTAATTCTCATCACATAAAGATAAATACTTGTTCGTCTTTTTTCAGGTATCAAATGTTTTATTATGAGCCACTGGACAACAATTAGTCCACAAAATTTATACATTTTAAATTTACAAGCAGGAATCTGCATAAAAAAACCTTAATATACATGAAAGCCCCAACACAAGTACAGAAAAACAAGCAATTACTGTTGAATATATCATAAACACGTTTTATATTCTGCGTTTTGTGTTTTCCGTTTTTAGTTGTTTCTCTTTACACACACACGTGGCATTAGTTCATTGGCAATGCTGGATTGATTCAACAGGAAGTGGCCAAGTTTCTCTCAGGGAATGGAGTTTCAAGAATTGGCAACAATGATGGTGCACAGTCCTTTGCATACCTTGTGGAGTATTGAGGTAACAGTGCCTTAGATTTTGCTCTATCTTCTTATGAGGACATGGGGAAAGGGAGCTGGATTACATTTTGCACACATTTCAGTTTTCATGCCTGATGGTTCTCAGAAATCTGTCACTCAAATTGGTCAAGTTACCTTAAGTCCACAACTCACACTTTCTGATGTTTCTCTATGTTCCTTCTTTTAAGTACAACCTTCTTTCTGTTACCCAAGTTAATCCGTCATAACAACTAAAGAGTGTTTTCTTTCCTTTCTCTTGTGAATTGCAGGACTTGCAGAGTAGCAAGGTACTCACGTTTTATGTATGGTGCTTCAAGGAAGGGACAATCGACTTTGCTTAGAAAGATGACAAATCTTACAAGGATAAAGTGGCTTAACAAAGTCCAAATGTTGGTGTTGACGTCAAATTTGGTCAACAAGGAATCAAATATAAAAATAGTGAATATAATAAATGGCTGTAAGTGCCTTTTTTGTTTATTAAATGGCCAAGGTAAAGTACAGGGCTGTTTTTTAGCCATCTCCCCTTTTTTTCTTTCTTCAATCCTATTTATACTTATTACATTTGATAGCCTAGCAATCATTACATCTAAGCTATTAGTGGGACACTTGTCACCTCCTTATTGTGCATGAGTTGATTAATGGACACTTGTCTCTTTGAGTGGGACACTTGTCTCCTCCTTGTTGTGCATGAGTTTATTAATGGGACACTTGTCTTATCGAGTGGGACACGTGTCTCCTCCTTGTTGTGCATGAGTTGATGAGCCGTCTTTTGGTAGCCTTTTCTCTCTCCGGCTCTCGGAGACCCGGAGCTCTCGGGGTCTCCGGTCGGCTCTTCCGTCTCCGAGGTCTTTGGGCTCTCCGGAGACCCGGCTCTCGGGTCTCCCGGTCGGCTCTTCGGTCTCCGAGGTCTTTGGGCTCTCCGGGAGACCGGGCTCTCGGGTCTCCTGGTCGGCTCTTCTCGTCTCCGAGATCTCTGGGCTCTCCCGAGACCCGGCTCTCGGGTCTCCGGTCGGCTCTTCCGGTCTCCGAGGTCTTTGGGCTCTCCCGGAGACCCGGGCTCTCGGGGTCTCCTGGTCGGCTCTTACGTCTCCGAGGTCTCGGGCTCTCCAGAGACCCGGACTCTCGGGCTCTGGTCGGCTCTTACGGTCTCCGGGCTCTCCGAGGTCTCGGGCTCTCCAGAGACCCGGACTCTCGGCTCTCTCGGTCGGCTCTTCTGGTCTTTGGGCTCTCCGGAGACCCGTGCTCTCTCGGGGTCTCCTCGGCTCTTTTCCTGGTCTCTAGGCTCTCCGGAGACCCGAACTCTCGGGGTCTCCTGGTCGGCTCTTCCCCAGTCTCTGGGCTCTCAGGAGACCGGACTCTCGGGTCTCGGTCGGCTCTTCGGTCTCCGGCTCTCCGGGTCTCAGTGCTCCGGAGACCGGACTCTCGGGACCTCCGGTCGGCTCTTCGGTCTCCGGGCTTTCCGGGTCTCTGGGCTCTCCGGAGACCCCGTGTACATAAAAAAAAATATCCTGTTGTATTTGGGTATCAACATTGGAATACATGAGGTGATGCACGCCCCAATCTTTTATGCCAAATGTCAAAAGTGAGATTACGGGAAGATGTAGAAAGCTTAATAAATGAGTGAACTTTATTAGAGGTGGACTGTGCGAGACAACAACAAAGAACACACAATTATGTACGAAATTTTGGTGCGTTAAGGTGAAAAGCAACAACACCACCACCC
This sequence comes from Rehmannia glutinosa, assembly GCA_016081115.2. Taxonomy (NCBI): domain Eukaryota; kingdom Viridiplantae; phylum Streptophyta; class Magnoliopsida; order Lamiales; family Orobanchaceae; genus Rehmannia; species Rehmannia glutinosa. The sequence continues at coordinate 56,041 of JABTTQ020001847.1, read as the reverse complement.
CATGAGTTCTCCTCGTTTGTAAAGTCTAGTTTCTCTCTTGGGAGTTTTGTCCCCTTTTAGGGTTTGTGTTAGGGCCTCTTCTTACCCCCTTCCGCCGCCACCGGCCCCTCTCACCCTCCGATCAATTGAGGTCCTCCTCCTCCTCTCCTCGACCTCTGTCACCACAAGAGGTAGATATCACATACCCTAATAAAAAAAAAAAAAAAAAAAAGAAGAAGGAATCTCGCTCTGCTAACTCCTAATCGAGGCCGTGTGTAGACTTTCGTATCTCTTTACGCCCATAACTTCCTAGAGTGCTGGTTGTGTATAGTGGTTGACAAACCCCATCTCTTTATGAAGATATTAAGTCGGAATTGCCGCGGGCTTGGGAACCGGCGACGATTCGCACACTCGAAGCTCTAAGAGTACAAAATCCGGACATTGTGTTTCTAATGGAGACAAAGATTTTGTGCCAACGAATGTGTTACTTGAATAAGACTTGTGTTGAAATTTAGGTGCTTCCCGATGAGATTGCGGGGACATTTTTCTAATAAAAGAGGGGGTCTTTGTGTCCATGGAATGATTCAATGAACTTGAGCTCATCTCCTTTTCCTCCAACCACATTTCATTTTTCATTTACGGGACACGCGACGAAAGAAACGGGTGTTCATTGGTCTCTATGGGTGGGTGATCAATCGCAGAAGTATTTAACATATGATTTGATGAAAAGGGTGTGTCCACAATCTAATACTCCAACCCTCTACGCCGGCGATTTCAATGAAATTTTATGGTTCCATGAAAAGCAGGGAGGAAATTTTAAATCGATGGGCCAAATGGAAAAATTCGAAGTGCATAGAAGCGTGTAACCTCAATGACTTGGGCTACACGGGCTACACATTCACATGGACAAATGGGCGTAGTGGGACAATAATGTGCGAAGTCTTGATCGATTCCTACCGGACTGTGGAGAGAAAAATATCGCGATCACCAGGTTCATCACTTACCTCGGATGCAATCGACCATGCACCTATCATCCTAACTTTTGATCGAGTGAATAAGGTCTTTGCTCAAAATAGCGTAAAAACGTAAACGGTTGTTTCGCTTTGAAAAAGTATGGTTGGAACACCCAGGATGTGAGGAGATTGTGAATAAAGTCCGACGGATCCCTCAGCGATGTTCTTTATGGATAAAGTAAATCAATGTGCCCAAAGAACTCACACATTGGAATACACATGAGTTTGGAAACATCCGCCACACATTAAAGCGATGGAGAAAAAGATTGCAAGCTTACAAAAGAGTACCCCGACGAGAAGCAAACATACAAGAATGTAAACACCTGAAGCCCGAATGGAAGATTTATATAAAAAAGAGGAGATACTTATGGGGACAACGCTCTCGGGCACTCAGCTAAGAGATGGAGATCGTAACACATCTTTTTTTTCACCAAAAGGCATCCCAACGCCAACGACGAAACCATATCGATAAAATCCGCGGTAATGAAGGAGAATGGATTACTAAAGAAGACGAGATTGCACAGAAAATTCGAGAATACTATGTCGATCTTTTCCTATTCTGCCGCCACGAGTAACATGGAGCGAGTCCTGGAGATCGTTGAACATGTAGTCACAAATCGGATGCGAGCATCCCGACAGAGCCCTTCACAGCTAATGAGGTATACCAAGCACTCCAACAAATGCACCCAATCAAAGCCCCAGACCGGATGGTATGTGCCCTTTATTCTTTCAAAACTTTTGCCTACTATCCAAAATGATTTTATTGATCAAACTCGACATCTTAAATAAGCAAGTTGATCCCTCGAGTCTAAACCATACCTTCATTGTCTTGATACCCAAGATTAAAAACCCAGAAACTGTAAATGATTTTCGGCCAATTAGTCTGTGCAATGTAATTTTTCGTGTGATAACCAAAACAATTGCGAATAGACTCAAGTTAATCCTCCCGGACATTATCTCTCACAACCAAAGCGCGTTTATCCCTGGTAGGCTTATTACGATAATGCTATGACGGCTTTCAAATTTTCCATTCTATGAAAAAAAGAAAAGAGGACGGAAGGTCACTTTGCTCTTAAACTTGATATGAGTAAAGCTACGATAGGATTAGTGGGTCTTCCTACGAGCATGATGGATAAAATGGGTTTCCCGAGGGAGTGGTCGATTTAATTTTACGTTGTGTTACCATCAGATCTTATTCCATTTTGATAAATGGCTCCCCAACGCAGTTCTCCCCCGAGAGGGGTCTCCGTCAAGAGACCCTCTATCACCTTATCTTTTTCTCTTATGTGCGAGGGTTTTTCCGCTTTAATAAAAAAGCGACAAGCGAAGGCTTGTGGCATGGAGTACTGAGTTAATAAAAGAGCCCCTACGATTTCCCATCTCTTCTTCTTAACTGCAGATGATCGCATTCTATTCTTTCGGGCCACGATCAAGAAATCGAAATAAATGGGTCGATTATTCATGAATATGAACAGTGTCCTACAAAATCAACTTGGATAAATCCGAAATTTACGCAGAGTGGCAATGTACCAACTTACACTAACACAGAGGCAAGCTCGAAATTGGGTGTTAACTGGGTCGACAAGCATGATAAATACCTCGGGGTTGCCGACAATTATTGGGAAATCAAAAAGCGCTTTTTAATACGATTAGAGACAAGGCGATATCAAAAATGAAAGGATGGAAGGATAGATGTTTAACACTTTGCCGGAAAGGAAGTGTTAATTAAGTCTATTATTCAAGCTATCCCTACATATATTATGAGTTGCTTCCTCCTTCCACTCTCATTATGTCATGAAATTGAGAGGTCGACGGCACAATTTTGGTGGGGTACGACGGACGGAGGAACGAAAAATCCATTGGGTAGCTTGGGACAAAATGACGATTTCAAAAGCGAGGAGGAATTGGTTTGAGAGAACTCCATTTTTTCAACATAGCTATGTTGGCAAAACAAGTGTGGAGGATTATGGAGAACCCAAATTCTTTGGTTTGCACAAATTTTCCGAGCAAAATACTACCCAAATGGAGATATCATTGGGGCGAACTTGGGCTTCCAACCTAGTTATTTATGGAGAAGCCTCTTGCTTCACGCCGTGTGATAGAAGGTATGGCTTGGCGTGTTGGCAATGGCGCTAATATTGATATCGAAAAGACCGCATTGGATTAGCACAACAAATATAAAAAGGCCGATATGATATTGAGTAGAAGTGAAGAGTTTGAAGGTAAGTGACATAATCGACTTGCAAAGCAAAACACGGGACTACAACCGAGTGAAACAGATGTTCAATCCCCACGATGCGGAACGTATATGTCGCACTTTACATTAATCCGAGATTATTACCGACAAAAGAATTTGGAGCAAAGAAAAATCGGGCGCGCTTCACGGTTCGGTCGGCTTATCATCTTCTTTGTTGAAAAATGGTCGATACATTAGCATTAGCATCGTCGAGTCACAGTAACCCAAATGGAAGAAGTTATGGGATTTGAGAGTGCTTCCAAAAATTAAACAATTTCTCGTGGAGAGTGTGTGTACGGATTCTTTACCTACCTACGAGGACAACCTACGACGTCGAGGCATCGATATAGACCCCGATTTGTTTCATATGTGGGAAGGGATAGAGACCTCATCACATATATTTCTAAAATGTCGTGAAGTACTGCACCATATGGTATACTAGCCCTTTAAGGATGGATCTGTCAATAACCTCGTTAAGTCACCAAAAAATTTAATTTGGTGTGCCATGATAAAATACCTACAGATTATGTTGAATATCTAGCATGTTTGGCATGGCGAATATGGAATGAACGAAATGACGTCTATATGAAGGAAGGGGTGTTTAACGTGGAACGAGTTATCAGGACGGCCAACAAAATACATGGGGAGACATTATCACCATCTCCAAAGGGTACAAGGAATGGACCAAATCATTCAGTACCTCATGCTTGACAAGATTACACAAGACAATCGAAAATGAACGTGACGCGGTTTACAAGGATGGCTCACTAGGATATGGCTTCGTGGTCCGAGATTCGGTAGGAGATGTTCTACTCTCAGGTGCTAAAAGAACGAATATGGAAGGAAGTAGCACATTAGCGGAAGGCCTCGCACTAATTTTTGGACTCACAGCTTGTCGAGACACCGGACTTCGTCAGGTCATGATTGAATGCGATTGCAAAATTCTAATTGATGGCCTAGCGGGCAAGATTGTTCCAGAATTCTATGGGGACTTACTCATTAAAGATATAAGGGAGACGGGAGAGGAGATTGGCTGCTGCTCGTTCAAACATATTCCTAGAGAAGCAAACAAGCTGGCACACGCATTGGCACACTTTGTACAAGATCATGAAACTGAAATGTTTTGGGTAGAAGAGTTACCTCCTAATCTAGAATCGATTCGAGTTTTGGATGTAAACAACTGATTTATCTTCCTGATTAATGAAAGTTTTAGTCTTTCTTTCTCAAAAAAAAAAAAAAAAAAAACAACACCACCACCCCCAAAACAAAAAAAAAAAAAAAAAAAAGAAAAAAGAAGAAGAAGAACCCACAACAAACCCTGCCCCCAAAAAAATACAGAAAGCCAAATACAATGTTGAAAAGAACACGGCCTATCACTTCTAAGCCCTAAAACCACGCGATACAAAAAAATAAAAAGTAAAATAAATCACTTGGAGAATTTGAAGGGATCAGAAACAAAAATAAAAACCTGAAGTCCAGCACAAGAAGATTGAGAGATGGGTTTCTTCCTTATCTTTGTCCTTTGACGCTGGAGTTTTCCCCGTCAAAACCCTATTTGCCCTTATTAGCTTACCTTTATGCTTTATGCTTGAGAGGAAATGAACGGCCCGCTATGGTGAAATGAACGGCACGCGATGGTAAGTCAGTGGTGGTACGGCGACAGAGAGAGAGAGAGAGAGAGAGAGAGAGAGAGAGAGAGAGAGAGAGTTTTCAATAATTTTTGTGCGGGAAATTAAAACTAACCCTTATACTATTCTTTGCCTTAATTATTTTGGGTAAATTTCACTTTGCCCTTTTATACTCTACTTAATTATCATTTTATCACATTGTACTATCAATTGTATCACTTTACCTCTTTATACTCTTAAATAGTATAACTTTCTTATGCTTTTAAAATATTATTTTATGCTCATAAACTAAAAAATGATCATTTTATCCTTACCTATTAGTTTTATTAAAATAAAAAAACTATTTTAAAAGTATTTAATATTAATAAATTTGTATTTATTTGCTAAATTAATTTTCACAGCTTAATTAATTAACGTTTAATATTAAATCTATTATATTTTACATTTAGTTGCTAATTATTTAAATTTAATATAGTCCCTATTAAATTATTATATAATAGACTATTTCTATTAGCTAATACATTTATACTTTAATTTATTATTCATCATAACCTTAAAATTATATAATATATATAATACAAATTTATTAAATGTATGAAATATTATTAGTAATTTTTAAATTATTGATTCAATAATCATAAATAATAACTATGTTAACTAGAAAAAATAGCCATTTTAGTGATTAATTTCTTGAATACAAAATATTATTTTACTAGATAATACATAATTTTTAGATTTATTATTAAAAAAATATATGAATATATTAGTTTGCATAAAATAACCTACAATATAGTTATTTAATAGGATCTATACTAATTTTAATAAATAGCAAATAAGTTTTTCAAAATATATATATATATATATAAATTTAAATATGTATTTGGTGTCATGGTTAAATTAAAATAATAGTAGGGATAATTAGATCATTTAATAAATGAATTGGAGGATTAAATGATATTTTAATTGTATAAGAGGTATGTCATACAAATTGGTAGTACAAGGGGGTAAGTGATACAATTAAAAGTACTAAGAGTTAAGTGATATTCAATGAGAGTATAGTGAGATAAAGTGAGGTTTACCCAATTATTTTATGTTACACTTTCCAGTATGAATTATGTAAACATTTGCACGAATAATTTAAGGATGGGATAAATATTCCCCTCTTTTCTAGAATCAGATATTAGACTGGGATGGTATTTATATATCGGTTCCGTCTCTGCTTAGATAAAAGGAGATTCCTCATTCCCCAAATATATATTATATTTTATTTTATTAATTCTAAAATCTCAACCCTTAAGTCTTTATATTTCACTGGTTGATATTCTTTCTTGTACAAATTAGGGATTTAAATTATTTTTATTAATATTTTCATTGGTTATTTTAAATAATTGATTTTACAGATTTTCTATAAATAAATACAAAATGAAAAACATGATTCGGTGCATGGACCCGGTTCCTCGAACAAAGATTCTTATCACCGTTCGAGATACCAAAAGTGGGGAATGATATAGTGATGATATTAAGGATGTGATTCCACATTAATTCCTCGCCCCCGCTCATTGTCAGTCCTATTAAGTTGTGCTTTTCTTAGAATAATACAAATAATTAATTACGGGAAATCGAATAGTGGTCCAGTGTTTAAAAATTCTCAAACCTAGACAAAAAATCTGAATCTCAGCACCCACTCCCCCTCTAGTAATTGTAGTCGGGAAAAAAAATTATTATGAATATATAGTATGGTATTCTTGGCTGATTTTCAGGTTATTTTTCATAGCCCAACGACCCGACCACATATAGTTCTATGATTGCTCCGCACAATCAATTTTAACAGGCATCGCAATTGTTCGTATCATCACTACAAAAAAGTGAACGTTGTAGAAACGTTTACATTATCCGGGATAATAAAACGAAAAAATGGAATTTCTTTTTAAATAGTAACTTTTGTGGCGAAACAACAACCATTCGCCGCTAATGTAAAATTATTTGCGGGGATTTATTTGGAATTTTCAGGAAAATTGAAAGTAATTATATTTGTACAAAATAAAAATATATTTGGATTGATTTTTTTATGTTAATCCTATCAGCTTGAAAGTTAAATTACATTTATCTTTCAATCTTTTTATTAAAAAAATATTTAGTATATTTAAGAATGAATTTTATAAAAGTAATTCTTTTTTTTTGGGGACAAAAAAGGTAATATGTTGTGTCTTTTGTATGAAGGATATAGAGAGGAGACATAAAATATTTAGTATATTTAAGAATGAGTTTTATAAAAGTAGTTTTATCCTCTGGCTGTATGAAGGATATAGAGAGGAGATAATTGTTTTCGCACCATTTAATTGTCCATATGGTTACACAACCAGTAGATTTACCCTGTTATTCTACTCACCAATGTATGATACGTTTTAACAAGGGTTATCTTTTAGCATGGGTCCATGTTTTTTAGTGGCTCTAAATATCAAACAAGAAGTCACCTATTTATAAGGTAATATAGAGTGTCAATTATACCATAGTCCCATAAATAAAAGTAAGGGATAATTACAAAAAAAAAAACCTTGAGATTTGAGCTAATTACAAAAAAATCCAGAGATGTTTCAAATTTACAAAAATCCCCCTCCGTTTTCATCATGTCTTAAATTTATGGGGGTAACTGTAATATACTCTCTCGTTACCTTTAGAGATAATTACAAAATCCCCCCTGACGTTTAGGCTAATTACAAAAAGAGGGAGGTTTTGAAAATTGCAATAAACCCCATTACAGTTACCAGTATAAGCACGAAGAAAAACATTTCAATTTCAAGAAACTTAAAAGTTTTTGATACAATGTGTTATCAGTATAAGCACAATGACATAGCAGAGTAAAATTAAGAACCACAAAATATCGTATAATAAATGGCCACCGAACAGTTATAAGTTTGTAGAGAAAAGCACTCCAAAACAATTCATGAATGTGCATTTGCCATGCATGGGCAAGATGTCTGTCGATTAGAACTCGGTTGGTGGTTTCAACCGTATGAGTCTCTTGATTCTATCTTTGTCCGTGTTTTCCAACAGACCCTTCAAAAAAAAATGGCAACATATGCATAAGTGGATCCAAATGTCCAAAATGTATCCGACATAGGAATTGCAAAGCGTATCAAGGACGAATATCAAGTAGATTCAGTTGTTACATTTTGGTTCACAAATACCCCCTTAAGATATTACGAGCACCCCCTTGAAGATTATATTTGTTTTAACAAATAACCCCCACTTGAGGTTGCAATTTGTAAAATAGAAACAAATTTCAGGTGGGAATTCGTAATTTTGAAAGACTGCAAGACTTCAACAAAGACTAGAAACAGCTACAAGAATGCAAGGTAATCTACAAGAATTCATTACGACTTTCAAAGCATTAAAAGCTTTCATTGGTAAGGCACATTTATGATGTTGCAGAACATAAGAGTTCATGAATATCATAATCAGTGAGATATGTTCCAAGGAGTTACTTGCCAGGATATCACACACTATAATATATATTTGAAGCCTCAGCAATAAGACAAACTAAATACTACTCACCTTCCATACGATTTCATCCAAGCACAAACATATTTTCCCATATTTGTCAAGAAAAAGGCGTTCAGTTGGAGGTTTTCCACATACATCCTTCAGGGCTGACGTTATAACGAAGATAGCTTCCGACACTAGATGAAGAAAAAGCCAACATTAAGTAAAAATAATAAGAAAGTCGATATTTTAACACCCTCAAAATCTTTGCAGTACAAGGATGCTTAGACCTGCGCTATTATGCGAAAGGGGCAATGCCAAACGCCGCCATATTTATATATTTCAAGAAAAAACAGTTTTAACGCCAAAAATGTGAGAGAGAGAGAGAGAGAGAGAGAGAGAGAGAGAGAGAGAGAGAGCTAGTAGTCCTCTAAGATTTCTCCTAAGATGGCTATGCCATTTAACAGCACAGTCATTGTATTATTATTGCATGGCCTATAAAGCAAAAGCAGCTGAATGAGACACTTACAGGCAAGCTCGTCATACTCATCCTTGCCAACAACAAATATACTAACATCACCCAGCACAGTGTATACAATATACACTGACCTGTACAACAAAACAATAACACCTGCAGAGTTAGAGTACTCACAGAAGATACGGTTAACAAACAATAGTGTATCCAACATATATTTTCTTATTTATACAATCACTAAACTTCAAACACAAAAGCAAAGGATGTGCATTGAAAGGGGAAGGAAGTGAGTCAATTCCATCTTGTCCTTACATTTATTTTTACAGTTTATAATCTCATCTTCGTATATGTCTAATTCAAGAAATGTCCAAGGAGATTATCCATTATTTATGCAGTGACCCAGTTAGCAAGAAAAAAATCGTATGAAATCCAGCAGAGAAAATACAGAAGCGATGAAACAAGAACATTTCAAAATGTAGGCACCTTTTCCTTTTGTGCAAAAACAGAATCTAGATAATTAAATTGTTTTCATAGTCCAAAATACAACTAAGCACAGCACTCAAGCATAAATGTATCAGAAAAAAGAAACGCACAAAAGATTTACACAAGCAAAAAAGGTACAATTGCAGATTAATCTCTAGTTCAGATTAATAAGTCAGGACACATACAACATAGTCTTCAAAAAACCCACATCATGGTGGTGACTGTTAAGCATTTAGATATCGGGTGTCAAGTTTCATAGTCACTCTTCGTTTTAAAATGCATAACCATGAAATATTCTATCATGATAAAGAAATTCACACACAAAAACAAACAAACAACTGAAAAAGATGATGAATACTTGTGATTAGCAACAAGGAGCTCCTCATTCTTGACTCCTCTAAGATTATCTGCTCCCAGTTTCACTAAGAAAGATCTCCAGTGTAATCGTTCCTCGGCGGGAACTCCATTGAAACTGCAACATCCAAGAAAGAAAAATAAAAAAAGCCTTAATATACAATCATCATACCCTTATCCTAATATCCACTAATTAGAACATACCCATGAAAGTTGCTTTGATTCTTAACAATGCCAAATTTTTAGTCCTGAACTCTAATTTTACAAACTGCAGTCAATTTTTCTATATCCCCACTAGGGCAATTTTTGCAACATAATACATCCTTACTTTTTACCCGATCTTAAAATATACCTCCGATTACACAAAATCCATAGGAATATAGACATCTATAGATTTCAAAAAACGCCAAAACCGATTTTAAATAAGAACCGAAACTTTATTTTACAGAAGAATGAACTAAAACAGGATGAAAAATTATACAGCCCAGATCAGAATACGAGAAAATACCATTAGAAAACAAAAAACAAAAAAACAGCTAATTTTGTAGGATTGTGCTTGAATTACAGAGACAGTGATATATTACCGTTCGACAAGAATATTGCCTTCGGAGTTGGCGATCAAGACTGCGAGCAACATTTCGTTTCTACCGGAATCTCTAGGCGGGCCAACTATTCTGCCTCTTCTCTGAAATTACGGACAGAAAGCGTGTTTCAGAGAAGGCCGATTTCTTCTGTGAGTGGCGTTTATTGGCATTAAAATAACATTTTTTAGGGGAAAATAACTTTTACTATACAGATAAAAGGTCAAACATAATGACCTTGTTTTTTTATGTTTCCTAAGGCCTCATTTCAAATTTCCAACTATTTATAGAAATGTAATCATGTTTGTTTATAAAATTTTCAATAGAAATCATCATTTTCACTTTTCATTTTTCACACAAAACAACATCTCAAACCTATAATTTTAATTCTCAACCCTATATACTACCCTACATCACTCATCAATCACTATTCTCATTTTTTTTTATCCAAATATATATGTGGGACACTCTATCTATCAACTTTATCTACTTAAAATATTACATATATATCTAATGGGACCCACCAGCCTACAATCTTACAAATATAAAATTATATTCAATTAAAATATTCAATCACCATCAACTTTTCAAATTATTATATATATAAAATTACTTCAAAACTATTCAACCAAACATAATCTCATTTCCAAACCTACATAAAACTCATTTTCATCCAAACATATTTCCAGTTTTCACACGAAAACCAATAAATTCTCAAAATTCAATTTCCAACACTAAAAACTAGAAATGATCCACGGAAACATAACCATACAAGGCCAATATTTCTGAATTTTTTTCTTTTTTGATTGAAACCATAAAGGTGAGAATATTTCTGAACTTATTATGACTATTTTACTTAACTTTGTAAAAAGTTCGATAGTTTTCAAATTAGTCCTTTGGTCTATCATTTTACAAATTAATAAAATTGAGTCACAGATTAATTTACCCTTGGTTGAATGAATTTCGTAGAATGAAAAATATTTATAAGGTGTTTAGCTGTGATTGATGTGAGTTGTTCATAATGCTTTTTATGGTGAGTTTGTTTTTAGTACAAGGTCTTCTGAGGGTTAGATTGGTGGGATTTGACTTAGTACAATAACCTAGGTTAAAAATACGGTTTAATTACAGAATAAGGACAATAACGATACCCTATTGGCAAATAATGACACTAAATTTGTGGGTTTCCATTTTAGGACAGTAACTTTAAAAGTTTAGCGAATTAATGATAAATTTAGCCCGAATTGCTCAAATTCAGACGAATTGCATGTGGACCTCAATGTTGAGTCCGAATTGCTCAAATTTAGGTCAATTGCTTATGTGCCAAAAATAATTGCTTATACATGTAGCATAGAATAAGCCTTAAAATTATTATAAAAATTTACAAATAAATCTGAAAATTATGGTAAAAATTTACAAAATAACAAGAATCTAAATATATGAAAATAAATTTTATAATTATTTTAAGAATGTACAAATTAACAATTAAATTGTAAAATATACAAAAAGTAAATCTGGACAATACAAAATTTAAATTGTAAAAATTATTAAATAATGTAAAAATGGAGTGGGCCAGAAAACTAAAAAAAATCATATAAATTATAATTTAATTTTTTTCTAAAAAAATTCTTAATGAAAATATATAAAAAGAAAATAAGGGGGGACGAGAGCTTGTCTCCACCCTTACACTCATGTGGGGGATTGTCGCGTTTTGAGAAAAGAGATGCCGACCAGGCTTTGACCAAATTTTCAGTGGCTAAAAATTTAATTCTGGAGGAATTAAATGGTATAATATTAATCTACATTCCGAGCAGATGTCTATAGTATTTTTGAATTCTCAAAGCTGAATTTTGGTTAGTGAAAAATTAATACACAAAGTTAGCCACGCGAATGAATATTATGTAAAGGGAGTTGAATGGTCTAAACCTTGCCCCACATTAAAATTTAAGCCTTGTTTATTCTAATATATATATATATTAGAAAGTGTTATAAGTTGAATATATTATAACACAAGTGGATGACCACAAGTGAGCCACACATGCGCGCTCCCATCGACCTGTCTGAGCTTGGGCCACAGCCAGGCCCTTTGAGCCCGGGTTCAGATTGAACTACTTTTGTCACTCGAAAATAAATTTTGTCCAAATTCAGATGACTTTTGGCAGCCAAAAGTAACTCTGGACATTAAAGTTTCCAGATTTGTGTAACTGAAGAAGTGATTGTCGGTAGCCCAAGTGAATTTGGATATTGAAGGTTTTCAAATTCGTATAAGTGAAGGAGTTTGTTACTCCTTATCTAGTTTTGTCACTCGAAAATGTGTTTGGTCCAAATTCAAGTGATTGTTGGTAGCACTTAAGTGAATTTGAATTTTGCAGTTTTTTTGGTTCGTGTAACTAAAGGAGTTTGTAATTCCTCAAATAGTGGTGAGCTGAAGGAGTTTGTAACTCCGGGTTGTTACTTATGTTTTAATTGTCACTCACCTGACAGTTATCTTCTGCACGTATTGGAATTGTTGTCTATAAATAGGCATAGGTTGCATTGGAGAAGGTGTTAGAAATAATACTCATATTCTGATACAGTGTGTTACGGTTACCCCAACTGATACACCACACCTTGCAACATCTTTCTTTAAACATTTTCTGAGTCCAACAACCAGTCTTCGCACCTTCTAATTCGAATGAGTTTTTGCGTTAGCGGTGCGACTACACAAAAAATGTAAACTTTTTTTATCTTTGGGGATAACCATGAGTACTAGTCGAGACGTATTTGTCTTGCGGATAGACACCCAGTCTTGACTCGGCTTGTCTTTCAGATTCAAGTTTATAAATTTGCAGTCCAAAAGTTTTCCAATAATTAGGTTCAATTGTAATTTCCCTTTATTTTTTGTAAGCCATTTAGAAGTTTTTTCCTGTACATTGTAAACAACATTGATATAACTGTCTAATTTCCAATTTTTCATCCAAAAACCGACAAAATAAACCGGCATTGTGGAATGCAAAAGTGAAAAGTCTAAGGGAAAAGGTTTCTCATGTTATGTTTGCAAATATTATAAAGAACCGGACCTCAAATATAAATAATGAGAATTAATGTCCTTTTTCTTTAATTAGTCCGCCCGTAGGTATCGCTCTTTGTATAAAACAAATAAGAAAAATAAATAATAAAAGAACACTATTTTCTAGGATCACTGCACCATTCTTTTCTCTCTTCACCAAAATCGGATCACATTAATTCTTATTTCAAGCTTCACCAACCCTTAAAAAAATCATCGTTTAATTGTCTTATTCTTGGGTACGAATGTTTTCTCATAATTTTTTTTTATGTTTTAATATTCTTCTTTTTAACAGTGTATAATATACTCTGTGGTTGTTTATACGTTACTGGTTTTCTAGTGGAGTATTGATCTTTTTATGAAATATTAACAGGTAATTAAAACACAATAAATGGCTCAGATATTGCTTCATGGGACTCTACATGTCACCATCTTCGAAGTGGATAGGTTACATGGTGAAGGGGGTGGTGGTGGGAATTTCTTCGGCAAGGTAATATATAATTATAACTTTGGTCTAAATATTTTGTGAGTAACTCAAAATTTCATGTTTTTGGTTGGATATCAGCTGCGTATACAACAGTTTTTATGGGTTGGTTTTTGTTTTGTTAAGAATTTGATTTTTATGTATGTGAGTGTAGCTAAATGTCAGGGATAATTTCAATTTTAGTACCTAAACTATATACTATTTTCACTTTTGGTATCACACATTAAGGTCATATCAATTTTGGTACCCATGTTTATTTTTTAGTCACTTTTAGTACATTTCTTTAACCATTTGTCAATTTTGGTATGTACCCAATGTTTTACTTTTTTATCATCAATTTTGGTACTTGTGATTTACTTTTTAATAACGTATGATACGGAATGTAGTGAAAATGACTAAAAAATAATACAAGGGGTACCGAAATTGCTATATCCTGAAAGTGGGGTACCAAAAATGAAAACATTGTATAGTTTAGAATTATCCTTTTATCTTATACTGTATTAGGTTTATCAATTTTGGCCTCTTTCATGTATTTTTTTTATTTCCTTGAATTTTTCAATAATCTTCTGTGTGAACGTGAAAACAAGATTGATTTGATTGCTCCAATTTGCTTTATGTCTTTAGTGTTTGTCATTGGAGCTATGGCGTGTGACGATTCTTGTTGTTGTGTTGTTGGTTTTAGATGTCTGAATCTATTTTCTTTGGTGCTAAAGTCATGAATAACATGTGTCTTTCTCAATGGCCCTTAATACTTGGACTACTTACAAAAAAAATCAGATGTTTTTGAAAATTGCAAAAGAAAAAACCCTTGAAGTTTGAAGGTAAAATTAAGGGGTAATTATAATATTTCTATAAATTTCAGGGATATTTTAAAATAGTTTTGTTTTGTGAAAGGAGAAATGTACGATGTAATCAAACCTCAAGTGATTATATGTAATTTTCAAAAACTTTTTATTGTGATTAACCCAAACTTGAGGGGTGTTTTTGAAATTATCCCTAATAATGGCACAAAAATCTTCTTGAAATGTAAAGACCGAGTCAATACAATCAACAATTCAACATGATCACAGGGATAAAAAGAATTATTTTGAATGTTGGCAAAATCATTAGATTATATCTCTACTTTGGATTATTTTCTGATTTGAGATTTAGTAGATGTATATAATGAATGTAAGATATAATTTCGAAGTAGAACGAGTTACCAAATAATATTTCATATTCTACCCACAACATTTTCAAAAATTGTCTCTCATTGAGTCTTGAGTTGGTTCAATCTTATTCTGATTATAATGAATTTATTTATGGTTGGTTCATTTTATAACTATGATCAGATTGGTCTTATTTGTTAATGTTTTCATATTCATTCAGCTTATGGAGAACATAGGAGAGACTGTTGGTATAGGCAAAGGAACACCAAAAATATACGCCACCGTTGATTTAGAGAAATCAAGAGTTGGACGGACAAGAATGATCGAAAACGAACCGAACAACCCGAAATGGCACGAGTCGTTTCACATCTACTGCGCACATAACGCTTCCAACGTTATATTCACTGTCAAAGACGATAATCCCATCGGCGCAACTCTAATCGGCAGAGCTTACGTCCCGGTTCATGAGCTAGTCGATGGCGAAGAAGTCGATCGATGGGTCGAAATACTAGACGAGGATAAAAATCCCGTCACGGAAGGATCTAAAATCCATGTCCAGCTTCAATTTTTCGATGTCACACGTGATCGTAACTTCGCGCGTGGAATTAAAAGCGCCAAGTACCCTGGTGTTCCGTACACGTTCTACCCTCAGAGGACGGGTTGTCACGTTTCGCTGTATCAAGACGCGCATGTCCCGGAGAAATTTGTTCCCAAAATACCCTTGTCGGGAGGGAAGTACTACGAGCCGCATAGATGCTGGGAAGATGTATTCGATGCGATTACTAATGCGAAGCATTTGATTTACATAACGGGTTGGTCTGTGTATACTGAGATATCGTTGATAAGGGACTCGAGGAGGCAGAAGCCGGGGGGCGATGTTACCCTCGGCGAGCTGCTTAAAACAAAAGCGAAAGAAGGCGTTACGGTTCTTATGCTCGTGTGGGACGATAGAACCTCCGTGGGTCTATTGAAAAAAGACGGCCTAATGGCGACGCACGATGAAGAGACCGAGCAGTATTTTCAAGGCACGGATGTGCATTGCGTGTTGTGCCCTCGGGACCCGGACGACGGTGGGAGTTTCGTGCAGAACTTACAGATTTCGACTATGTTCACTCATCATCAGAAGATTGTGGTTGTTGATAGTGATTTGCCTAATGGAGGAGGTAGATCGCGGAAGAGAAGGATTGTGAGCTTTGTGGGCGGTATTGATCTTTGTGATGGTCGATACGATACGCCGTTCCATTCGCTTTTCAGGACGCTCGATACGGCCCATCACGACGATTTTCATCAGCCGAATTACACTGAGGCCGCAATAACGAAAGGGGGGCCGAGGGAGCCTTGGCACGATATTCATTCCCGGTTGGAAGGACCGATTGCTTGGGACGTTCTGTTTAATTTTGAGCAGAGATGGAGGAAACAGGGCGGGAAGGATTTATTACTCAAAATAATCGAGCTCGATAGCGTTATCATCCCCCCGTCTCCAGTGATGTATCCGGACGACCACGAGACGTGGAACGTCCAGTTATTCAGATCGATCGACGGTGGGGCAGCGTTTGGATTTCCCGAAACTCCTGAAGAGGCGGCCAGAGCAGGGCTTGTGAGTGGTAAGGATAATATAATCGATCGTAGCATTCAGGACGCTTATATTCACGCGATACGTCGTGCTAAAAGTTTTATATACATAGAAAATCAATATTTTTTGGGATCGTGTTTCGGTTGGGATTGCGATGATATTAAAGTGGAGGAAATCGGAGCTCTGCATCTCATTCCGAAAGAACTTTCGTTGAAGATTGTTAGTAAGATTGAGGCCGGGGAAAGGTTTACCGTTTACGTCGTGGTGCCTATGTGGCCTGAAGGGATTCCCGAGAGCGCGTCGGTTCAGGCTATCTTGGATTGGCAGAAGAGGACGATGGAGATGATGTATAAAGACGTCGTTCGGGCCCTTCGTGCCAAGGGCATTGAGGAGGACCCTAGAAATTACTTGACATTCTTTTGCCTTGGAAATAGAGAGGTGAAGAAGAGTGGAGAGTATGAGCCTTCCGAAAAACCCGAACCGGATTCGGATTATTCGAAAGCTCAGGAGGCTCGGCGCTTCATGATCTACGTTCATGCCAAGATGATGATTGGTGAGTATTAGCTTGCTATAGACTGCAGTTATGGACGAATTATCATCTGAATTTGATAATATGCTGGTCTTTTAAAAGGGTAAATTGCAATTTTAGTCCTATAACTAAAGAGGTGTGGCAAAATTAGTCATTTGAAAAATGAACAATTTTGTCACACTCCTATAGTTTCATAATCAAAATTGGGATTTACCCTTAAAAAATTTACCAATGTCTATTACATATTTCTTTAAAAGTTACACGAGAAGTTCCATTTCAAACCACTGTGAGAATATTGACCTCGATGAGATTCTAACTTTTTTTTTCATGTCGTGTAGTCGATGACGAATACATAATAATCGGATCGGCCAACATCAACCAAAGATCAATGGACGGTTCGAGGATTCGAGATAGCCATGGGCGGGTACCAACCGCATCATTTGGCGTCCAGGCAGCACCCAGCCAGGGTCAGATCCATGGTTTCAGGATGGCCTTATGGTACGAACACCTTGGCATGCTCGACGACTCGTTCCTCCAACCACAAAACCAGAAATGTGTGAGAAAGGTTAACGAGATGGCCGACAAGTATTGGGATCTCTACGCAAATGAAGAGTTGGAGAGGGACTTGCCAGGTCACTTGCTGAGGTACCCGATCGGGATTTCCAGCGAAGGCGCGGTTATAGAGCTGCCTGGACACGAGTTCTTTCCCGACACTAAGGCTCGTGTGCTTGGCTTGAAATCGGACTATTTGCCCCCGATACTCACGACCTAATTAATGTCGAAGGTAATAAAGGCCAAGGTTGCAATAAATGGTTTTTGTGAGTCGTAATCTGCAGTTATAATGTGTTAGTTCTACATAGTGTCAGGTTCAAGGCTTTTGAAATAAGATGTTTTACGTCCCTTACATAATTCTGTTTCTTTTTGAGTTGTATCGATTTTATGTAGTATTTTTTACATTAAACTGATTCTTAGTAGTGTAGTATATGAAAATGAAATTAAAGTTATTTCATCAAAATGTATTCAGCTCTTAATATGCTCCCTCACAAAATAGCATCTGTAAAATGCATTATTGTTGATTATCACTTGGATAATCTGATAAATGTATTCTTAAATGAAATTTCAAATTTACAAGGACACCAGCCAATTATATTGATTGTTTGTATTATGGAGTAAGAGTAATTCTCGGGTTGCGACATTGTACGTATAAAACGCAGTTGAAAATAAGAAGCTTTCACCCCAGGGGTTGTCCTGGTGGCGAGCGCCCACTTTGGTGTGTTAGAGGTCCCGGATCGAATCCCCCTGAATACTGTGGAGTGTGGGTTTGGAATAGACCCGTCTCTTCAGAGGATTAGTCCCACTGCTAGCTATTAGCGACGCCCCATAGACCCGAGGTGTAGTGTGGGGGACAACTAGGTTGGATGTGCGGGGATACCTCTGATGAAAAATAAAATAAAATAGGTTTTTAGCCACTTTCTCTGTAACAAAAATGGGTTTTAGCCCTGATTTTTCAAAAACATGTTTTTTAGGTATTTTTTTAGTTCAATTGTCCACGTTGCTCTTTTTTTCATTTCGGGGGACAAGTTCATTTCTCAATACTGAGACCCGTACTGAGAAACCTGTTACGGTATACATTTCCGCAAAAATGTATTAGTAGATCATCTTAAAAATATTCATTTTTCTCCTAAGAAATATTTGTAGTCCACTGAAAATATTTAGTAGTCCCCTAAAAGATATTATTCTTTCACTTTAAAAGTTTAGCAAGCCCTTGAAATGCTTCAGAGTTGACTTAGTCAAATCAACAAATAATTGTATGACATTGATGAACTCATTTTTCAAAGAAAATAATGACTAAATCAATTTACACCAAATTCAAAGCAAGATAAAACTATAACATATTAATAAAATTTGATAGAAGATAAAAACATGAATCACACTGTAAATCTATCAATACATCATCAAAATTTCAACTCCACTCTCAATATCATTACTTACTACAAATGGTATATATGATGGTTAATTTTGTCTCTGTATATAAGCAGGGACGGAACCACCTATTAGCAAGGGGGGGCCTTGGCCCCCCTCAAAATTTTCAATTATACTATTTATATATATGTGTATGTATATGCAATATTTAGTGTTTTTGATCCTAACCAAAATTGTTGATAAATAAAATTTAATGTGAACTATATAAGCCCATGGCAATTGGTTTTAAATATGATTAAACAGTTGTGTAGGCCTTGATATATATTATAATATTTAAAATTGTGGAGTATTTTATAATATTTAACTAAAAATATTGATGTAATTTTTTGATGCAAATATAACATATTTAAATATAATTATCATATATATATATATATGTAAATATTTGATAATCCGTTATGTAACTGTTCGCACTCGGGTATCTCTTCCAGAACTCTATGATATTAATATTACCCGTACTCATCTCAAAATTCGATTAAGCAATTATACATATTACTCGAAATCTCCCCACCTTCGCGTCTACCTATCCTTTGTCATCTGTAGTTGGCCCCCGTCAATTACAAATCCTGGGTCCGCCCCTGTATATAAGTATTCTATTATTTTTGACATGCTGCTACATCTCTGCTTAGCCTGGCTCTAGTATACGGTGTATTAAATATTTGGGAAAATAAGATTTTTAGTCCTTTAAGTTGGACTTTTTTGAGAATTAGTCCTCTAAATTGTTATTTTATATTTCATTTCTTTAGCTTTTAAATTTCTAAATAGAGGAAAAAGCATTAAACTACCTAAACTATGCGTTTTTACACTTTACCATATGAACTATTTTGTTTTACATTTTACCATACAAACTACATAAGTTTTGCACTTTGCCCTACATCGGCCATCACCTATGTGGAATATTCTCCGAATATTCCGATACCAACCTTCCACATGAGGGCAAAACGGTATTTTCCTAAGATTCGAACGTAAGTTGTTATACCTTACCATCTAAACTTTGTTAAAAATTTCACTTTACCATATGAACTTTACGCATTTCACTTTGTCATATCAAGTTAAAAGAAATTTTATAAAAATTATGTGTATGTACATGTATTTATCTTTTTCATATTTATATTCATAAAAAATAAATTAATTAATATTTATCTCGAAGAAAGTATAGTCAATAATATAGTTTTAGGGTTTACTGATTCAAGATTTAAGTGGGTTTATACATCATTGATATTGATTTATTTTACATAGTTTAGACATCTTTAAATTATTTTATGGTTTAGACATTTTTTATATTGATTTCATCCCAACTTTCTAATGTAATGTTGCTTTAGATATCTACTTTTAATTCTTAGTTCATTGTTCATCGCATATTAAAAACTTGATTATCGTGTTTAAGAATTATTTTCGTTTTTCGTAAAATCACATAATTACACGCTCGGCAAAACTTTCTTTATGAGATAACTTTGGTCGATTTACAACTCTACACTGATCTCATATTTTAATGAGTAGCACTTAAGTTAGACAGGTGTTGGTGAGCGAATGAAAATCATAATTGGACCGCAAATTCGGTATGCATCATTTTACTGAATATTGTACAAAACTAATGAGTTTAGCTCAAAATTTTTCCGAACTTTTTTCTGTATTGCAATTCGGTATTTTGATAAATCAAAAGATTGCAAAAATAATTATAATTAAGAAATAAATATTGTAATTATAGTTATAATATGTATTTATTATTATTTGTAATTTCGTATGTGAATAATACATAATCATAAAAAATAAGTAATATATACAAAAATATATACATAATAAATTAATAATATAAAAACAACTCGGTATGTGTTGAATTGTTTGATTTGGTGCAGTTCACTATATGGTTTAAACTTTTGTGATTTTTATGTATTAAATAAGATAAATAAATGTATGTACACATTTTTTTGATTTTCTTAAAACTGATATGGCAAAGTGAAATGGAGCAAAGTTCAAATGGCAAAATGAAATTATTAACAAAGTTCAGATGGTAAAGTGTAACTACTTATGTTTGAATTTTAGGCAAAGATGAAATTACCCTCACGTGGAGGGCACATGTCGGAATATTTGGAGAATATTCCACCGGTGATGACCATTGTAGGGCAACGTGCAAAAGTTATATAGTCTCGTATGGTTAAGTGCAAAGAAAATTAGTTCATATGGTAAAATGTAAAAAAAAACATAGTTTGGGGGTTTTAGTGTTTTTCCTCTTCTAGATATTCGATCTTTTAACTCTCAAACTTTCTATATATTCAAATTCTTTAACTTAGCAATTTTACTTTTTGGTCTTATAGCTTAACATATATTAGAAATTTAGTCCTATAACCAAACAATAGTTAAATTTAACTAATTTATTAAAATGTTAGTACCCACACTTCACATTTTTATAAGACCAAAATAAAATAATTAAATTTAAAAATTTGAAAATTAATTAAATTATAAAAACAATTAAAAATTAAATTCATTTGATTAATAAAAACTTAAATAAATAGAAAGTTCTAAAACAATTAACGAATTTTAGAAAAATTAAATAATTACATCAAATTAGTAAATTAAGAATAATTTATAATATTTGTGTAATTAACCTTTGTGAGGAGCAATTTAACGAAAAGTAATTACAAAAAACTGCTCTCGATGTTTAGTCTAATTGAAAAAACAACCCATTTATCTTTCAAAATTACAAACATGACATTTGTTTTTGATTTACAAATTGCACCGTCCGGATAGAGCCTCAAGGGGGTGTTTGTAAAACCTTAAAGGGATATATGCATGTCATTTTGAAAAGATAACTGGAGTTTTGCGTAACTAGGCTAAACCTCATGTGTTGGATCAGAATATAATGACATGTAAGCGCATACGATTTTTAGATTAGGGTTATTGATTTTATAGTCACGATCTATGTAACACTTTCTTTGTTTGAGACTCATCTATGCAATGACTTTCTTTGTTTTGGTCACTGAGCATTTACGAGTTACCACTTTAGTACCCATCTTGACATTTTTTTATAAATCGGTATCTATTCACTTTTAAGGACGAAATTGCCCCCTAGATTTTTTATTTTGTTAAAAAGTTAAGTTTTAATTAGAATTATTAAATTTAAAAAATAAATTTAATTAAGAAAAAACTTGTTATTATTAAAATTAAATTATTAAATTCTTAATTGTAAAAAATAAAATAAAATAAAATAATTATTTTTTTAAAATTTGATTAAAAACTATTTATTTAATATTTTTATCAATTAAAATGTAATAAAAATTAATATTAAATGAAACGAATAAGGAATCTTTAAGAGTGGATTAGAATGTGAATAAGAAATCTGAATATAGTAACTGATTGCCAGACATTTCTGAACTGTTTCTTTAAATTCAAATCATTTTGACATTAATGAAACAGTTGACCCTTCCATGGGCACCCCTTCAGAAACGTTCCATCTCCACCACCTAAAAACTCATTTTCCTCTTCTGTGCTCTCTCTATCAACAATTCAAATTCCAATTAATTCCCCAGTTCCAAAAAAACCCATTTTCTTCCTCCCATATATTTTACCTTTTTCCAAAAATCCATCGAGAAAGAACAAACCCCACAAGATTTCTGATAAATAGCCCCAAAATTATCCAATTTTTAATACTAAAAATCACATTACACAGATTTCCCCAACACACCAACTCCCCAAACAAACCCCACAAGATTTTCTTATATAAAAACCACTTTTACCCCAAATGCAATTTAGTATCAGTTTTTGGACCTGTTTTTTTTTTTTTTAAATCATTTTTCTGCTTTTCATTATAGAATTAAATTTCTATGTTGAATTCTCAATGTCTATTCTTGGCCACAGCTATGGCTGTATCTGCTGGAACCATAATCCTGTTTGATCTTTTCCGGGACCGAAATCAAGATTCTAATCTTGATGAAAAACAAGTTCTTAAATCTTGTTTATCTTCAGGTACACACACCAATTAATTTTTTTTTTTAAAAAAAAACCCTTTTATCCTAAAATAATATTTAATTTTTTTTGGTGAGTCTCATTTGGGTTGGTTGTAAATGCAAGATTTTGAGATTTTTGTGATTTTAGCAGGTAGCAAGAAAAGTGAGAAAGAACAGAGGAAGAAGAAGAAGAGAGTTAAATTTGCAGATGATGTGAAGGATTCAAGAATTAGTTATGGAAGAAAATTGTATAAAAAAGATGAAATTCAGAAAATTTGTTGTGGGAATGAAAATCTTGGATTCAAGAAAATGCCAGCAAATCGGGTGGCTTTGTATAGTGGGATTCTCAGGGATCGTGTGCAGAAAATGGAGTATTCATGTTGATTTAATTCTGATAATAAAAAATGTGGTTTTTGCTGTTATTTTTGTGGGTTTATTGTTTGGATAATTTTTCGTATAGGGGGAAGAGTTCTTGAATTCCCTGCCAAATTATGGGCTTATTTGCCACAAAATTTTGCACAAAATTGAGATGGTTTGGGGGAGGGTAAATTTTTTATGTGGAGGCGCCATTAGAAATGCCCAATATTTTTTTCGATCACTTGTTGGCTAGTTATATTTCAATTCGTAGAAATTACCTTTAGTTGGGCTAGTTATATTTCAAGATTTGTATCGTTTTAAAGTACTTTAGTATTTTTTACCCGTGCGATGTACGGGATGAGATGCATCGTTGTCAATTAGATTTGTTTGAGATGTAAAGGATAGAAGAAAGGGTAAAATATATAAAAAGATATTTACTATTACAAATTTTGGAATACTTATTTGTATACAACATTTTTTGTCTGTTTGTATTTTGATTTATCGTCAGCGCAAACTAAAATTTTCAAATCCTGGCGATTGGTGACTCTAGAAACGAAGAACATATAATTGACCATAATCGAAAACCGGATTTTCAAAAAAAAAAAAAAACCAACATTAGACAAATGATTGTCCTTGGCTCTTGTTTATAGTCATAACGTCACGAAACGATTAGAAAATCGACTCACCAAACTTGAGGGGGGCATATTCGAGGTCGGATGGAGTTAATGTCATTCTTGGAATCAACACCTTATCACCCGCGTTGGCACCATCTAGAATCTTAGATTCAAGTACATGCTTCCCAAGTATCGTTATAACCAATCTTGTCATCACAGACAAAACCAATAGAATGGTCTATGTTCCTCAATAGCATAACCTGAGTCCCAACCTTCAAATGTAATTCATGATTAGGAACGCTGAACATTTTATTTCGTTTAGAAATTCCGGCGTGTGCAGATCATGCAAGAAATCTACATTGGCGTCCGACTTGCATGTGCTTGCTCGAACTCAAAAATGTATGTCCCTCCGACGAGTTCAAAGAAGTCATGTACTGATTAATGGACTCGACAATATCGAGTAGGTGTCGAAATCGCTCTTGTCCTTCAAGTAATCGGGATCATCTATGACATCTAAAACATTGGTGCGTATCTTTAACAATAGTTTCAATTGGATCATCGAGCTTTCGAGCAAAATATCTTGATAATATCAATAGTGGCACCACCATCTTCTTCTTCTCCAATAGTTTCATCTCCAATACTGGCTATCCATTCCGAAAATTTAACCAAATCAAGATAATCATCATTTTGATCGAGACTTTGAAGACGCATGTTCTTGGTTAGCCTCTTCGAGCGGTACAATTTTTTCCACAAATGCGATGCATTTATCGTTGCATTAACAATATCCTGTCGACTCCCCTTCGGTACAACAGGCAATATCTGTCTGAAGTCTCCACCAAACACTATTGTTTTCCCTCCAAATGGGATATTATGATTATCTGGGTTCTCAAGTTGCATAATATCTCGTAATGTCGTGTCCACTGCCTCAAAACTGTATTTGTTCATCATTGGGGCTTCATCCTGATTTTTGAGTTTACAACTAACAATCAATTCGCAAGTGGACTACCTTGATTGATATTGCAAGTTGATCCTTCATGTGGATTCGAGGGAATAACAAATCGAGAATGTGTCGTCCTTCCACTGGGCAAGAGAAGAGATGCTATGCCACTCGATGCCACGTTCAACACAATATTTCCTTTAGATCTCAAGCCAGAAGATAAAGCCCTCCACAGAAAGGTCTTACCTACCTCGTAACCATACACAAAGAACATAGCACCTTTATTGGATTCCACAACACGAATTATTTTTGAATACACGTGGTGTTGTTCATCGATCATTTTGAAAAAAGATTGGCGTGTTCAGCAGACAATGCCTTACGATCATATCTCAACTCATCGTATATCAATCTATTCGATTATTTTCAATCTTCAAAAAAATCCGGAATGTCATCGAGTTAAATTGGCGTAGACTCCTCCCGTGACTCCTTGATAATTTTTGATCTCTTGCGGCGCTAGATTCTTGATTTCATTCTCGATCGAGTGAGCTCTATCGAATAAAAAAATAAAATGAAATATGAATGTTAGAGTAGCTAATAATAAAAAAATATCAAAGACGAAACCATTAGATTAAAAAATACATATAAATTAAAATAAAATTTCTTAATGTAAAACCTTCATGTTTGTAGAAAGCGGACATTGTTTATACGAATATCATCAGAAAGATATTCCCAACATTTATCCCATACTTTGTCTGGCATGCTCAAGCTATCTGATGACAACATAGATACAAATAGACCCCTAAGATTCTCTACAGATGCCCAGTGACTTGCTTCGATTATGCCATCAATATACTCTTTATCGTCTTCCAACAAACCTAAAACATAGCAAGCTTCACGATCTGAAGAGTGTTGAACACCTATTGATCCTTTTAAAATCATCGTGACACGTGGCACCACGAACAACATTAATAAGACACCTTAAATAATACATATCACCAAAGACCGGAGGGACATAAAAGACTCGGCCTATAGATTTTCCACATTGTCTAGGCACCCACTTTCTTAATTTTGGTTTCCATGTAAACTTCGTGGGAGCTTCAGCATAAGTTAGCTTTCTGGCTTCAGGATATATTTTATTTGCTTCCATCCATGCCAAAAACATGCTCTCCTTAACACCATTCCTCCTAAGAACATCATCTATTCGTTCAGAATCATGAAAAATAACGCTTTGTTCATTCTCAAGATGAAAACTCAATCGTTCAACAGAAGGGTATTTATATTGAAGTTCAAAGCCCAACAGTCTCCATGCAGCCTCACAGGACGAAACATATTTACAATCATAGTACATGCTGACCTCATCGACAGATTTACCCGATTCTTCTTCACCAGTACTCTTATAGAATGATGCAGTTACACGATCATGTCCCTTATTCACATATTTGAACAAATACTTAATCGATGTTGATTGATTACACCATTCAACATTAATGAGAGCCCCATACTTTAGTAATAATCGGCGGTTATGGGGAACAACATATCTGTTGTCAAGGGAGACACCGTTTTTTTCAACAATTCTCCCATTGTCTCCACGTTTATAACATGGATACCATTCTTCATCAATAGTAGTACAATCAACAAATTTATTGGGAAAATGTTTGGTGCACCGACCTTCCACCATGCAAGGCGAGTTTTTCCTAACTTTACCACATGGCCCATGTATCATGAAATCTCATTCACAAAGATAATAGTTGGGATCTATGGCTTCATCCGGTATTTCCACGATATGATTCGATCAATATCGTTTGGAGTTGGGTACTTGTCATCTTTTGCCGAAAATAGCGGATATGAGCATGGCGGCCACGTTTACAAACTCTATCGTGTATATAATTGTAATGAAAAACAAAATATAATTAATAAAAAAAAAATAATGAGTAAAAATATTTAAACTATAGTTAATAATATATAGATAAAAAATACTTTGAAATATTCACAACCTTCTATTACTTTCCCAAAAAGTTCATTTTGTCGCAAATCTTTGATTAAAGCATCAAGTTTTACTTTAAAGATTCTGCAGACTATATTGGGCAGTCCTCTGGATTTAATTTATTTTTCTCAAGAAAACGAATGATCTCTGGCCATTTGGGATTGAACGTGAATGTTATAAATAAATCAGGATAACCCGCCCAACGACAAATAGCCATTGCATCCTGATAATTTTGTATCATGAAGCGTGCACCTCCTGTAAAACTCGAAGGCAATATAACACATTTTCCCTGAGTGCTGGGATCGATGTCTCCATTAAATACAACATCTGTCAGGCCCTTATATATATCGCAACACAACTTACTCTGATGTAAACGGATATACTTCAATCTAGCCGATTCTACCATCGTATAAGCATCAACAACAAATTGTTGAACAATCGACGCGCGACAAAATAGTAGCAGGTTCTTGTAATCTATCGTGCTATCGATACGCAAAGAATTCTCGAACACTGATCGTCTTTCTTCCATATTGGCTTATTTTCTTGAGATCGGAAAACGGTATGTCGTCCCTAAATCCATCTTCACCATATGGCAATAGCAGAGGATATTGTAATGCCAAATAGGAAGCGTTCAATTCATTTACGCGTTTCAAAAGGCCTGATTTTGTTTCAACCAATATATCCCTGTCTCCTAAAGCTTGATCAAAATCACCAACAATCAAGGCATCAACTTCTGAACTCGATGGTAGATTATATCTCCTTGCATCTGTATTTCTTTTACCGATTAGACGCAATCTAACATCGGAATGTGTGGATTGTTGGATTTTTTCTTTTGCCATCCTGAAAGTCTTCACCAATAAATTATTTTCATCTAGCATTTTTTTAATTTCATTTACTATATCTCCGTGCAAATTATTGTGTTCAGTTCCTTGCCTAACAAAAAAAATCAATGATAAAATAAATTAAATTCGATCCAAATTGAAACATTAAAAAATAATAAATAGTTATAAATTAAGATTTTACGGAAAACAAACCTCACACAATTCAATCTGTTTGATATTTCATTCTCCGTATCATATATGTAAATCTGGGCGAATTTCAGAATCGAACCATCCGACGGCAACAAACTACCCATTAGATGATAATTTTGGCCATGCATCCTAAAAATTGGAGGACCTTGCCTATTTATGTCAGTGTCAATCTTTCCTCCCATTGAAGTGAAACAAAACATATTATTATATGATCGTATATTCTCTTGAAAGTGTTTGCTCTTGTCACTATCTCCGAAAAGTAAATCTTGAAGCACCGTAGGTGGTGGTTTGATTGCTGGCAGTTGAATAATTCCATGACAACAACACAAAGAGTATCGTGGATTTTTAGATTTTGAATACGATCGTAGCCTTTCTTTGTACCAAAATAATGCGCCACAAAACTGACATGTGTATGTTGCATCACCGACATCCCAGTACTCTGTAATTAAATTATTAAATTAAATTTTATATAAAGTAATAAAATATAATTGAAATTAATAATTTCAAACCCGTCAAACTCACCATTACTTGTTGATGTCACATCTCAAGTAATTGAGATTGATTCACATCGATCATTATATTATTACATATATTTGATTCGATCATCACGCTTTCACTATCATCATCAAGGGTGAGATCAATTATCATTGTTTTAGAAGAATCGGTCTTGAAGATGGCACCGATCCATCACTAAATCCATCGCTAATATTATGAATATTTTTAAGGGAATTGAATCTTGTGTAAGAAATCGCATTTATGAAAAAGCCAATAAATTGTATTAATAAAAAACCAACTTTATAAGAAATAATTATTTAAAATTTTAAAAAAGTAACATACCATTTGTGATGTCACTTAGTGGGGTGTTTGAAAATGGATAAAGAATATTGTTGTGAGTAACTTGCAAATTATTTTTCTGAGACGGATTCGAACATTCACCTTGTATTATCCGATTTTCTGCAAAATGTATAATAAGTAACATCTAATTAAAAAAGATTTCTATAATAAATAAACAATAATAAAAATATTTTTATAATGAATAGTAAATAAGTTTCAGACAAAATTAAACACTGCAAAAAAAAAAGGCGGCATCACTAAATAAATTTTAAAAATCTTTATTGTGATTTTATAGAGATAATCAAATATTAATCTTTTTTTTTGAAGTAAAAGTAGCCAAATTTTATTAATGAAGATCATCAAACATCAACAGATTTACAATGCAATGGGGTGGATAATTCCACACAAATGGGTTACCAAAAGAAAAAGACTCCTTTGCTAATCTATGAGCAACCATATTTCCTCCACGTCGAACAAACTTTACGAAGAGGTCCGGTTCACCTTGCAAATAAAGCCGACACTTATTAAGAATTGTGTTATACTCCGATTCACCACGCAACGACGAAGCCAACGCATCAACAATATACTTGGCATCCATTTCGATTACTACTCTTCGAAGCCCCAAGCCACGAATCCAAGATAACGCCTCTCTAACTCCCAATGCTTCCGCCTCTCGAACTTCATATACTCCTTGAAAATATTGTGTTTTTGCCATTAGAAAAGTACCAGCATCATTTCTAATAACCATCCCTATCCCCACACTTTTTCTGCTGTCACAAATGGCTGCATCAATATTACACTTCCACCATGAGGGAGGTGGTTTTTTCCACAAAGTTTGAGCTGCTTCTTCGACTGCCACCTCCATGTTTCTACAACATAGCCATTCTTTGAGCACACATTCAAATTTCCTTTAACAACTCCATGTCTTTGAAGCTTTTTTATTATTCCAAACCACTTTATTTCTCTTTTTCCATATACTCCAGTTTAGCATAACAAAACTGGATATATCCTTTTTATTATCATGCTTCAGACATTTAACCATTAATTATGCAAAAGAATCAGCATTCTGAACCCAATTCTCCACAACAGCAGATAACCTTCCAAGATCCCTGCACTTTTGAGCAAAATCGCAGCCTATAAATAAATGCCATCAATTTCCGATTTGTTCTTGACACATCACACACAACATCTCCACCGGAATATGCCCCCTAGCAAGATTACTTCGAGTAGGTAGACAGCCACTAACACTCCTCCATACAAAATGCTTCACTATGGGAGGGATATTTAATTTCCATAACACCTTCCAGTGATTTGATACAACAACAGTATCATTCCGAGCCAATTCAACAGCAATCCTGTAGCCACTCTTCACTTGATATTTACCTTTTTTATCGAAGTGCCAGATTCGAATATCCTCCTCATCACCATTATTCAGTGGTATATTCAAAATATGACGGATATCTCGCTCACCAAACAACTCTTCTAATAATTCAACATCCCATTCTCTTCTACCTGGAATAAGAAGATCATTCACTGTGATGTTTTGCAAGTTAAAATTCATTGGAGTTTCAACAAAAACATTATTATCATCCCTTAACCAATGATCCTTCCATACTTTAACAAGCTCACCTCTCCCAATTTTCCATCTCGTACCTCTACGTAACACTAGTTGGGCATGCCACACACTTCGCCAAATGAAACTAGGAGATGAACCTAGTCTCGTTGTTAAAAAAATCATCATTTGGAAAATATTTTGCTTTGAAGATCTTACTAACCAATGCGTCTGGCTCTTTCAAGAGTTTCCACCCTTGTTTCCCGAGTAATGCTAGATTGAAACACGACAAATTACGAAAAACCAAACCACCCTGATCCTTTCGAACACAAATACTCTCCCATCTCATCCATTTTATGCCTTTAGCATTATCCTTATTCGATCCCCACCAATACGAGTTCAACATTCTCTCAATTTCTCCAAGAAGTGTATCGAGCAAATGAAAAATGCTCATGTAATATGAGGGGATGGCACATCAGGCAACGACTTTAATAAAATTTCCTTACCCGCCTTAGAGAGTGCTTTTCCTCTCCAACTCTGAATATGTCTCCAAATTCTATCCTTGAGATGCTTGAAAATTTCTCTTTTTTTCCTCCCTATGATCGACGGTAATCCCAGATACTTCCCTGTATTCAAATGCTCCCAAACCTCCAATGAATTACAAATATCATCTCTGAGTTGTGCTTGGACATTGTTACTAAAGAAAATTCCAGATTTTCGAAAATTAATAACCTGTCCCGACGCTTCTTTATACAAGTTTAATACCTCTTTCAACTGCTCGCACTCCTCCATAGAAGCTCGAAAAAATAGTAGACTATCTTCTGCGAAAAAAAGATGCGAGACGCTCGGGGCTTTTCTACAAACTCTCGAACCATGAATACTCCTTCTAACTTCAGCATGTCTAATCAGTCTTGATAAGCCTTCTGCGCATAAGATAAACAAATATGGAGAAAGTGGATCTCCTTGACGCAAACCTCGTCCCGGAGTTATTGGTCCAACTAACTCACCATTAACACCGATAGAGTAAGAAACCGTCGTAACACACAACATAATCCACTTTACCCAAGTATTGTTAAATCCCATTTTCAACATAATGGCTTCAAGATAATCCCAATTCATACTATCGTACGCCTTACCGATATCTATCTTCAATGCCACATCTCCAACTTTCCTCCTAGTGTTACACTTCATGCTATGAAGAATTTCAAAAGCAATGAGAATGTTATCCATAATCGAACGACCCTCCACAAACGCTGATTGATATTGCGAAATAATACCTAGCAAGACCTTCTTTAACTGTCTGTTGGCAACCTTGGCAAGAATTTTATACA
The DNA here is from genome assembly GCA_016081115.2 of Rehmannia glutinosa. Taxonomy (NCBI): domain Eukaryota; kingdom Viridiplantae; phylum Streptophyta; class Magnoliopsida; order Lamiales; family Orobanchaceae; genus Rehmannia; species Rehmannia glutinosa. Next base: position 24,465 of record JABTTQ020001847.1, on the reverse strand, counting down.
ACACATTACTCAAAGAAATGGGTCTCAATCTTTAAGCATACACGGATTATTGACTTTTGAATTAATACCACATGTGTATCATTCACCCCTTGGAAAACTTACCTTCTTCCAACCATTTTTTACAGCTCTCAAAATCTCATTACCAATGGTCCCCAAAACTTCGATAAAATCGCTGGTTAAAGCCGTAAATGTCCGGGATTTATCCGGGTGCATTTGCTTAATAGCCTTAGTGAACTCAGCTAAAGAAAAATGGCCCGTAAGCATTTCATTTTGACTGATCGTAACGCAAGGGAAAATAACCTCCATAACTGGGTTTATGTTGGATACATTAGCTTGAAAGACACTTTGATAATAATCTCGAATCAATCCACAAATGCTTCCAAAATCTTCATGCCATCTGCCACTCTCATATTGCAATTTAATAATCTGATTTATCTTCTTACGACCTGAAGCAAATTTATGGAAAAATTTCGTATTCGAGTCCCCTTCCTTGAGCCAATGCACTTTCGCTCTCTGTTGCCAATAAATCTCCTTCTGTTTTAATAAGGCAGCCAACTGAAGTCTTGCGTCTTCATACTTCTTTACACTGTTCTCAGTTTCCATTCCTCTTAACCTTTCAAGTTCCGCTTTGCATCTTCGAATCCCCTTTCTAAACTCCGTATACTGATTTTTACCCCACACCTGCAGCGTTTGAGCACAAATCTCCAGTTTTTTCACAATATTAGCTTCTCCAATATTAAACCAGGTATCATTAAACACATCCCTAAAACCATCTACCTGGAACCATCTATTCTCGAATCGAAACCGTTTTTCCACCTTATTCTGCTTTGTCGAAGTAGTATTTAATAAAATCGGAGAATGATCCGAAATTGGAGCCACACAATTCTGTAAAATAGTATCAGGGAATAAATCCATCCAGCTTTTCGTGACTAGAGCACGATCAATTCTCTCTTCAACGACATTTTCCGTACCTCTACTTCGCCACCAAGTGAACGGATATCCTGACAAAGGAATATCCAACAAACCACATTCCATAATCACTTCTCTAAAACCCCGAAATAGCCAGGCAGATTAGATTGAGCGCTAAGTTTTCTCAACAAATTCCAAGACGCTCTTCTATTAATCCTCTCCGGGAAACCATAAAAACCTGTAATCCTCCATCCTCCAATGGTGTATGCATAACTTAGTTTTTTATTGTTGTAAATGGTGTATGCATAACTTTATTTTTACTGCACTTGATATTAAATAGTCCAAATAAATGTCTGTATATCTGCAGTTCAAATAATTTAGTAACTTTTATATAATCTACTTTTAATAAATTTTGTTTTATAAGATATTATACAAAATAGAATGCCAGTGTAATATATAATTTTCCATATGGATTTGAAACATATTTTAGTTTCATATGTTATTGGTTTTAATTTCACAATAAAGAAGATTCCGGGCAGAAAAACCGCTTGACCCTACACCGTGAGTGTAGTGGAATTCTGTTGGTGCTTGGACTCTTCATTGTATGATGTTTTCCATTTCCCCTAATCCTGTTTTATTGGTTTGAATTATTTTGTATCAAATCTATAAGTTAAAATATATATCACACTGGTATTCTACATTGTATTTGAGATATCTGGCGTATTTTTCTAAGACAAAATAGAATGCTGTGATTCAATTTTGTTAGTTGGGGATTCTAAAATCTCGGCCTTGCATTTGTTAAATATGTAAATCTTGTCTATTATTTATTTCAAAATATTATGCTCCAAAGATAAGGATTTTTTAGATATTGGACTTGGGCCTAGTTTTACACATTGGGATCGGTTTTATAAAAATTATAATTGAATAGTTAAAAATATTTTTTTTATTTACTGATAATTTTTTATAATTTTCGAAAAAAAATGTTTATCATTTCATATGGTGAAATTTATAAAATGATAAATAAAAAATTCAAAGTCAACAAAAAAGACTAATACGTATCAAGAATATCAAAAAAATAATTCAGTATGAAATCTTATTTCCCAAATGCAATAGATACTCAAAACAACTTAACATTGACTAAAAAAACATTATATTCAAACCAAGTACTAATTGTTCTAGCAAAAGAAAAATACTAAAAACAAAAAAATAAAACTAACTCTTAAGTAAATAACGATTACAAAATCCTATATAAGCTTCAATCCTCTAGGTAACAATGTTGGCATCTTCAAACATCTTCTTCTTCAAACTTTTCGTACAAAACATATCTTTCGGCTGCTTGAATCCTCGATTAAATATGTGTCATATCTCTGATACTTTAAAGCAGATCCAACATGCACAATCCTGAAAAAAAAAATTAATTAATAACCAATGTTGACAAAATAAATAACTTATATGAATAACATTTTTCAAAGATGAAGTTCTACCTTTTCCTTATGTTTTAAATCTATACAAATAAGCATGAAAAGAATCATCATAATAAAAAAACCCAATAATAATTAAAGGATGTTGCAAACACAATTGTTAAAACAAAATATGTAAGTAATATATTAGTTCATCAAACCAACATACGATTAAGCTAAAAAACATTAAGTTCTAATCAAATAATCCAATGGGATATAAATTCCCAAAACCAACAGATTGTCCGAAATGAGTCCCCAAAAAAACAGAAGAAATATCCGATGTAACTGAAAAAAACAAAATCAAACAAATTGTTCAATGACTTCATAATATCTCCTCAATCCTCTAATTTTTAGATTCATCCTCCAGTTTAATTTCTTTCTTAAGCTTCTGGTTTTCGACGTAGACTCTTCAAACATAATTCTCTTGGGAGTAGCTTTATCTTCCGGCTTATCCTTCTTTAGTTTCTTGTTTGGCGTCGACTTCGTCTTGAGGATGATTTGTTGTATAAAATTAAAATAATAATATTATAATTTTATTACAAATAAGAAAAAAAATTAATATATAATATAATTCACCTTATCATCATCACGTTCCTCTCCCACCAATTTAGACAGAAAATCAGATTCCTAAATTAACAAAAAAATAATTAAATGTAATTCAAAAAATAAATATATAATTGAATTAATTTTAAGACAAACTCTTACCTGACTCTCAATAGAGAGGGTAGAATATCTCTTCAGCAAGTTTGGATCCGTGGTCAACCTCATATGACAAAAACGCACCATAAAATGCCTAATTTAATTCTCCCTAACTTTTGCACCTTGAAAAGGATCCTTCGATCTACCAAAGAAGCCAAATCATCCGGTAGTTCTTGCCAATCTCCCTTCAGTTAATTATAATCATGTTAAAATCATATAAGTATATATTAAGTAAAACATGATATGTATTCAAAGATGCTAAAAAGTTTAAGTATATACGTCAGCCATCTCTCTCTTTACTACTGAACACTGTTTTCCAATAAGAATCTCGCATTCCCTATCCCAACACAGAAGCTGCGCATTTGCAGTATCATCCCGACTTCGAACTGAATCCTATACCTTTAGGGAAAAAATAAACAAATTTATCAAAAAACAAAATTCGAGAATAGGGCAGCAATTAGAATACATCAATGATACAAATTATATAGTCGACTCAAAATATATAATTTATCCACATGAAATTTCCATTTGATAAAATTTATCACATCGTTCACAAAGAGAACTTTTCTCCGGTCCTTGTCGCTTTTTAGGACACTTCTTGCATGATAAATACCACCAATCCCCAATAATATTTAGAATGGTAGCACTTATCCAAAAACTTCCAACCTATAATCATTAGAATTAAATTAATTATTATGTTAATAATATAGATATTAGCAAAAAAAATATAATAAAAAAATTACATATCTATAACCTCCGCATTCTCATAAAGTCAAACCAAACGAAAAGGTGATTCACCTAAGCCAAATCATCGTCAATTGATTGATTAGCCTAAAAAGAGACATGACTAATGGAATGTGTTGCTGTGTCCACCGTGACAATCCTATTCCAAAGGGTTAAAAAAGACATATTTAGTTTTTTTAATATATTATAAAAATGTGAACAAAACAATTAATCTTAGTAAGATACAATGTAATTCGTACCTCCTTCGAAAGTCGTCAATCTCCTCAACACCGCCAGCATTTACAATTAGTTTTGTAATATGATAGGTGTTGGAAACCTTAACTTGATCTGTATTTCAAAAAAAACCGTCCCAAAAATATTAAAGACATATATAAAGAAGTCGTTAGATAAAAATCAACGTCACTTTTTAAATGACAAAAATATTTACCTCGGTAAACTTTGGCTTGACATTTGAACAATGACGATCAAAGGTTCAAAACTATGATCCTCCAAGTATGGCAATATTTCATCAACATAATTCTCCCACAGAGTGCAGCAGATGTGATTGTGTCTGAAAAATAGTTGCAAAAATTAAATACTAAACATTTATATTTAAAATAGAACAGGAATTTGCTAGTAGTAATACTCCAAGTCTTCAAGTGTTATGTCAATGAAACATGTTATTTTTCCAGCTATTTCCATTGTCTGCGCCGACTGCATAGCAACAACTTTTCCAATAATATCTGTCAAAATAAAAAAAATCATTGAATTAATAACAAAATAGATTATATTAATAATTTTTATTATTTATTAAATTTGCAAACATATTTTTCATACCAAAAAGAATCTGTCTCGTCCCACGTTTTGCGCATGACGTAAAGTTCTCGCAAAGCTCTTGAAATTATACATCAATCTTGGAAAAGATGTATCTTGAATTTCCACAACATGACTTTTGCCATGAAAATTTATTTTGTATCTAGTGGTGGATGACTGTGATTGTCGTATTATAAGACACAACAAAATCTTTTATGCCATAAATTCGTCCCTCAACAAATATTTTTTTGAACTGAGCCATATTAGCCTTTTTAATACTACCCTGGATCCTATCTCCCTGCCAAAAAAAAAAAAAAAAGAATGATGTATGAGACAATTTAAATTCAGTAATTGATCTTTTCATTAATCAGATAAAAAAAATTTAAAAATACCTCTGAGTCGTGGAAGATGCATTCCAGACTCGTAATGTTTGCGTGATCATTAAAACCAGGCTTCTCAAACATACGGATCAGTCGAAGCTTCAATACCCATTTGGATTTACTTGTATTGATATCTTTGATCAGAGAGAGCATTGGTGCCATTATGTCTGCAAAAATTTGGTGCTCGGAGTATATGTTTGGGAGATATCAAAGTTGCGCAGATTCGAAAGCTGGTAGTAGTGAAGACGAATGCAATGATGATTCAATTTATAAGATTTCTGTACTGATTTTTTTAGGAAAATATATATTACGATTCAGCCTAATTTAATAGATATATAATTAAGATATGTTTATTATGCTAAATACGGTAGTCACTGATTTGATTTTTAAGATTTTGTACTAAATTTCGTTTAAAGTTGTACAAAGTTAACAATTTTTTGGATTTTGGTCACTGTTTTTTCGGACATTAAAATTATATTAATATTATTTCGATCAGGCCAATTAATTCTTTCCATATACTGATCCATTCGATTAAATCCGTAAATAACTTAATTCAAATCAATGTATATAATTTTGTGTTAAATAGTTAATTTAAGTAATAATCACAAAAATAATTACTCAACAGTTCCATAAATAATGCAATAGTAGTCAAAGTTTACAAAATTAATTTAATTGTAATTTAATTGCAATCAGTGTAATTATTTTCAGCGTACTTAATATAAGATTACCAAATTAATTAATATACCTAAACCGTTGTGCATCTATAGTAAAAATCGAAAAAAAATTGTGAAAAAAACGTGATTACTATTTTTAGGAGATACATTTAGGCGGGAAAATTTTGGGATACTATTTATAAGTAGCTTGCTTATTATATATATATATATATATATATATATATAGATTTCTATATGGGAATTTTGATACTTATGTTAAATTAGGAATAATAAAGTTTTATCCATAGGATGCGTTGGGGGACTTTGATTAGGCAATAAAATGCATTTTATCCATATTTTAGCATTTTTTTATAACGTTCCAGTATAAGGGTTTTGGTCCAGTGTAAATTCTCTGACTCAGTTGCTTATGTACCACACCTCTAGTCTGGGGTGATATTATATATTACTCCCATTTTTCTCGAGTTTCAAATTATATTTTTGCTAATTTAATCTTTGGATATACTTTATTTGATTTAAAAAAATTAAAAAGGTAGGTTGGTTATTTGATAATATAATCAAACGTAATCAAATATGCCAAACAAACAAATACATAATATTTTTGGGAAAAAAATAGTCTATACCAAATCTCAAACTCCAAATTATGTACAATTATATAATAATGAACGCCTTAATCGTACTTAATAATAAAACCTTATCCAATCCCATTACATCCTTAGAAAACTATCTTTAGGTTGTGAATCACCGACACACCCCTCAAGTCCATGTATTTGTGTCGGATACGCTCCGGATACGGATACGTCATGGACACATATAAATACGTATCCACAAAGTGTTTAAATATAAAAAAAAAAAAAAAAACGCCCTCACACCGGTGTCTGAAAGAACAAAGCCGTATCCTTCTAGAATTTGTGTAAATCTACATATGGAAAACCGTGTCTTTCAAAATTTCATGTAGATCTATAGATGGGAAAAACAAAATAGCAAAAAACACCACGAGATTTTATTAGTCATCTCCTCAGTCGCGATGTTGTTTCCCCTATTTGATGTGTCGATCCTTCTCTCATCCATAAATCAATTATGCATCTTTAATTTATCTTCAACCTTGAGTCCTCACCACTCAATTTTCATTGTTTCCTCTATAAATGAAAGAAACAATAGAAGTAGACACATACGGGAGAAATGAGAGAGAAGGGGGACTCATATCAGCTGACATTGTACCGAGTGTTGTAACACCTTGAGAGACACCTTTACGCCGATTCAATGAATAGTGATCCACATACCCAGCATATAGGATTTTTCGAGTTTTTCTTTTGATTCCAAGATTCATGCCAGATTTTGCCAGTGGGTAGCTTTCACATAAAATCCCAATGGTAGATTTTTATCACAAGATCATGCCGCTTAAAACACTTTTATAAGATAAGAATTGGTCAAAAAGATTAGCTACACTCAGTGGGGAGGTAGTTGTTTCCCTCAAAGGCCTCAAAACATGATCGATATTTTTAAACTCATCGTCTAGGTAAAAATACTGATTTTGTAGATTGGAAACATCCACTCACATCAACTTATCAATTGAACACTCTTGGGTACATTACTGAACTCACAAAATCCGATTTAGTCATGCAAATAGAAATCTAACTAATGCATGAATGCAAAAATAGGAAAAAGAAAACAGGGAAAAAGGTGTTGCAACAAGTGTTACTGTGAGTGCTGCAACACTTTCAGGAACAGTGTTAAATAATACACAAACCAAGAAACTTCCTTAGAATGGAAAATCTTTCAAAATCTAAAGCTTTGGTGAAAATATCAGCCAACTGATTTCCAGTTCCAATGTATTCTATGCGAATAATATTTTTCTCAACCAAATCACGAATAAAGGGGTGTCTTATGTCTGTGTTTTGTGCGAGAGTGTTGTACCGGATTCTTTGAAATATCAATAGCACTTGAATTATCACAATAAATTGTTAAAATATCACTATGAAGACCATAATCCTCAATCATTTGATTCATCCAAAGCAATTGGGAACAACAACTCCCAACAACGACATATTCAAATTCGGCAGTCAAAAGAGAAACACAATTTTGTTTACAACTGTACCAAAATACCAAATTATTTCCAAGGTAGAAACAACAACCTATTGTACTTTTTCTATCATCAACGTCTCCAGCCGAACCTGAATCACTAAAACCAACTAGATTAGTGTTTGTATCTTTAGTATACCAAATTCTTAGATTAGTGGTGCCTCCAACATATCGAATAATTCTTTTAAGGCTTTCAAATGAGTGATCTTAGGATTGGCTTGATAACGAGCACACAAACACACACTATACATGATATCAGGACGACTAGCAGTTAAGTACAACAGACTACCTATCATGCTTCTTTATAGAATGTTATCACTTTCAGCAACATCTTCTCTACTAAGTTTTTGACTCGAACCCATGTGAGTTTTCATATGAGATGCACTATCTAAGTTGAATCTCTTCACCAAATTTCGTGCATATTTGCTTTGAGAAATAAAAATCCCATCATTCGATTGTTTGATTTGTAAGCCCAAAAAGTAATTCAATTCACCAAGCATACTCATTTCAAATGTAGAAGACATACAATTAACAAATTCATTTAACAATTTTTGACTAGAAGCACCAAACACAATATCACCTACGTAAATTTGAGCAATTAAAATACTATGGTTAGTTCTTTGAATGAAAAGAGTCTTATCCACTTCACCACGTTTAAAACCCATTTGGAGTAAGTGCTCAGTTAATCTTCCATACCAAGCTCTAGGGATTTGTTTAAGACCATAAAGAGCCTTTTTAAGTTTGAATACATGGTTCAGCTTATAGGGATCTTCAAAGCCTTTTGGTTGTTCAACATAAGCTTCTTCATTTAAAATACCATTTAGAAAAGCACTTTTAACATCCATTTGGTGAAGTGTAAGACCAAAATGACAAGCTATAACAAGGAGAAGTCTAATAGAATCAATTCGGGCTACAAGAGCGAAGGTTTCATCAAACTCCACCCCCTCAACCTGTGTATACCCTTGAGCAACTAAACGAGCTTTATTACGCACAATGTTCCCAGACTCATCGGTTTTGCTTTTGAAAATCCATTATGTACCAATTATATTCACATTATCAGGTCTACGAACTAAATACCATACATCATTTTTAGCAAATTGATCAAGTTCATCTTGCATAACATTAATCCAAAATTCATCTTTCAAATCCTCCTTGACATTCTTAGGCTCAAATTAGAGATAAAACAAGTAGTTCTTACCAGAGTGCAGTTTGAGGATAGGTATGCATTTCTTACCATATCACGGTAGTTTACCTTCTCCTTTCTCCGTGTTCGTACACCTTCAGTAACATCACCTATCACTTGAGCAGTTGGGTGATTTTTCTGAATTCTGCTTGGTATGTCTCTGGTACGATCAGCCACATGATCATCAAGTACTTGGTTTTGTTCTTTCTCATGTTCAGATTCAGTTTCTGAGTCAGTTTGTGCAGGTGTGTTTAACAGGTGTTGCTGCAGGTATCTTAACATCTGTTGGAACATTTGCAACAACATCTGTTGTAACACTTGGTTCAACTTCAGTTTCAGGAACTGACTCAGATGTACCACTTGTATCAATCAGATCAGAGACAATGTCTTCTTCAGTCTTTCCTGCAAGGTCAGCCAAATCATCGAAGACAACATTCACAGTTTCCATAATAGTCCTTGTTCGAAGGTTAAAGACTCTATAAGCATGACTATTGGTGGAATAACCTAGGAACAAACTTTTATCACTTTTAGAGTCAAATTTAGCAAGTTCATCTCTATCATTTAACACATAACACACACATCCAAACACATGAAAATATTTAAGGTTATGTTTTTTTTACCCAAAAGTATCTCATAAGGTGTCATAGTACTTCCTACCCTTAAATACACATGATTCGTAATATGGCATGCAGTGTTTAAGGCCTCAGCCAAAAAACGTTTGGTCAAATTTTTCGAAAACAACATAACTAGTGCCATTTATTGCAATGTTCGATTTTTCTTTTCTGCCACCCCTTTTTGTTGTGGAGTTTTGGGTGCGGAGAATTCATGAGAAATGTCTTTTCTATCACAAAAGGATAAAAACGATGAATTTTCAAATTATTTTCCATGATTAGTCCTAATCCTTAGCAATTGTGACACCATATAAGTTACACACTTTCTTATGCAAGTTTCTGAAAGACTCAAAAGCATCAGATTTTTCACGTAGAAAGCGCACCCAAGTAAAACGAGAGAAGTCATCAACACATACAAAAGAATATTTCTTACCTCCAACACTTTCAACCTCAATAGGACCTACAACCTTCTACATAGTTCCATACAACTCTATAATATTCTAGATTATTCTAGAATGTTCTACATTATTCTACCATATTCTAGACTTTTCTATAATATTATGCACTCTTCTAGAATATTCTAGACTTTTCTAGAACATTTCAGATTTTTCTATACTATTCTAGTTTATTCCAGAATCATATTAGGTGATTCTAGATGATGGACTACATAAAATGGTGAGCCTCTTTGTCCTGGCAGATGGCGGAAAATGGATCGTAAAAGCCAACTGCGTGATACTAGTGTTTGATACATGTTTTTATCTTAATTTTGATGATTTTATTTTTATACCAAAACAATATTTTTAATTGTTATCCAAATACTCCTAAATGATTTAAAATGTTTTTACTATTTATTCAGAGTATTTCTTCAAGTTTTATTTTAGATAATATTGGACAACACTTTAATGATTTTATGTTATTAAGTTTTTACATCAAAACAAGGTTTCTAAATGTTGTCTAAATACTCCCGATCGGTTTAAAATATTTTTACTAAATTTTTGGAGTACTTCTTGAGGTTTATTTTTGACAAAATTTGGACAATATTTCTGTCTCGAGGTCAACCGTTCGCCCTATAGGGCAACCCATACCTGAAGATGAATTTTGGAACAAAAAAATGAGACGGAAAAGTATTTGGCCAGGTCGACCGGTCGACACCGTGTCGACCGTGCACCGGAGCTTAGTTTTGAAACATAACTCCTACCTTGTTATTTTTGAGGTGTGCGACCGGCTAAAGTGGGGGACGACCGGTCGAACCCTACGTCGACCGGTCGCCCCGTGTTAATTGTTGATATGTTTCTTTTAAACTCTATTTTTGTGCGACCGGTCGCCCTCAAGTTTGACAGCAAATTTCTGACCGTTTGACAGCAGACAAACTTTCCTTAAATTGTGAGATTGATTTCTAACAGCTATATTCTTGATTTTAATTGTATTTTTCTGTAGATTTTCAATCTCCAAGAGGAGCCTATGTTTGATCAATCATCTCCTATAAATAGAGGAAGTTTTGGAGCAACCAACACAACAATTGAGATACAACACAACAAGATACATTCCAAGCAAACACTTGTTCTTCATAGTTATTATTCTTGTTGTAATTTTGCCTAGCTTATCACCTTCACATCTTGAGGTCTAGGCTTTCAATTCTTGATTACACTTGCACTCAAATTGTATTATTCATTATTGAGTTGTAATCTTGATTTTGGTCATCATTCAACACAATACATCCCTGTGAGTATTCTTGTGGAAAGAATACACTTGGGTGATCTAGGTGATAGGTGTTTCAAGAGTGTGGTGTTCTTGAGGTGTTGAAGAATTTGGTATTCTTCAAGATTGAATATTGTGGTGATCTTCAAAGGTCTTTAAAAGGAAGATTGTGGTAATCTCCAAAGGTGGTGTTGAAGAAGAGTGTGGTGCTCTTCAAGGTGTTGTAAGTTGAATTTGTATTAATTTTGGTAATTAATAAAATTCTTTTCTTTTTCGAAACCCATCCCGAATATACTGGGGTGGTAGAGCACGTAGTCCCTAGGTGGGGTGAAGCTCTATAAATCGACGTGTGTTGTTTACATTCCGCACCTTTATTATTGTCTTGGCTTGTTTTGTTCGAAAAGAGGGCATAATTGAAAAGATGGAGATAATCTATTCACCCCCCCTCTAGATTATCGTAGCCGCTTGGACTTACAAGTGGTATCAAAGCCAAACTCTTTGGCAAGCTCGTTTCACATCGCGAGTGAAGATGAACGATCGCCGCTACGAATGAAGCTCATCTTTCCGCACTCCACCACCAAGCCACCTCGATTTGATTCCAAAAATTTTGCATTTTGGAAAGAAAGAATGGAATGCTATTTACAAGGTTGCGGGTTCGATATTTGGAACATCGTCATCAATGAAGAATCCATTCCGATGAAAGACACACCTTACACTTCCAAAGCTCTCAAGGAGCTCAATGATGAAGAAAAGAAAATCATCTCCTTAAATGGTAAAGCTCTTAATATTTTATATTGTTCACTTACCAATTTAGAATATGATCTTATTGTAGGAGTTCGATCGGCTCATGAAGTATGACAAAAATTAGAAGCCATTCATGAAGTATATGCAAATAATAGGAGAAACTCAAAAGCATCTACTTCTCAAAGGAATACAAGGTCAAATCTAAGGAACAAGCCTCTTACAACTTCCAACTATGAAGAAGTTGAACATTGTCTTATGGGCACCGAAGAAGAAAACGAGGTATGTCTTAAACCCTCTACTTCATATGATATTGTTATACATAATGATTATAGTGATTTGCAAAATGACTTTGATGATCTTCAAAATGAATTCCAAAGCTTGCTTGTTAAATACAAAAATTTGAAAAAGGAATTCAATGCTTTGAAAAACGATAAGGATAGTTTATTTACCTCCTTTTGAATCACTATCATGTGCTCACACCACCACACTTGACAAGGTTAGAAACCTTGAAAAATAAAATAGTACTATTGTTGAGGATATTAATTGCATGAAAAAGGATTTATCAAAATCCAACTTGAGTACCGATAAAATGACCGATATTGTTGATATTCATAATTGTGATAAATTGAAACAAGGACTTGACCATAAGCCAAATGTCATTAATCATATGAAAAATAGTCAAGTCTCTAAGCATGTTGGTCATTACACTTCTAGAATTATTACATGCTTCTATTGTGGTAAAAAGGGTCATACAGTAAATAATTGTCGGGCTAGAAATAGCTCTAATTATTGTTGGAGACCTAAAAGTCTCAAGACTAATCCCAAAGGACCCAAACACTTGAGGGTACCACAAAACAATGTCATAGTAGGTACCGTGGAATAATGATCAAAGAAAATTCATACCGCTTAAGAAGACATCAAATGACCATCTCATTTGATCAAAGAAGAAGACACCACCAAAATGAATTTCCAAGAAGGAAATATTATCAACAAAGGGAAGGATACAATCCTTGGAGATGGAGCAATTGGAGAAGCCATCATCAACAAGATGATTTTCAAAGGGGAAGATATCATCAACAATGGGAACGACATTAATCCATGGAAATGGCGAAATTGGTAAACCGTATCTCCCCATTTAAATATGCATTTTATTTAGTTATTATGCATGTCTTTATTTGTGCCTATATTTTCAAAATGAGTTTTCATAATTTTAAAATTAAAGTCTTCAATATATATTTGTGTTTTTAAATTTTTTTTGAAAAAGGAGATCTTGTATGATGCTTATATTAAACTCTTGTGTATTTGCTTAAACTTAATTATTTTATTATCTCTTATGGATTTATATAGCATAAGCATTTTATTGTGATATTATCTTATTGTTTGGCCTACACTTGTGCTATTATGTCTTGTGCAAGATTTGTTTAAAAGAATTGTGTATGTTATATATATCTCCTATTCATTTGCTATCGTCGATTACTTCATCTAAGAGACTCTTAAAATATCGAGGTATGATTGGTAGTTTACTTTATTTAACCGCTAGTAGACCGGACATTCTTCATGCCGTATGCTTATGTGCTCGTTTTCAAAGCAATCCCAAAGAATGTCATATGAGTGCCGTTAAAAGAATTTTTCGATATTTGAAAGGCACCATTCAATATGGTTTATTCTATCCAAAGAATGACAATTTTTCTCTTAAAGGTTATAGTGATTCGGATTATGCGGGAAATATGGATGATCGGAAAAGTACTTCCGGATCATGTCAATTTTCTGGCGATTGCCTAGTTTCTTGGTTTTCAAAGAAGCAAAATTGTGTTTCTCTTTCAACGGCCGAAACCGAATATATTTCCGCGGCTTTTTGTTGTACTCAACTTCTTTGGATGAAACAAACCTTAGCGGATTACAAATGTTCTTTTGAAAATATTCCTATCTTTTGTGATAATATATCCGCTATAAATATTGCTCAAAACCCGGTTCATCATAACCGTACTAAACATATTGAGATTTGACATCATTTTCTATGGGATTGTGTTTCTAAACGAAAAATTGAGATATCTTTTGTACCATCTCAAGATCAATTAGCGGACATTTTTACAAAACCGCTATCTTCCGAGACTTTTGCGTCGATACGAGCTCGGTTAGGCATAATGCATATTGAATGAAGTTTACGTTTGCATTTTGCACGTTTTTAAAACTTAGGGGCGAAAAATCGGATTTTTGATTGAAAATTCGGATTCTAAAAAAAATTGGCAAGACAGTGGGCTGATGAGGTTGAGGGCAACCGGTCGCCCTCAACGATGACCGGTCGCCCTTAGCTATTTTTTGGATTAAAACCGTTCTGTCTCCTCCCTTAGTCATATTACCTCATTTTTGCCATTTTTCGTCCCCTTTGCCAAATTCATACAAATTTCACTCAAAATTTATTTTCATGCATTCAATTCATATCTTGGACCTAATATAGCATGTTTATCATCATCATCGCTCATCTTTACCGATCGAATGGTAAGAATTTTCCTTTCTTTGCTCAATTGGGTTGAACCCTTGAGTTTGTGGCTCTCTTGTATATTTCTTGATGAAATTATCTTATGATCATGATGAGCTTAGTTGTTATGTTGTATTGTATGATGTTTGGTATGATTTGGTGATGAAATTTTTTGGCTTGATTCATTTACAAGGGCTCTATACAACTTCTTTTAATTTTTACGCCCACAAAGTGTTCGAAGAAATGTCACAATGAAAATTTCAACTTCTACATGATTCTCTTGCTTTCAAATGTCTTAAATACTTATTGAGATAATGTCTTGGCAAACAAAACGAGCTTATGGATTTTTTCATGATACATTTCTCCCATTTCTTCGGATTTTAAGCATTCTTCTTTCAATGGTTGATAAATCGTATTCTAGGCGCACTTTGATATACTTGTATAATGTTTTTATAATCCTAACATTCTTTTCGATGATTCCAAAGGGGGAGAAACAGGAAATTGGCTCGTTATCTCAAAGAAGCTAATAAAAACTCGATATAAAAGCTATAAGCTATGGCTTCTTAAAGCCACAAGTTGTGGACTATACTTAGTCAAATTGTTGTATGATGAACTTATATACTTGTCTAATGGTGTTTTATTGACAGGGCGAGCTTATAAGCTCTTGTACTTAAGTACAATATGTTAAAGCTAAGCTTTTAGCTTGTGGTTGATTATTTGAACATTACTCTTGATGTGCGTGTTGATAGGGGGAGCTTGTGCTTATTCTTGAATATATTCACTGCCTTATTTGGTTGCTTATGTATTTTGAAAATTTTAGTCGCTTCTAAACGGTTAGTTGTTTTTACCGGAAAATCGTTTTAAAACTAGTCCTCCTAATATTTCTAAAAAATGTTTTGGTTTGTAATCATCAAAAAGGGGGAGATTGTTTGATACATGTTTTTATCTTAATTTTGATGATTTTATTTTTACACCAAAACAATATTTTTAATTGTTATCCAAATACTCCTAAATGATTTAAAATGTTTTTTTACTATTTATTCGGAGTATTTCTTCAAGTTTTATTTTAGATAATATTGGACAACACTTTTAATGATTTTATGTTAATAAGTTTTTACATCAAAACAAGGTTCCTAAATGTTGTTTAAATACTCCCGATCGGTTTAAAATATTTTTACTAAATTTTCAGAGTATTTCTTGAGGTTTATTTTCGACAAAATTTGGACAATATTTCTGTCTCGAGGTCAACCGGTCGCCCTATAGGGCAACCCGTACCTGAAGATGAATTTTGGAACAAAAAAATGAGACGGAAAAGTATTTGGCCAGGTCGACCGGTACCTAGGAGCTTAGTTTTGAAATATAATTCCTGCCTTGTTATTTTTGAGGTGTGCGACCGGCTAAAGTGGGGGACGACCGGTTGAACCCTACGTCGACCGGTCGCCCCGTGTTAATTGTTGATATGTTTCTTTCAAACTCTATTTCTGTGCGACCGGTCGCCCTCAAGTTTGACAACAAATTTCTGACTGTTTGACAGCAGACAAACTTTCCTTAAATTGTGGGATTGATTTCTAACAGCTATATTCTTGATTTTAATTGTATTTTTCTGTAGATTTTCAATCCCCAAGAGGAGCCTATGTTTGATCAATCATCTCCTATAAATAGAGGAAGTTTTGGAGCAACCAACACAACAATTGAGATACAACACAACAAGATACATTCCAAGCAAACACTTGTTCTTCATAGTTATTATTCTTGTTGTAATTTTGCCTAGCTTATCACCTTCACATCTTGAGGTCTGGGCTTTCAATTCTTGATTACACTTGCACTCAAATTGTATTATTCATTATTGAGTTGTAATCTTGATTTTGGTCATCATTCAACACAAGACATCCTTGTGAGTATTCTTGTGGAAAGAATACACTTGAGTGATCTAGGTGATAGGTGTTTCAAGAGTGTGGTGTTCTTGAGGTGTTGAAGAATTTGGTATTCTTCAAGATTGAATATTGTGGTGATCTTCAAAGGTGCCGTTAAAGGAAGATTGTGGTAATCTTCAAAGGGAGATTGTGGTAATCTCCAAAGGTGGTGTTGAAGAAGAGTGTGGTGCTCTTCAAGGTGTTGTAAGTTGAATTTGTATTAATTTTGGTAATTAATAAAATTCTTTTTCTTTTTCGAAACCCATCCCGGATATACTGGGGTGGTAGAGCACGTAGTCCCTAGGTGGGGTGAAGCTCTATAAATCGACGTGTGTTGTTTACATTCCGCACCTTTATTATTGTCTTGGCTTGTTTTGTTCGAAAAAGAAGGCATAATCGAAAAGATGGAGATAATCTATTCACCCTCCTCTATATTATCGTAGCCGTTTGGACTTACAACTAGTGTCTCTTTATATATATATATAGAGAGAGAGAGTTGATTGACAGTACAACGAATCGATTGCAATCTCTTAAATACTCTTTTTCATCATTTGTTTATTTAAAAAGAAGAAGTGCAATTGGACGTCCTAAGTCCTAACCCAGCTGGGGAGATGTGTGTGTGTATATATATAGTGTAAAATAAAGTTTGGAAAATCTCCACCAAATTAACATATCTATTTCTTGATCGATGCTGGTTGCGGGCCAATTAAGTTATAACAAAGTGATGAGCCATTAATGCAAACTAATTGACTTAAAACTCTGAATAAAATATGAAAATTCTCCTCGTATCGCTGGACGACGCACGTGGGTGGACATCGGTCGGGTAGTCGGGTACCCGACCCTACCCGAAAAAATCGGGTACCCTACACCGAAAATTTATGAAAAATACGCGACCGATCGGGTCGGGTTGGGTACCCGATACACCGAATCCGAATGCCCACCCCTACACACACGTTGTCTTAATTAATTATAAACATTAATTTCAATTTCAATTATATAGGTTTTTTAGTTTGAAAAAACCTATATAATTTTTTAACGGCGTAATTTTTGAGCAAACCTAACCGTTATCATAAACGTGGAACTAAACCTATTTAGGTGATTTTTCTTTAATATTCATTCTTCTACATTTATTGAAATATATACCCTTTTATCTATAAATGATTTGAATCTATTTTAATTTATTATATTACGTTTTATTTTATTTTATTTTTATATCAAAGTCATTATTGATAACAAAAATTTAGTTTTTTTCAAACAATATACTTCTATATAAGTAATGAATAAATTAAAAATGGTACCATGAAATATAAGAGACTAAATAGGAGCAATAATTTCAAACTAAAATATATGACATGTAAAATAGAATAAGATTATTAAGTCATGCTTTGACTTCTTATTTATAATGTAATAAATATTTTTTTTTTACAATAGAATTACTTAGTTTTTTTTTTTTTCTTTCCTAAACTTATTAGACCTTTCATCCTAGAGTTGGTCTCCTGTCAGACCGTCTAACGAATGTAAGTCGGTTAGACGGATCCCATGTGACTCGGATTTGGAAAAAATCAAAAAAAAAAAAAAGAAGAAGCGAATAACTGTTCTAATATCTCTCGCACAATCATCAATAAAGTCAAATCTCTGTTTCTCAGTGGGTTGAAGGCAAATTCGATCGAAAAACCAACCATCAACTCAAATACTCCCAAATGAGATTCGATATTGGCAATCAAGTGTTCTTCTTTAAAATCTACAATAGTTAAAGATTCTTTTAATCTTTGTCATCATCTTCGTCTTCCTTCAGATTGCAAGCAAAATTGACAGTGCTTGTTATCTAACGATGATAGAAGTGCTTTTACTTAGATTTTTGCTATTAAAGTTTCTTTGATCATTTTGTGTGTATATATATATATATATATATTAGTATCGACTAATACTTTTATGGAGAAATACTAATACATTTTATATGAAAAACTAATACTTTGCAGGAGCACTATTAAAATATTCTCTAGGAAATTACTAATACTTTTTCGAGAAACTACTAATACTTTTCCTAGGGACATCTAATATATTTCGGGAGTATATTCATGAGAAATACTAAAATACTCTTCAGGAACTACTAATACACTTGGAAGAACCGCTAATACTTTTTAGAAGGACGGCTAATACTTTTCAGAAGGACTGTTAATACATTTAGGAGAAAAATTTAATTATATTCAGAGAAACTACTAATACATTTCTGAAGAACAGCTAATATTTTTTACAAGGACGAGCTTATAGCTTAAGTGGCACGTCGTGCAATCGCTAACTTTCGAAGGTATTGATTTGGGTTCGAACCTAAGTTAGTGTTTCTTTGTTATCCCATCTCATTTGCTCCCAACTAACTAAAAAAAGGTAAAAAGAAAAAGAAAAAAATACATAAAATATAATTAGTGGGGCATAGTTTGTGTTTTGTTTTGTAAGATATATGTGGCCCACGTGCCATATATTTTTATTAGATATTAAATTAAGTGATATTTTAATGTCTAATTAATTGGTTTAAATAATTAATATATTTAACAGATAAGTTGTATCGCTTTTAGGAGTCGCTTATAGAGTTGGTTTCTAAACCACCTCTACACGTTGATAGAACGTGTAATCTGTCAGTTTCTGCCAGTACAATTTTTGGTAGAATAACCGCTCAAAAAACTGGTCATCTCTTTGCCAATACAAGGACCCATCAGATTCTTTGTCTATCATCTAAAGAATTTTACGTCTGTGGGATTAACGAAGGCCAAGAGAGAGAAACTTATTTCTTACATCTTCAAGAAAATCTGATCATGGCTACTCAAGGTTAGTACCCTAATTATGAATTAATTGTGAAAATCATGAAGTTCAAGATTCGGGATTCAATTTTTGTTTTTTCGATTTTATGTACAATTATGCTTACATGTGGTGTCAGAGCACTCGATTTAAGAACTGTGATTTTCCAATTAATATTAAGGGTTTTCTAATTTTGTATCCATATGATATACGTCCTGTTATTAAATTCATATTTCCGCTGGGTGTATGATCTACGGAAAGGTCTTATTAATCTGGTTTAATATGCATCTGTTGGTTTAGTTATGTTTTAAATTTGGGATTCATGTATATTCCATGTTTAAGCTATGCGGTGCTTTAATATCATGAGAATCAGATTATTGATTAGAATTTGAACTTATTTGGATAATGTTTAGTTTGGTGGTCCCATTAACACATTATCTTATCATCTCATTATGGTGTTGGTTTTATGATATTCATAGACATTGCATGAATTTTGATGCTTTCTATGTACAACTTTATAAATTTATAATTATGATCGCACTTTTGTTGGTTACATGTATGTGTATGTGTTTGAAGTGGTTTAGTATCAGTACTTATACATACACATGAATTTCATACCAATGGCATTGATCAAGCCTATTTATGAACGAAAAATCTGCTGATATTGATGACTAGAGCTTTCTGTATATTACTGTGTATAAATGTATGATGTATATATTCAGAATCCATTGCACATGGTTTAACTCATGCTTTATAGATCGTTTTTCTAAATGATTAATTACGTTTTCATTGCAATTCAAATACCAAACTTTGTATTTGAAATTTATGTGATAGATGGTTAGTTAGTTATCAAAGTGGCCTAACCATAAAGTCAATCTTATTATATATTATGAATAATTTGTTAGTCACCAAAGTGACCAAATTAGAAAGTACTTATGGATGTTAAATTAAATAAAATTTCATTTACCCATGATTATGTGATGCTATTAATCGAAATGATATTATGATATTTTGTAGTGGGTATATTGAAGTTCATTGATTATAGAATATTTACGGGTCGCCCAAAGGTTGATCAATTATTTTTATAATCAAGAACATAACTGTGGATAATTAATATACCTGGTTAGATGTGTTTAGTATATCCAAAGATAGCAGGCATGACTAGTTAGACTATATTTAATTACCAATAACGTGAACTCAACTTTTAGCATCTATTACGTTTAATGTAGTGCATTGTTGGATCACCCAAAGGAGAACTTCAATGTACATTTATTGTCTTATCTGAATATATATTAAGTCATCTCAAAGCATTAATGTATCAATCAACTCTTTTAATTGCAGTACCTATTCCTGTTTCTCTTGATTCGCATGCTTTGTCTGTTCCAGTGTATAATGGACTGAACTTCTCGAATGGTGCGAAAGGATCCATTTCATCTTGGTGTCTTGGATCTTGACTTAGCGCTTCAAGTTGAGAAACCCGCTATTACTAACACTAGCAAAGTGATGTTGAGAAATCGGTCCACACTTTGCACGGGAAAGATCAAACAGATTGAGCACGATGTTTATGAGAATAAGTATAGCAAACAACATCAAGTGCTACCCTTCCTCACACCGAAAATGCAAAGGAATTTATGAAATTAGTAGGAGAGCGTTCCCAAACTGCTGATAAGTCTCTTGCTGGGACATTAATGGCTACTTTGACCATCATGAAGTTTGATGGTTCTCGTATCATGCATGAGCACGTCATTGAAGTGACAAACATTGCACAAGACTAAAGTCCTTAGGGATGAACGTGGATGATAACTTCCTCGCAAATGCTTTATCTTAAATTCACTGCCCTCTGAGTATGGTCCGTTCCAAATGAACTATAACACCATGAAGGACCAATGGAATGTGAATGAACTTCATGGTATGCTAGTTCAGGAGGAAACACGGATTAAGAATCAGGGGACTCATTCTGTTCATCTCGTAACCAATCAAGGAGTAAGAAAGCCGGAACAAAGAAAGGAAAGGGCAAGAAAGACCATTTAAAGTGAATAAGTCAAATGCCCAAGTCCGAGAAAAAAAGGAACACAAAGAACCTTAAGTGTCGTTTACGTGGAAAGACAGGACACTTCCAGAAAGATTGCCTGAAACGTAAGGCATGGTTCGAAAAGAAAGGTATGATCAATGCTTTCGTATGTTTCGAATCAAATTTAGTTGAAGTTTCTCATAACACTTGGTGGCTTGATTCCGGCTGCACCACTCATGTTTCAAATACGATGCAGGGATTCCTTATGACCCAAACCATAAATCCAAATGAAAAGTACGTCTTTATGGGAAATCGAGTCAAAGATCCAGTTGAAGCCATTGGAACTTATCGCCTGATTTTAGATACTGGACACCATTTAGATTCATTTCAAACTCTTTATGTACCTTCTGTTTCTCGAAATTTAGTTTCTCTTTCCAGACTTGATTCTGTTGGATACTCGTTTAATTTCAGAATGGATATTTTAGTTTGTTCAAACAAAGTCTTCTTATTGGTTCTGTGTTCTTAATGATGGCCTATATAAATTTAGGCTTGATAATCTTTTTGCTGAGACTCTTTTAACCCTGCATTATAATGTTGGAACTAAACGTGGTTTAGTGAATGAAAATTCTGCTTACTTGTGTCATAAACGTTTGGGGCATGTTTCCAAAGAAAGGTTAGAAAGTTTGGTAAAGAATGAAATTCTCCCGGATTTAGATTTTACTGATCTTGGTATTTGTGTGGATTGTATTAAAGAAAAACATACAAAACACACAAAGAAAGGAGCCACTCGAAGCACACAACTTCTTGAAATAATACACACTGATATTTGTGGGCCTTTTGATGTTTCCTCTTTTGGAAAAGAAAGATATTTTATCACTTTTGATGACTTTTCACGTTATGGATATGTCTATCTATTACATGAAAAATCTCATTCAGTAAATGACCTCGAGGTATTTGTTAATGAGGTTGAAAGACAACTAGATAGAAAAGTGAAAATTATCAGATCTGATAGAGGTGGTGAATATTATGGAAAATATAATGAATCCGAGCAATGCCCAGGCCCATTTGCCAAATTCCTTGAAAAACGTGGCATATGTGCTCAATACACTATGCCAGGTACACCACAACAAAATGATGTAGCAGAAAGGCGTAACCATACTCTATTGGACATGGTTAGGAGTATGTTAAGTAATTCTTCATTACCCACATCATTGTGGATGCATGCACTTAAAACTGCCATGTATCTGTTAAACAGGGTTCCTAGTAAATCAGTTCCTAAAACTCATTTCGAGCTTTGGACTCACAGGAAACCTAGTTTCAGGCACCTGCATGTTTGGGGTTGCCCGACGGAAATAAGAGCGTATAGTCTACAAGAAAAGAAATTGGATTATAAGACAATCAGTGGTTACTTCATTGGTTATCCTGAAAAGTCCGAAGGGTATACGTTTTATTGTCCTAACCATAGTACAAGAATTGTTGAAAATGGAAATGCTAGGTTCATTGAGAATGGTGAAGTTAGTGGGAGTTATGAACCACGAAAAGTGGACATTCAAGAAGTTAGAGTGCAAATTCCTTTGCCTATAACTTCTTCTAAAGTTGTTGTTCCTCCAATTATTGAACAACCTAATATTGGACAAGAACAACAAATTAATGATCAAGTCACCCACAATGAAGATTGATGAACCTACCATAGTGAATGAACCACAACAAATAGCATTAAGAAGGTTTGATAGAACCGATAAAAAAAAAAGAAGGTTTGATAGACAAAGACAATCTGCTATTTCTGATGATTATGTGGTTTATTTACAAGAGTCAGAATTTGACATAGGAATTGATAATGGTCTAGTTTCATTTTCACATGCCATTGAAAGTATTAATTCTAATAAATAGTTTGATGCCATGAAAGATGAGTTGAAATCTATAGAACATAATGAAGTCTGGGACCTTATTGAATTGCCTGAAGGTTGTAAAAGAGTCGGGTGTAAATGGGTCTTTAAGACCAAACATGACTCAAATGGCAATATCGAACGATACAAGTCCAGACTTGTTGCCAAAGGTTTTACTCAGAAAAATGGTATTGACTATAAGGAGGCATTTTCACTAGTCTCTAAGAAAGATTCGTTTAGAATTGTAGGTCCCAAGGGGTGTGAGTGTAAGGTTTAGAAGGGGTTGAATAAACCTTACCAACTTTTCGATTTAGTCCTTTTTAAAGTTCGAGTTGATACTACACGGATGTGTCCTTGGTGGATAGTCAATTTAGTTAATCGGCTAGAGTTAGTCACTCAATGCATTTCGATCGAGTGTTGATAGAATAACTCACCGTTAAGACTGAATTAGCTCAATCATTTGTTTTTATTGAGGAAGACTTTACACCCTTAAAATTGATTTAGTAAAGATTTAATACTTGGTTTTAGTACTTTGGGATTATCAAGTGGATAGCAAATTTATCAAATGAGATTAAACAAATAAGATGCAAGAATTAAAGTCTTTGAAATGTAAATGACACGATAAGATTTTATAGAGGTTCGAAGATGGGGTAATTCTTCTACTCCTCTCTTCTCCAACTCTTGGAGGAATCCACTAAGTATTGATCAAGATACAAAGTGGTAATGATCCGTGACATACAAGTCTTGATCACACACTGACTTGATCCTTTGGGACTCGATCGAGAGATGCCTTTGGTCACGCACCTGGCTTCTCGTGCGACTCGGCTTCTTCACAGGGCAACAAGCTTTGCTACTCTGACTCACTTGCTCAAGCTCTTTGGATTTGATCACGGCCGTCAAAACCTCGAGACCGGTTCGACCTTGAACCTTTCTACAATTCTCCTTGGAATGTAGATCCCTTTTCTTCAAAGGTTTCCTCTTCAACCGGATTGAAGCTATATTTCCTTCACGGTGAGTGTTGGATTGATTTTCTTCGTGATGTAGGCTTGAGGATTAATCTTGAATGATTTGAGAATATTAAAAATGTTTTCTTGAAATGTTTGTGATTCAGTAGTCAAGGCTCTCTCATCTTTTCTCGTAGTCATTCCTCACTTTTTATAGTGATCTTTCAAAAAATCACCGCTGAAGAGATAGCTTATTTTTGAAAGTCACTTATGGTCGCTGCTTGTCTTGTTGAATCCTTGAGTTGCCACTTCCTCGTATGAATTGTTCTTCACCTTTCGTTCTAACACGGTGTAGTGCTTCCCGTTGGTTCATTCCTGCACGCTTTCCTCGGGTGAGCACTTGAGAAAGGTAGCATGGAGGTATTACTTGTTTAAGTAATTCTCTTAATTTCGTGCAATGGATCTC